>VYXC01004959.1:38141-105197 GCA_013397175.1 Platysteira castanea | reverse complement strand
TCCGCTGGAGAGCGGAGGGGTTGCCAGCCCCAGCCCCGCTCCCACCGAGCCCCGCTCGACTTCGCCTGCCGCTACGTGCAGGGGCCTGAAAGGCGGGGGGTCGCTGGCTGCGAGGGGCTGGCCCTGGTCCCACTAAACGCCGTTCCCTCGACCGGTACCTCCCTGCCCGAGGGGCCCGACGGCCTCTCGGTCACGCTGCCGGCCTGCGCGCAGGTTCCCGGGCGTGCGGAGGCGCGACTGACTACGGCAAAGCACGTGCAGGGGAACGAGATGGAGCGGACCGCAGCGAGGTCGTGCATGAAAAGTCTTTCCCTCCCTTCTGGCGCCGGTTTCAAGTTTTTCCGAGCTCCTCTCCTGGGCCTGGGGCTGGCGAAGGGAATCAGCCTCTCCTGACATCGCTCCAGCCGGGCCCGTCCCGTACCTGTGGATCCCGGGGCTCGCCGCCCGCGGCACGCACCGCCCCGGCGAGAAGAGAGTCGGGCACCAGCCAGCCTGGACGGGCAACACCTGCCGAAGCCGCGGGCTGTGAGCAGAGGGGGTTCAGACAGCGAGCTCGTACCTGAGCCCTTTTCTCGCCTCCCAGACGTGCGTGGGGGGAAGGCTCCGCTTGGGAAAAACCCCGCGCAGGGCCGGCGGTTGTCTGCGGGTCCATGGGAATCTGGCCACTTGTGCCGGCCGCAGCCGGGAGGGGGCTGTGCTTCCTTTACAAAAAGAGACACAATTAAGCAAAATGCTCAATGAACATTATAAATGATGTGCAATCGCCTCGCAGATTGCTTAGCAAATCAAATTATATGGTTGCTCACGGATGATTTCCATGTCCTTTAAAACGCAAACAGGTACTTTCTGATTCGGGGGGGAGGAGTGTTGGTAGTTTTTTTTCCTAAACAAAACAACAACAAAAAAAGCGCAGCGCTTTAAAATTGCGGAGCAATGCCACACGCTGAAAGGCGGCTGTGTGAATATTCACGTTCTCCTTTGTTCGCCCCTCAATTTCACAAAAGCCCGGGAAGGGCACGTTCACTGCGCTCTTGTAAATTTACCAATCCTTGACTAAAACCGCCAGGCACCTGCTTGGCAAAGCACAAAGCTGCCTACGTTTCCACCAAGAATTCACTATTTCATCAGCTTCTAAACTGTCCCGTCAATAGAAGGGCTTAAAGTTAATACTATTTACATCAACGTAGATGGCCAGCCTCGAGGCTCCGCCGGCTGCGGAGGCGGCTGGGTCGCGGCTGCTCCTGCAGGAGCTGTTCAGGTGCGAGCGGGGCGGCCGTGCCCAGCCTGCGGGGCTAGTCGGAGCTGCCCGGCCAGGCCCGGGGCACGGGGACGCCGGAGGAAAAGGCAGCCACGGTGCAGGGTTAGGGATGTCGAGTGGGTGCTGGTTTTGCAAGACAGGGATGGCGCATTGACTCCTTTAGCGCACCGCAGTGAAATGAGACCGCAACAAACCCGACTGGTCCCCGCAGGGAACGGGCTCCTCTTAGGGGCCGTGACAGCCCCAGAAGGCGTGAATCGCCTGGGAGCAGGGGCTGGCTCCCCGGGCTGCCCGGAGCCCCCAGCCGCAGAACTCTCCCCAGTGCCCTCCACCCGTGCCCCGTGGTACAGGCTGTGTGGTGTCCCTCTCGTTCCCTCGTGGGGAATGTATACAGGGCCACTGGAGGAAAGCAGTATGTAAAAAGCACTTTTGATAAAGAGTGTCTTATCTTCCCAGACACAAAACCACTAATGGGAAGGGCAAATGGTTCCTCGAGACAAGGTCCTGACAACACTGTTCTGGCGCGGGGTTGCTCATTTGAAACACTACACAGGACTGTCCCCACGAGTGCAGAAGGATTCGCTGAAACACAGCAGAGCAGGGCACAGCTGATGGAACGGTAGTGACTGCTTTACGGTGTAACAAGGGCAGTAAGGCTCCCCAACACCAGCTGGCAGGACGCACTGCCATTTGGCTTTAATTTTTTATTCCTGACAATTTCCAATGACTGAGAGTCCTATCCCAATGGGTAACAGGGCACTTCTTCCTTCTGTTAAGCACCCGTGTGACACTGTCTCTTCCATAAATAAAACCAGCTCTAGATTAAGTAGAAATGAAGCTTTCCAGTCATTGATCCTTTTTGTTGGTTAGAGACTCCATCCATATTCTATCCCCCTCCCTCGGATTCTTTCTTCCTGGTTTATGCCCATCGTTCTGGTGTGGGTGTTGGCTCCCATGAAAGATCTCAGTCTCCATGGGATTTTCCCTTAGGTCTATATGCAGTCACCATGCTCCTTCTCAGCTCTCATTTTGCCAGGGCAAGCAAAGCAAGCTCAGGATTGGACTCCCCCTTTCTTTATCACCTTTCCCTGCCCTTTTCTCTAGGTAAGTTAATCTTCTGGGATAATCAGAACTGTAATGGTACACAGCTGTCCAGGAGAGTTCCCCCAGCTCCTTGGAGAAAGATGTCAGCATTTGCCTTTCTGCCAAAATCCCTCACTTTGTACTGTAAGGGTTGTATTTACCTTTTTCATGGCCATGTTCCTTCAGTGGCTCATGACCACTTTGTCATTAACTAGTGCCCCAAGGTCTTTTTCCTCCTCTTCCTGGCAAGGGCTATCAAGACACAGCCATAGCACATGTTCTTAACACACGTCCTGAAAGTGTGACCTGTTAACACTGGATTTCTTTCCTTCTTTGCCACTTTGATACTCACAGTCCTAGGCTTCCTCTGATGATTTTTCAAGCCTCTTCCATGCTGGGATGCTTTCCCTGTTCCATGACTGACAAATATCGTTTTCAGTCCTTCTTTTGTTCTACAATTCTTTATGAAAAATTTTATGTTTTGTCCATAAGAGCAATGAGAGCAATATCCTGGGCCATGGCATAGATCCACGTGTCTAAGAGCTCTTGATACATTTCCCTCTCTATCCTTTCCATGAACTTGTCTAATGGATTTTAAAACTCGAGTAATTTTATTAAAAGTATTAGGTACTATTAAGTAGAGCTGAGTTTAAAATTGATGATTCCTGTCTTGGAAAGAGATAAGACTTAGAGATGAAGGAAAAACCAAAGGCTCAAAAGCACCTTAAGGGTCCACATTCCTCAGGAATCTCCCATCGGCTACCATTTAGCCCCACAAGTATCTTTCTCAAGGAAATACTCTACATTGTTGGTGTGTTCTTGCGTAGTCTTGGCTGTAGTATTATGTTAAAACTACGTTGATGACTTTTAACAAGAATGGCTGACCTGCAATGGTTGTTCAGTTCCAGGAAAGGATTTCCACTGCAGATCCCTCAACCCCGACTTCTAAGTGCAGTTATGTTTTTCTCCAGCCCAGAATTAGACATTTGTTGGCTCCTTACTGAGCCCACTGGGTTTCTCCTACATTCTTTGTTATCACCTGCCTCTCACTATACCAGGAGCCTTGGGGCTGCGTGCCCAGCACCTACAGTTTAGCCATTGCAAAACCACATCTCTGCATCCATTTAGCCCTGAGGCTTTTATCTTTGTGGCAAATTATTAACCAAGTCAGGGACACAAAAAACAGCTACACAAGGAGATGCTGCATATCCTTTGGAAGTTGTCCACACATTAAAAGTACTGTTTTGCCTAGCCTGGTAGTCCTTCTCCAGAGCTCACCTTCCGGTAGGCAGGGGAGAACATTGTTCATTCCACTCCATGAGAAACTTTCTCACAACAAGGATTGTTTTCATGTCTGCTCTCAGTGACCTTTTCCTTAGACTAAGCAAATCCATATTCCTTCAACTGTGCACTTTTAAAACATATTCACATTTTTATGCTGTTAGCTGCTAATTTCCCTGTAACATTTCAAGTGTAGTGTCCAAAACTGGACACTGTACTTAGCCTAAGCCTCACCAGTGCCAAGTAGAGCAGAATAATTACCTCAGTGTTTTACCCAAAACACTGCTGTTAATGTCCCCTCAAATGACATTTTTCTCCATCTCCCATTTTGCCTAGTGCATAGTTCACAACAGCCAGCTGATCCATTCCTGCACTACTGCTGCCTTATCAGTTATTCTTCTTTTCACAAACCATGCATTTGATCGGTCTTTTGTCCCAAGACTGCATTTTGTACTTGTCTTATTACAGTGCAGCTTATTGATTTCAGGCAAGCTCTCCAATCTGTGAAGATCAATGTGAGTCCTGATCCTGTTCTCCAAATCAAACTCTCCCAGCCTCTCCCAGCCAGAGCTCTCTGGACTTGAATTAAGCACTCTCTTTCCCAGTAGCCTATTTGTTGTTGAAAACATTGGGGCTGCAACAGACACCTGCAGGACTCCACTTGGCACACCCAGCTTTGACAGTGAATTGTGGATGAGCACTTTCATATGATTCAAACACTGTATGCTCATTCTAATCCCTATTTTATTTATATCTCATTGAATGGTTTTGTTTATAAGAAGAGTAAAGGCTTTGGGCACTAACAAAGTTGACATATATTACATCTATCTCTACACACTTGGCCAGTTAGTCCTTCAAATAAGGACACTGAATTAATTTGAAGTGATATGTTCTTGATTAATCCATGCCGATATGTTTTACTGCCTTCTTATCACTTATGTGCTTACAAATTGATTAATAATTGACTCTCATTATCATGGTTACGCTGATGGATTTATACTTCCCAGGATCCTCTTTGCTCTTTTTTAGGCTTGTAAACACATGCCTCTGGCATCAAGTCCTCAAGCAAGTCACTTAGGGTGTGAGTCCTCATTACTTCATCCAGTCAAGAGTTGGACGTTAATTAGGAGAGGGATTCAGTCTCTTACACAGAGCAATATGACATATATGGTCTAATACCATGTTAAGTACTACATAGTACCCAAAACTATGTAGTACTTGGGTCTTGCAGATATGACACAGGATCAGCAGGAGACCTGCACCTTTCTGGA
Source organism: Platysteira castanea (assembly GCA_013397175.1). Taxonomy (NCBI): domain Eukaryota; kingdom Metazoa; phylum Chordata; class Aves; order Passeriformes; genus Platysteira; species Platysteira castanea. Next base: position 100,304 of record VYXC01004959.1, on the reverse strand, counting down.
GGCTCAGCTGGAACTTCCATGCAGGCTATCCATGTGGGATGCCTGAGAGCATCTAGAACAGGATAGGGCATCTGCATCTGTGTTAAAGTAACTGCCCTCCTAAGTATAAGGTGTTCATTAATAGTCAAGGGGAAAAGATGGGTACAACAAACCACCCTCAGAAGGGAACTTTTTAAAGGTGGAGTCTGGTGGCCATTGAAGATGTCACTCTTGGTTCACTGGCAACAGAAGGAACAGAAACAATTTACCTGCAAGTTAAAGGATTAATATTTAGGCAGCTACATGTTTCTCAAGGCATTCTGCCACTTAAATGATTCAAGAGCCTAAGAAGAGTTTTGAAATACTCAAGCGCCTTGCACTCAGTCTGGCCCGTGCTTAGTCTGGCTGATCTTTCAGCCCTACTGAAGATGTGCCATGTAGGAAGCTAATTACTTCAATTTACTTCTGGACAATCTTTACCTGCTTATAGGTCTCTAACAGCTACCCAGAGAACCTGCACTGTTCAAAATTTAGCTTGAGTGTTTTTGTTGATTCAGAGGAATCCAGGGTTTTATAACTCAGCCCTACTTATTAAATGCAGAAAACAGCCTTTTGCTCACTCTCAGGTGAGGATAACCAGAGGAAAACTTGCAGAACGCTCTGATCTGTGGTAACAGAGCCCTGTGCACCCAAGGCAGATACATTAAGTAGTACAGATTATGAAACTGGAAATTTGCATGAGCTTGGGTAAGACCTCCATCCAAATCTACAGACAGGACACCGGTGTCAAGACATGCCTGACACAACAATATGCAATACACATGTGCAATAAATTTGGAAAACAGCAAATATCACATCAGATGACTTTTTTTTGGTTTTTTGTTTTTGTTGTTTGTTTTTTGGGTGGTTTTTTTTGGGTTTTTTTTTTGTTTGTTTGTTTGGGTTTTTTTGTTACCAAAACTCTCAAGAGCTCTTCCGAACATAGAAAGTCCCAAAGGTGTGTGAGCATTGCAAATGCCCTGCATGCATACACTCAGGCTCATCTGGTGTACAAATCTTTATGATCAATTATAACTGAATGAATGAATGAATACATGACATAGAATATGTGTGAGAAAGGGATAGCTTGAGAAAGCAGCTTTTCCATCATCTGTGCCTTTATTTGCAAGCTGTCAGAAATCTGTAGGAGAAGTTGCACTGCCAGTATCTTACAGGCTGTTTGATTTAATCCATGCCTCCATCGGCTTCCCAATCAACAGAGCCAACAAGGAGTCATCAGATCCAAATGAGCTGCTGCAATTTCCCACCCCAGCATGGGGACTGAACCTGAATTACCCCAGGCCACCTGTCCCCCCTCACCAACGCAATGTACAGTAGAGGGATTTAGGCCATATTTGTAATCTTTTGTCTGCAGCCTCGTTGTTTGGGTGGGGCTGCACCTGTTCGTGGCAAGTGGGAATCCCTTAATTATGGCTGTGGGATTGGGCAGCGAGAGCTGGCCCTGTGCACTGGCACACAAAGGCTTAGGGCAATGCGTGTGAATTCAGTGCCCTCTTTTTGCCATGCCAGCATTCATTGCAAATCCTCCATAGGTCTTCACGGCTCAGCTCCTGCATTCCCAGGGCTTCTGCCTGGTGTTTCACACACCAGATTGTCTTCTCTTTAGAAGGCAGAGATGCTTCCTCCCTTTATTTTGGATCCCTGGGGACTGCAATTGTTTAGGAATAGCAGCTGAGGGACAATAACACATTTTAAGGTGTATTTTTGGTTATAACATTGCTGGTTCTTTGCTGTTATCAGACGCAAATGGAGTTTACCTGGTGAACATATCCCCATTTCTTTGATGGGTCACGTTGCTAACAACAGCTTGAGCCACAAGACATATCCAGGTTACACAGTCTAATGAGTCCTCAGAGATGCTGTTATCCATGATGTCAGTCCAGGCTGTGGATGAACAGACCAAGAGCAGCCCTGCCCAGAAGGGCTTGAGGGTGCTGATGGGTGAGAGGCTGGACATGACCCAGCCCAGAAAGCCAAACATGTCCTGGGCTGCACCAAAAGCAGCATGGGCAGCTGGTCAAGGGGAGGATCCTGCCCCTGCTCTGCTGAGACCCCACTGGCAGTGCTGCATCCAGCTCTGGGGTCCTTAGCACAGGAAGAACAGTTGGAGCAAGTCCAGAGGAGGCTGTGAAGTTTATCAGAGGGATGGAGCACCTCTCCTATAAGGAAAGGCTAAGAAAATTGGGATTGCTCAGCCTGGGAAAGAGGAGGCTGGCTTAATTGTGACCTTCTAGTACCTAAAGGGAGCCTACCAGAAAGATGGAGAGAGACTATTTACAAGGGCATGTAGTAATAAAACAAGCTTTAAGCTGAGAGTAGGTTTAGATTAGACTTTAGGAAGAAATTCTTTACTGCAAGGGTGGTGAGGCACTGGAACAGATTGCCCAGAGAAGTTGTGGATGCCCCATCCCTTGAAATGTACAAGGTTGAGTTGGGCTCAGAGCAACCTGTTGCAGTGGAAAGTGTTCCTGCCCATGACAGGAGGGTTGGAACTAGATGATCCTTTAGGTTCCTTCCAACCCAAACCATTCCACTATTCTGTGATGTGACCCCAATCTTTTCCCTCATTCATTCCAGTTACCTGCTGAAACCCCTGTCCATGCCACCTCACTTCAGTGAGTACCTCATTCCCTTTCTCCCCTGCCCTAAACTCCCCTGTGCCTGAAGTCACCGTCTTTTGCTCCTTCTTCTCCTTCCCTACCCAAGATTTGCCCCTCTTAATTTCAAATGTTACTGTCTCTCACCAAATGCCAGCAGAGAAGATACTGATGGCACAGCCAGCCTCCACTTTTTAATTCCAGAGGCAAATGCCACACGGAATTTTCAAGTCTACAAGTAATTTTATGCCCAGACTTGCACTCCGGGGTGGAAGTGTGACCTGTTCAGAAGGAAACTATGATGCACCTGGCTGCAAAAATCGATCAAGCTTCCGTTAAATGTGAGCACAGACATCTCCCAAACTAACAACACAACAGTTTATTCCACCTTTTCCCAGGCTAGCTCCCCAGATTCCCCGCGGGAAAAGCCGGCCAGGAGCGGGAGCCTCGGGGCTCTGCCGCCACCTCGTGACGCCGCTCGGAGCCGGCCGGGAGCGGCGCTGGGATGGCTCCGCCGCCTGGAACACCGTGATACGACTGAAACAGCCCTGAAAACTAGAAATGTGCTTTCTCTCTAGTTGTCACTAAGAACGGCGCCTTTCCTTTGCTGTGCTGCTGCCCCGGGAGGTGCACGTCTGCGGCCGCAGCCCAGGCACGGCGATGCCGTTCAGCCCGCGCTGATTCGGGGTGCGGTCTGGGGCTGGTACCAAATAGTGGTGCCGAGTCCTGCTGCGAACGACTCCTGTGAAGAGAACGAAAAAGGGGCTTAACTGCTGTCCTCTCCATCTCGTCACAGCACCTGGACACCCCCTCCTCCGTTGCTCCTTGGCAGCGTGCAGATGAGGGACCATCCCTCCGTACCTTCTTTGAACCTGTTGTAATAGCCACGAGGATAACTAGGGTTGAGAGCCAGCTGTTGCTGGGCTTATATGACAAATGAGAGATTCAGATGTAAGATTGATAGTAATTAGATTGCCACCTGCTATCGCTTTAATCCGTATCCCGGATTTTTAATTGTTAAGGGGAGGGAGGGGGGGCAGTTGGCACATGAATACATGAGGACGATCTTATAAGGCACAAAGCATTAGGATTGTATCCCAGGCATCATAATTAGGGCTGCCCGTTTTTTGGTTTTAGCCTCCACTGTGAATTTTGGCCTAATTATTCAACAGCTTCCTCCTGAGTTTTCTAGGACTTATGCACTTTGTCCTTCCATCCGTCAATTAGTTTGTTTGTTTGTAGCAAGTGCAGACAATTTAATTTTAGGCTTGGACAGCACTTTCCAGTTTGGCTTCCTGAAAACCTTCTGCATCACGTGGTCTGCATTCATTGGCACTGTATCTGATTTTCATCAGGTTCCTCTCTGAGGTCTATTCCTCCTGGCTGTTACCCAGGTGAGCAGTCCTGCTGTAGTCAGTGATAATAGCTGTCAGTAATTAGTACTTAAACAGGTTTGTAGGGTTGGGGCTTACTGCTTCCCCCTGCTTTGGGTAGCACCAATCTACTTTCGAGTCACGCTTCATCAGAAAAAGAGAACACCAAGAATTCTGAAAGGTTTGCTATCAGGTTCCACAAAGGATTATGCTTGGGAGGAACATGTTGGTTTTGTTGGAGAGACACACAAAATAGAACATGATTTGCATAAGGAGCTGAGAGAGGAGAACTGAATGAGGGGTCGAGGGAAGGGGCTTCACTGACTTCAAAGAGTATTGGATCAGATTCATGCAGACCATCTGCAACTTCCTTTGATGCACCAGCAAACTGGAGATAACAAGCCTCTCTTCTCTGTACATGCCCCGTGTAGGGAATTATGTGTAGAAGGACTTTGAGCCTGGCAATGGCACAAGCCATTTTTAGAAGAGAAAATAGATCCAGATGATACATTTGGGGGAAGCTGTTTTTTCGAGGTGATTGAATGTTGCAGCAGGTTTGAAAGCAAACGTACCATAGAGGTCACTGCAGAGCAGTCATTTGAGTTGCAATGTGTTTCGAGGGAAAATTGTCAAAATGCTTGGAAATACTAGATTTGAGGGGACTCTAAGTAGTCACTGTCCATCTCTCTCCAAAACCACCCAACCATATGCCATACCTCCATAGGGCAGGATCCCAAAACTCTGCCCTGTTACCTTTCTCAGGCAGAATGGCACCTCCTTCATGCTACACCCTCCACCTCATATTCCCACCTACTCCATCTACCACACCTCACCCCATGAGGTCTTCCTGCTGAGGAGTAGCCCAGTCCCATCCTCCTGTCTGCATCACATCTCCGCAGCACGCACAAGCTGTCCCCCTCACCCTGCTATGGTTCCATCAAATAGCATTGTTTCCTTTCTCCACCTAGAAGAATGGTTCTGATGGCAGATAGGGATAGGTCCTTGCCGTGGTTTCCACAGGTTGGGAAGTCATCACAGGCACAGACAAACACCTCTAATCAGCTGTAGTTATCTGTGGAGAGGTGCTTAAGGGACTTTGTTAAATACTATGGTATAGGTGGAGTGGAGGAGTTTTACTGCCACTTTGGAGAAGTTCATCTGCTACCTCCATTTAGGCAATGTTTATCAGTTGGCTATTTCTGTCTGTTCTTGAGGCAGGTGTAGAGCAAGAAGGTGAAATCCTGCAGAAAGGATAAAATGGCACAGGGGTAATAGAGATAAAAATAGCAACAGGACCAAAATTATAAACCATCATAAGCATTTCTACAGCCTTTTTCATCTGTGCATGTAAAACAATTTGCAAGAGCCAACAGCATCAAGCCTCCCAGCAGTGCTCATACACCAGAAATACGCATTTTGTTTCACCTATTTCTTAATTGCTGTCACCCCTGAATTAGGACAGAGAAGCCGTTCATTGCTCAAGGCAAGGATGCCTCGCGATTTAGGGTGTGAGAGGCTAACTCAAACTGTAAGACAAGGCAGCATTTAGAGCCTAGAGTTGGCCAGGCCACTGCCTTACAAAAAAAAGCCATGGATCTTTAACACCAAGTGGTCAGGCCCTCAGTTTGACGCCTCAGCTGATAAAACAGGAAAGGTGAAAGCAGGGGCAGAACCAATCTTTTAACAGTTGGCTATAGGAGAAGACAAATTTGTAAACTGAAAGAGGGACAAAGGAAAAACATTTACCCCCCGCTTTTAATAGAGATTCATTCATAAAACTTAAGTGAAGGCTACAAGGTCATAGAAAGTTACATGTGATCCAGGTTTGGAAAATGCTCTTCTCAAAGACTTAGCCCAGAGGCAGAGGCTATTTGAGTTATTGCTGAGGAGAAGTGTCATGGAGGCCCCTTTTTTCCTTCTCTGGGGGCCTAAGGAAACTCCAGTGAGACATATTGTACATTACAAGGTTTAACGATCTTTGTTCATAATGGATCCAAGCGTGAATACCCAAGTGCATTCAGGAGAGGCCCAGGACTAAGAGGTAAAATGTTAAGCCTGAAATAGGGAGGGAACATTTTCTGGATTGGGATAAGGTCATTTCTGGGGCAGTGAACGTATGCGGGTTCATTTTGCACCTGGTATTCTGATTAACAGTGAGGTCAATCTCCTGAACTCACCAAGCGTGAACACCTGCTTCTAGCACTGCTCCTATCCTAGCCCTTCACAAGGTTTTCTCCTTCAGTGATCCCAGAAAATGCATAGGCATCCCATGCCTCTGTCAGAACTATCCCCAAGAGACTTTCATACCAGGGAGGACTGATCTCAGCTCTCCTATTTCTGAGAGCTCAGTCAGTCCTTCAGCTGACATCCACCAGCTGTGTCATCATCCTTCAGTGCTGACTCCTCTGAAAAGGAAAACATGAATTCTCGTTGTCCCTGACTCCAACACTTTCCTCTGTGTTGGCTTTGCCTCTTTCTTAGTAATTCGGCAACAGCTGCTGTTCTTTCCTGTTCCTTTTCCTGCTATTAGAAGATGTCTGGATCCATTTTTTGGTCTTCCACAAATGACACCTGAGCAAAGATGACCTGGCTGTGGTCCACATTTCTACATCTCATGCATCAGTAATACAGCAGGGCAGCACAGCCTTTGTTTCCTGAACAAAGAAGGCTATGCAAGAATCCCTTACGACTTTTTTACCGTCTTTTCCCTGATTTACGAGACAGCTCCTCTGCCCCGATGAGTTTTTCTGGAAGTCGCTTTGTAAATGTTGTCCAACTGTGTGTGCAAAGCAGGCGAGCAGGACGAGCACAGCCGAGGTTTGCTCTGGCAAGGGATCCAACCCCCGGAGCCTGCCCGGGACCCAAGCTCCGGGATCCTGCAGGGGATCCGAACCTCCGAGCCTGCCCGGGACCCAAGCTCCGGGAGCCTGCTGGCCGGATCCCGCAGTCACTCCCGGCACAGGCAGGGAGCTGCTGGCTCGGACGTGGCTGCAGGACCGTGTGGTTGCTCATCTCTCGGGCACCAAGGGGAGTGAACTGAGTGGAGCTAGGAGGGCTCAGGCACAAGGTCAGCATGCGCGCAGTCAAGAAAGCCAGAGCCCAGGGAGGAGGAGCGAGGAAGGATACCACAGAGCAACAGAAAAAAAAAAAAAAACCAAAAAACCAAAACAAAAAACAAAAAAACCCAACCAAAACAAAAAACAAAAAAACCCAACCAAAACAAAAAACAAAAAAACCCAACCAAAACAAAAAACAAAAAAAACCCCAAAAAAACCAAAAAAAAAAAAAACAAACAAAAAAAAAAAACGAAAAAAACCCCACCACAACAAAAGAGAAGACAGTAAAAGGGAGTGCAATAATGGGCATGCATTTCTCTTCCTTCTGCCCCATGGCAAGCTGCCAATCCCTTCCACACAAATTCCTCAGTGCTACTAAAACCAGTCCCCATGGACACACCTGCCTTGAGACAAATTCTTTTAGTCTTGCAAAAATCTGGGCACTTCTTCAAGAGCTTTGCCTTCAAACTACTTTGCCTTTGTGAATTTTGGCAGCAGCTCACACTTGGAGAGCTTTTGAGAACCCTTTCTGTAATCAGATTTCCCTGTGCTGCCCCAGGGGACTGTGGGCGAGTCACTTCCCACAGCTGTCCCACAGCTTCCAGTTCTGTGACGTGTGGCTCACCACTACCTCAAAGGGCTGGGGCGAGGCATGCTTTGTGTGTGAAGAGCTGTGAAATCCATGAGGATGACGCGTGCTGAGCAGTACATGACACTCTGTAAGGGTAGTGTTACCATCAGCTCATCACTCGGGTATGGCAGGAGGTGGGGCAGGCACAGGAGTATGGTTTAAAACATTTCACTGCCCAGTGCAAAAAGTCATTAAGTGAATGAAAGAGGAGGCAGTGGAGTCATGTGGTAACAGGACTTATTTCTTCTACACAGTAGGGCCAGAATTTAAGACCAGAAAATACAAACATGCTTAGGAGTACTAGCTAAATACACAGAAAAAAAAGCAAAACCCAAAAAGAGACTTTTCCAGTTCTTTCTCATGTAGAGTATCTCCTGAGCCACCTCATGCTGGAGATGTTTAGGGATGGCAAAAATCCTGTATTTACATGGAGAATAGTGTCCCTTCTTTTCATGTTCTGACCAAAATCAGAGTCCACAAGCATAGAAGAGAACCCGAATTATTTGCAGCATGGTGCAACAGAAAAGAGCGTCACTACAATTCTGTGGATACATGGCTAAAATAATGGGCATTATGATTCTGCCCATTTCTGCTCATTCTGTATTTCTTTTAAGTGAAGTTTCTAGTACTATGGGAATAACCTGCTCCTTCTTCCCATTTTTCTCTCTTTTTTTCCTCTAATTTCTAACCAAGCCCTTACCTCATTTGCTCTGAGGTCAAGTATTGCTCTTTATAAGCCAAGTTGCCTTTGCAGGCTTAGATTTGGTTTTAATACCATAGCTGGAAAAACACATGCTAAGTTTACCTCCTCTTTCTGAGGAGGTAAATTTTGACAATTTACACCCCTCTCCCCCCTAAACAATCAAATACCAAGACAAGTTTTGAAAAAGTAGGGTCAGAAGATATGGATGCTGTCATGAGCCATGCAGAGTCTAATTCTGGCTTGGCTGCAAATTTAATTTGAAGTCTTGAGCAAGTCAATTAAGTTTTTCTCATCAAGTCTTCCTTCAGTAAAAAGGGGCATAGTTACTTGCCTTGTAGAGATGCTATAAAGCCTAAGAAAGTCATTAATAGTTTACTTAAGATGTAAATTTCTCTTAAGAATTATGTAGAAACCTCAATTAGGATTTATAAAAGGGCTATTTAAAAACACAATGGGATAAAAAGTATCATCATTGAAACTAATTAATGAAATAACCATGGTAAAAAACTCCTCAGATATGAAGGATGGAACATGAATCTGCAGTTTCCTGGCAGAGTATATTCCACTCAGAAAAGCAACTGCTCTTTATTCACTGTGGTGGAACAAAGTAATTGCCAATACATGAGGAAATTCTTGTAGACTATGATATTCTTTGATAATGCCTTCCATTATTATTGGTCTTTATTTTTCATGATCTTACAACACTTTGGGCATTCACTTGGGATCTGTTCTGGTGTGGTTGGTACCACAGACACAGAAGATAATGAAGTGCACTGCCCCAAAGAGCTTTTGGTCAGAGGTCCTAAATGTCCAACAGTTTACATCCCACTGAAAAGTGATGTGCCATTACTCTGATTTTACATACATGGTCAAACTCTCCTCTTTCCCCCTGTTTCATATGAAGCAGAACAAGGCTGCTTGTCTCAGTGTCTGGTTTCTCGGGGGCTTTCCTGTGTTTGCTTGGTGACGTATCAGTGCAGTGCAGGTCAGGAGCTGTTCTCGAAGCTGTGGATCTGTTCATATGATTATGGATCAGTAACACTGCACAAGCTGAACTGGGGCCTTCCAGGACTCTTTCCTGCTGTATGAGTGAGGACGCACCAGCTGCTGCTTACCCTGAACATCCAGGTGCATACAATAATATTTGTAGGTGTGAAATAAATGTGCTCTCTGCTCTGGCAAGCTCCCTCTGTCAGTTGTAGCTACTAACTTGCCAGTTTACTAAGAGTTGATCTCCACCAACCATGTCTATCCCTCCACGGTACTAAACTGAGTGTGGTTTGCACACGGGCCTGTGTGTGGATAGTTGTTTTGTCAGCTTCATGGTCTGTTTTGTTTGTATGGCACTTTCACCCGTAAAAGGTGTCAGCGAGACCTGGAATCTCTGGGGACAGGAAAAAAACGGGTATTTTGCCAGTTCTGTTCTCCTTTCGGCCACTTGCAGAAATGAGGAGCATTCCCATTGGTCTCCCAGCCAAAAGTCACTGTTCTAAGGCAGGTGCTGGCTTCTCCCACCAGCATTTGGTTGAACACAGGAGTTTACATGGGAACACCTCCCCCCTTTCTGAGAGAACCCCCTCCTGTTGGGAAAGGCGAGGAGAAGGGAGAAGGCTGCCAGACTAAAGAATGCCTTTAGAGGTCAAATAACCTTTCCAGTAGCTGTGCAATAGATTTTAAGACAAACAAACAGTGGATGAAAGTATATCAAGATGGGGGCACATGAATTCAGATAGTGCAAACAGAGTGATTTCTGTACAACCTGTGAAGGCTCTTGAAAGCAGAGACCTGGGCAGGCTGGGCATGCACAGCCTTGTCAGAGCAGACAGAAAATACAGTGGGTGATGCAAGGGCAACCCTGAGAAGCAGAGCATGATGCAGCACAGGCACAGCAAGCAGCATACTGGGGCTGTTAACAGACACCTCGGATGGCAATGGGACTGCCACCAGCTGTGACACTACGTAAAATCAGTAGCACCAAGTGTCTGCTTCGTTCACGCTGCTTCACACCTCTGGTGGGCTTTGTGCCATTCTGGTTTAGGTTAGCTGTAGTGATCAGTGTCTCTACAATGTTTTTTAAAGTTATGGAATTGTAGAGTTAACCTGTAGAAAGCATAGGAGAATGAAAAACCAGAGCTCCAAGACAGAAGGAGCAGAAGAAAATTCAGTGCAGTAGAGGTCCATTTTCTGAAGACATTAAATAGCTTTAAGACTACACTAGTAGTAGCTTTTTATCACTGAGGCAACCAAAGTGGGGGGAATGGAAACAGCCTGTTATAGGTAAAGCCAAATGAGATGTTGCCTAGTAACTCTCAGCAGGGAAGCATTTAAACCCAGCCAGTTTAGTGAAGCTGATGTTCTGAGTCAGAGATTATTTTCTATGGAAAAAACTCTGAAGGAAGGAAAGCTCAATTTAACAAACATAGGATTTACTTTGCTGTTAGAGAAACCATAATGACAACGCTTGGGAGAATGCAGAAGTATTTACAAACTTGTACAAGGAAGAACAGACAAGGCATCAAAAGCATCAATTTACTAAACCTGGTTTTTAATGCTGATTTATTCTGCCCAAATACAGTAAATTTCATATTCATTTTTATTTTTGGATTCTGAAATACACAAGTGATAACAGAAGTCTGAAAATATTACATATATCAGTATATTATTATCATATAATTGCTGTAAGAGAAGTTTCTGGAGCAAACCCTATTTCAGCTCTGCTATTGGACACAGAATCAAAATAATTGATTTAAAAGAAGAAAGACTCCATGTCTCACTGGTTCCATTGCCTGAAATAGTTTTAATTAGGTCATCCTTCAGGACTTTGCTTTTATGGATTCATAGAAAAGTCACTTGGCTCAGCTAAAGGTCTCTTACATCAGGGGGAAAAAAACCACTCAGACCTTATTTGAAGATTCATGTTATATCTGCTTCCCTTTAGATGGATATGATGATTTTACAGAAGTATAAGCTCTGCCATGATCAGCCATGTACATCTGTGTTCCTGAGGGCCACAGCTATTGTTCAGAATCGGCAGTCAGATCCAGGAGAGGATCTCATTTCAGCAGCCTCCATACAGCTAATGATGATAGCTGTGAATGTGAACTATTGCACAGATTTTTTTTTTTAAATCATAAAATACAATAAGCAGATCAACACATCACACTAACCATTAAAAGATAGACTGTCAAAGAGTTACAATAAAAATATGTATTTTTTCAACAACGATAACAGCTGGAAAACAAAGTACTACAGCATAAATACTAAAATTTGAGTTATATATTAAAAGCATGAGAGTTTCTCACAAGCATGCTGTATAAGCAGAGAAAGAACGTTCTGCAAGCCAGAGAAAGCCACTTCTCACTGACCAGAGCCCGGTTTGAAGTTTAATGAAATACTATTGATACAGAACCTCTGCCCAGAAGGTGTGGGTCCATCATCAAACACATGGCCTAGATGGGCATCACACTGCAACAGAAATTATAACCATTTTATTATTGTATTGTTACAGAATGACAGAATCGTTTAGGTTGGAAAAGACCTCTCAGTTCGTGGAGTCCATCTTTGACTGATCCACCACCATGGCACTAAATGCCACATCCAGTTGTTTCTTGAACACCTCCAGGGATGCTGACTTCACCACCTCCTTGGGCAGTCCATTCCAATGTTTAACAAGCCTTTTCATCAAAAAATTCCCACTGATGTCCAGCCTGAATCTCCCCAGTACAGTTTGAGGCCATGTCTTCTCATCCTGTCTCCAGCTGCCTGGGAGAAGAGGCTGACCCCCACCTGGCTGCACCCTCCTTTCAGGCAGTTGTAGAGAGCGATAAGGTCACCCCTGAGTCTCCTCTTCTCCAGACTAAACACCCCCAGCTCCCTCAACTGCTCCTCACAGGATTTGCGCTCTAGACCCTTCCCCAGCTTTGTTGCCCTTCTCCTGCATGCAGCACACACTCTAGCATCTCAATGTCCTTCCTAAATTGAGGGGCCCAGAACTGGACACAGAACTCAAGGTGTGGCCTCACCAGTGCTGAGTGGATGGTCAGTGCCCTGGTCCTGCTGGCCACTCTGTTGCTGATCCAGGCCAGGATGCCATTGGCCTCTTGGCCACCTGGGCACTCTCTGGCTCACGTTCAGCTGCTGTTGACCAGCACCCCCAGGTCCTTTTCCAACTTGCATCTTTCCAGCCACTCTGTCCCCAGCCTGTAGCACTGCAGGGGTTGTTGTGACCCAAGGGCAGGAGCAGGCACAGGCACTTGGCCTTGTTGAACCTCAGAGCTCTGGCCTCTCCCCATCAATCCAGGCTGTCCAGATCCCCCTGCAGAGCCTTCCTGCCCTCCAGCAGATCAACACTCCCACCCAACCCAGCGTGTCTGCAAACTGACTGAGGGTGCCCTCAATCTGCCCATCTGGATCATTGATAGCGATACTAAACAGAACTGGTCCCAGCACGGAGCCCTGGGGAACAGCACTGGTGACCAGAAACCATTGTTATTGCATTATTACCATTGCAATTACGGACCAATATTATGCTGTTACCTAGTGTACCTATCCTGAATTAAAAAAAACTTTTATGATTCAATTACTGTTGAGTTGTGTGAGTGCAAGAGTCCTGGGGAGTGACAAGGAATCACATCTGGTCAGTGGGCAAGTATCTACTCCCAAACAAGCAGATCCCAGAAGAGCAAGTCAAAAGGTATTAATGCCAGAAAGTATATGAAATAAATGAGAGGATCTAGACATCTCAACATATCATGAAAATATCAAGTTAATTAGTAAGTCACTGTAGGTAATTCTCACAGATCAACTAAGAATTCCTCTCTCAAATTACTGAGGTGAATAAATTAGACTCAGTACAGCTATGGGTAACATTGTAAAACTGGAAGGTCTTCAGCTAGGGTTCTTGAAGGTGCTTGATGCATATGGCTGCAAATGTGAACTCTACCAAGATAATGGACTGCAGCAAATTCTTGTTACATTTGCAGATGTACCTAAGCCTGCTGCAAGCACACTGAAGGACAGTATTAACAATCTTGACAGTTTAGAAAAACAGACACACACAGACATAAAAAATACCCCAAATCCAAGATACAATTCATTAAATTCAATTGCATACTTTCATACCTTAACAAAAGTAAGAAACACTCAGGGTTGGGAAGAAATGGTTAGGGGTGGCAGTTCTTTAGAAAAAGAACCTGGAGGCGTTACAGCAGATCCCAAAATAAATGTGTTTGTGTAATATGGGCTGTGGAAATGTAAAGGTGTAAGGACAGGAACACCATTTCTTACACATCTGAACAGCCTCTAACCCCTGCTGCAGGCTGGGTCCAGCTGCAGGGCTATGTCCAGCCTTGCACTCTGCTTCAAGGAGGAAAAGGGTCAATCAGAAAGAATGCAATACAGAGCAACAGGATGATCAGCACACTAAAAAGCACTACATAAAAAGGAATGGTTAACGGAACTGGACCTTTCTAGTCTAGAAAACAGATGACTGAGGGAGTCAAAATAGCTAGAAAAAATAGAAGAGTGGCTTCTGTGAAACAAGAGAATCCACAGAAAATAGCTGCGGAGACGCAGGGCACAGCCACCACCCCGGAGGGCAGATAGTAATGGCTGCAAATGGCTTCGGTGGCTGGTGTGTCAATCTCTTAGTATTTTAAGAACATCTACAGCAAATATTTAGCAAGACTGAATGAGGAAGAACTGTCCCTGTGATGGGCCAAATGCATGGACCGTATCTCAGAGTCTCTTCTACTGTCTCTTGTCACACCTTGCTGCACACCTTGAGTGAATTTGCTGTCTGAACTCCAGCCTTTGGCTATACATACACAACTGCTTTCCCCGGTCACACACTTTTCTTCACCCCAGGCTGAGACAGACTGGCTCCAGTGATACTGTAATTCTCACTGCTGTATTTAGGTAGATTCATTCGTGGGCACAAACAAAACCTATCTGCTAAGATTTGTGTCTTTGTGTATCATCTCCAAAATAAACATACCTGTTTGCAGACAACTTCAGTTCTAGTTGATCCCAGTGAATTATCTGGTCGTCTCAGGATATTGGTATTGCTTTCATCTCTGCCACAAGCACCATAAGCCTCAGAAAAAGATGGCCATCCAGTCCCAGAATTGTACTTCTTCTCTGAACTACAGTGGAAACCAGATCTTGTTAATTAATGACAGAGATGTTACAAAAGAGTCTGCTTCTATTAAGAACATCGGCTTTTTCCCTCATTCCTGTGCTGTACCAATATTAATAACATTTGGCACAGTAGAAGTTTTCTCACTGGCATCAAACTGTGCTGGAAACTCCTTTCCAAAGGGAATTCTCGATGAGCTCACAACAGGAGGATTTGCCTCACTGTTTCTATTTCAGTGACAGGTTGGTATTTCATAAAGCTTGGAGAAGGGTTTTATCTGACAGCTATGCTATAGTAACATTATGCTATAGTGTTCAGCTGAATTACCCCTACAGAATTGCAGTTTGAAGCCTGGCCCAATCCAGCAATCTCGGAGAAGAGGGTTTACCAGAAGAAATGAAGAATAGACAAAGGCTGGGCGGGCCCACCAGATCAGGCTCGTGCCTGATGATGATGGAGGCTTTGTCTTGCAGTCAGCCATCAAGCTGGTTTGGAAAATCAAACAGAGCCTTGTTCAAACCATCAATCAACCAATGACAAATCCTCACAGCACAAAGATCTGCTTTTCCCAAGAGATAATCGCAGCCATAAGAAACAGCACAACAGACTGTCAGCTTGTGGGTGCCTCCTGTTAACATCCAGGGTAACCAACACTATTTAGCTGCATATTAAAACCTAGAGCATATTGGCAAATATGATCAGAAGATATTTTGGGGATTTGGTATAGAAATGAGACAATCCCTCCTATTTAAAATTGTGCAAGCTTTGACAGCAATATGAACCTTCTCTTATCAAAGAGGGACCTCGCGTGAGTTAGAACAAGAAATGAAGATAGGCTCACGTGCGTCTCAGATAAGTAGTCTGGAGACTCAGCACAACCATTTCCTGTCGATTTCCCACGCTTTTTTCCCAGTTTCACAAACCCAATGCTCTTACTGGCATCTAGCGGTGGATGGAGACATCAACACCAGTAGTAGCTCTTGATCCAGGGGATTGAAACGCTAGGTAAAACAGAATCTAAAACAAAGTATCTAGTATATAGCATGTATAGTTTGGTGGGTTATTAACACAATGAAGAAAAATCTGAAAATCTTAATTGCAGTGCCTTTTAGAAAGATAAGACAAACAAACTGGGCAAAAAGCTTAAAAAATCCAACTCAAAGAACAGTGCATGAGTCAGCATTTTTATAATCACCCGTACAGGGCTGTCGTTGGGTAATGAAGCTGTGGCAATAAAAGAAGATTTGCAAGCACAGAATGACCAAAGGCTAGTTTTTGTGTGGGCTGTTGCTTAGTCCTTCACATCAATGCACAAACAGCCATGAGATATGTTCTCCTTCCCCTCCTCTCCATAAGACTAGAGAGAAATAGGACGCAGCCTGCTCTGAAGCAAATGCAGTTTGCAGACTCTGTGTTTGTCCATCAAGGTCCTGTCTAGCCAAAGAGGGCTCCCTGCTTCCCCTGCCACAGAAACACACGAACACTGTGCGCACCCACCACAGAGTCCCCAAGAATAACCTGGGGGACACGTATCCATGCATGACTTCTGAGCTTCCCTGACATACATCTGTTTTGTCTCTTTTAAAATCAAAACTCTTTATTTTTTGACACAGGGATCCTTATGTTTATTCACATACAGATACAAAGATCCTCTTTGAAAACCCACAGAGTCAAGGAAGGTCTTTAACACTGTGTAAGTTTTGCATCTGACTCTAACTCTGTCCTTACATGCCACTCACAATACTTAAGTTTATTGTAGATGTTTTCCACTGCTAAAGGAACAATCTTTTGAGCTGTTGAACTAGCTCTCAACAGAAATGGCCTCTGTGTGGTTTTATTAACAGTAATATCACTTAGATTTCCTAATAGAAACATTTTAGTACCCCAAAATATTGCTGTTCAAGATCATATTTGTCCTTTGAAGTATTTCACCACTTAATTTATGGATAAATGGACTTTCCCTAAACATATGCATTAGATTAGCCTTCGACACACCATTCCTCCAGCATATGTCATTTACTTTGATCCCTCTTTCAGTCGTCCTGGATGGAATCCAGATAATTCTAAAAAGTGCTTTTTGCTGTATGAATCTCAGCTGTAGGTTTATAGTTTGATGAAGGTTTGAGATTTCATTAAAGCACCACAATTTGCTATCTTAAAAGGTTAGGGGTTTGCCCCATGTATTTCCAACCCTTTCAAATGAATATTTGGTAGCAGAAGGTAATAAATTCTGGTATAAATGTATACACATATGTTTCAAAGAAGGAGGAAATAGTTCATGTTTACCTGTACCTAACGATCTAATGCATTTGAAAAAGAAAGAACATTTTAATGGACTAGGAAATAAATATGATGAATGAATCTCTTATCCAATACCATTTCTCCCCCTCACTGCTAGTGTTCTCCACAGCATAATTCCTCCACAGAAAATTTCTTTTCAGACCATTTTGCACATTTAATAGTCTCCAATTTTCTTACAGGGCTTTCTTTTTTCTGAAAGTTTGACTTTTTTTGTCTGTGAGGCTTAGCATTATCTTGTGCTGCAAAGAAAAGTGCTTATATTCTCTGAGAGCTGGATAGTGCAAAAGGCAGCCTGACTGTTTGGTTATATTGCTGGTTTGTTACTAGTTTAACAACAGAAGCAATTCCCTCCAGTGTTTGTCTCTCCTCATGTTGGTCTGTCAATATCAATTGTCTAATATAAAAGATGCCTAAATGGAAGGAAAATCTGAAGGAACTGAAGGAACTCCTCTACAGCTTAGCAATTTACAATTGTTCTAATTTATCAGAATTTTCCAGAGGTATTTTTAGGTTTTATATTTGTTTTCAGAATATTTTGTAATGCTGAGCAAACATCAGTAATAAATTTATTTAGAAGTGTTCATTAGCAAGCCTCTACAGAAGATTATACATTTAAGAAAATGCATGTTTACATGACAGTAGTTTTCTGCACCTGGCCAAAGGAAAAACTAATTGTACACAATTATAATTTAATTGCTTATTTTAGGTTTATTTTCAATACATCCATTGCATTTTCCCCTCCTTTCTTGCTATCCAGATCTCTCGATCCTTAGCATCATTTGAAGTTCTGATCTGTGATTCATCCTTTAAAGTCTTCATAAACTTGGGCATATCAGCCACATTTCATTCAGTTCTCAGTTGGGAATAAATAAGGGCTATTTTCTAGATCAAAAATATGAGAAACTGTCTTTCCTGGTCCAGTTATAGAGAACAGAACACCCTCTGCACATCCTACTCCAAGGCATTCTATTTCCTTTTACTTAGACGTTAATGAAGTTGCAAAATATATAGTATTGTAAAGAGCACAGAGGTTAACTGTGCAGTCATTTGCAGCCAGGCTTTAAAAAGTAGATGTAACCAAAAAGGCAAGAGTAGCGGAATTTAATTTAAGGAGCAAAGAAGGGGTGGGGGTGAAGAGAAGGTCTTAGCTCCAGTGTGAGGGACCCAGTAACAAGAACATCACAACAGTAGACAAAGGCAGACCAAGGTCTCTCCAGCCCAGCAGCACGAGTGGCAGATGAGTATGGAGGAGCACAAGAACAGAGCAAACACACAGTGATACTCATGCATAAATACACGTATTTTGTGGCAGCTTGTGGCTTAGGGACCTCTTAAACAGAGAATTATTATCAACCAAAAAGAACAGTGTGTGTCAGGAGAAACAGGCAGACCCTAATGTGACAGGTGCCTGCTGGCCATGGGCAATCCTCATGAGCTCAAGGAAAAGGTGCCCCAGGTATCTGTATCACCACAGGCATCTTGGCAGACTTACACACAGAGCTTGGGCACCAAGGGATTGTTCTTCTGACCAATGCTTTCCGTGCCATTCATGAGAAGACATTGCCCCTCCTGCCACAATTAGTACATGTTAGAGACGCTGTGAAATCCAAAGGACGTTACCTGAAGAGTGGGGCATTGCAGCACACACAGCAGTATATTCCTGAGTCTGTATTATTCAGATAGATCCCACTGAATGGCTTTGAAAATAGGAAGGAAAAAAGACAAGTTAACAATGCAGATCTTTAAAAGCTCACCATCTGGAAGAAGCATGTAGGAATCAGATTCAAAACAGGAGAAAAACCATAAAAAGAAGGCTTCACAGGGGGGCTTTGAAGAACAAACATAAGCAGCCTGAAGAAATGAAGGGGAGAATGCCTTTGGATTAGTAGTGAAGACTACTCCCCACCCCCACAAACTTTGAGACCATGAATCATCACTCAAGGATGGAGTCGTGACCTCCAAGAAACTGGTGAAATGTGCAGGATCCCAAAGGCCAAGGCTCTGCTATGGACTGGCACAACTTTAAAGTGGCTTTACAAAGGGACTCTCCTCCTTCCTGCGTGGTCCAGTAGTGGGATCCTTATTTTACAGATATGGAATTGGGCACAGCTCACATGACTTAATCCCATGATACACACTCCACATGTGCAGGAGTCTTGGCTCTGGGCTAGGGACAACCAACTCTCCACCCACAACGCTACATGGCCTCCATCACAGGAGGAGGAAAAGTGGGGCCATGTGGGTGGGTGATCTGGCACATGAGGGGGAATCCATCTCCTGAAGGGAGAGCTATGTTTAAGATTTCCATGGCTAATCTACATACGGTCAAAAAAGGGAAACTACAGGGTAAAAATATGATCTCCCCCTTCTCTGGAGGGGCCTCTACTCCCACCACACAAACAGCTGATCCGGCAGCAAAGCATTCCAGAAAAAACCACAATAAAATATGAAAAGAATGCAGAATGTTTTTTCATCTGCAAAACAGTCTGGGTCAGAACAAAATCCACCCTGTTCCGTATGTTGAGTCTAACTTTCATCCACAGGAAGGCAGGGGAAATCCTGTGAAGAAATTGAGTGGTGACAGCTCCCCAAGGCAGGTTTCTCTGTGCCAAGCAGGCAGAGGACGTGGCTGACCCTTGGACAGCATTAGCACTTTTGCTCACCGGTTCAGTTCCTTTTTCTCGTGTAACATAGAATTGCTCCGGAGTTAATTTTTTTTTCCAGTCTGTAGCAACAGCTGCTTCAGCTTGTTTAGTGAGAGAGCCTGTGTCTTCAATTAGATATAAAAAGATAATTTAGTAAGATAACTTAGATTCCATTAATACTTTCCGTTATCATCTCAGTTCTCCGAAAGTTTCTATGGGTATAGACCGAGCACTGAGGGCAGTTCAGAGACATGAGAAGGGGTGAATGCAAGACTTTGCATCTACTTCCCATCTGGTGTGCTACATCCAGAGAGCAGCTCCAGCAAACCAGAAGGCTTGGGAAGGCTTGTAAAGGAAATGGGCACCCATGACCCAAGATACCACCCACTCTGCCAGTGAAGCCCTCTGCCCTGGCTCAGGATAACTGCTGGTGCTCCTTCTTCATCCCTGGGTATCACTAAAAGGTTTGACAAACCTCTTGGCAATGCTCAGAAACCAGACATAATGTTCACCTGTCAGCTACGGAACACTAGCAACTTCCACAGGCCCCATGGAAAAGTGGTGCCCAGAAGGAGCCCTGGAAGAAAGCAACACCCGCAGCCCAAGAGAAGCGGGGCCATAGTTACGTGAGGGACACACAACAGCAGAGCAGAAGGCACCCATCATGGTGCAAACCTCCAGCAACATATCCTGTCGGTCTGTACACACCAAGAACACTTACGGTGGTATGGAACTGGCAATGAATTAATAGACCGGCTTAAAAACAGCGAGTAAAATAGCTTAATATCATCATAATCAAAAAGTCTGAGGTGGGGAATTACCTCCCAGCCTATCTCCCATCAGCATAGGATCCTTGAAAAACAATCAGCTCCTGCGGAATGAACGCTTGCTTGCATTCAGCTCTTGCACGGTAAAGGTGAGACTTTTGTGGGGGAGGGGGAGAAGGGGTAAACGAATTCGAAAATGATAGTTTAACCAAAAAAACCTACAGTTTAGCCTGCCAGTTCAAGACATAAACCTACAGCATGCTAACGTAGCCCTTCTTAAGCGGCCAGAAGACGGCGAGCACGGGGCCGCCCGTTCCCCCTCCCCACAGCCCGGGCGGGGGTACCTGTGCCTCTGCGCGCAGCGCGGGCGCGGCCGGCGCTCGGCACTGGGCAGCGGGGCAGGAGCAGCGGGCGGCGGCTCCCGAGCATCCTCCAGAGCGGACGAGCCGCCATAGCGGCGGGGCGGGACCCGGGAAGACGCCGGCCGTGTGTAATCCCTGCGTTCCACCTAAAGAATCAGACCTCATAAAAGCAATGAGTAAAACACCCGCTTAAATGTCGATGCAGCATTTGCAGGTAAAGGTTTCAACCACTTCTTACCGAGAGGCAAAGAGACCAGCTTAAAAATGAACACTCGATGCAGCCACAAACAACAAAATCCTGTTAAGACATTTGCTTGCAGCCATTCTAGGTTGTTTTAAAGGAGAACAAGTCTGGTACTTGCATGCAAAAGCGCTCTTGGTGTCCTAGATACATGTTACAGGCATTGCTGTCAGTGCTATCGATCGAGGAATGGCGAAGGGGCTGTGCCATCTGAGGGTTTCCTGTTTTCGTGGAGTGATTTGCAGTCACAGCTGCTTTGGCTTGGCCTATAAATATACCTGTAATAGGACACATGTGTTGGTTTGGCAGCCCGTACTTAAAAGGTAGACCTAAACACGAGTTCGTTTTCCAGGTTAAGCCTTAATGCTACTGCCTGCTTTTCTTCCAATAGTTACGTTTCTGATTTGGAATTCATCTTTTCTGAAGGATATGGAAGGAAGTGTTTTGATTACACTGGATAGCAAAGCTAATAATGGTGTTTAATACAAAATTACTTTTTAAAAGTCTAATTCTTCTAGCCTAATTATAAAATCAAAGCTAAAAAAATAGTCTTGTGTTATCAGTCCTGTATAGACACATTTGTATTGAACCATCCTTATGCCTCAGACAGTGAGTTCCATGGCAGCATGGCAGTTCCAACACAGCATCTGATCAGTGCCATGGCTGTAATCACTGCCTCTGCTCGGTTCCACAGAGGGTTACACCAAAGGATGGATATCAGCAAGGCTCCTGCATGGTGCATTCACTGTCTGCAGTGGCAGGGGGGAGTGGGGCACACAGCTGATTTATGGCTTTGTCCTGTGTCATAAGACACAGTGGAGTGAATCCAGAGTACCTGGATAAAAATCCTGGAGATGTGATGCCTGTGAATCCTCAGGACTGTGATTCAGGATGTTAGGAGAGCAGTGCTGCTGGCAGGGAGGAGAGAGCTTTGCCACCCCACTTTGGTGCTGGCAGAAGGCAGCATCCACGCTGTAGGCAGAGGGACAACGTTTTTCCATGTTCAGCCATTTTGGGAAGTGGCAATCCTGTGATCTTTCCAAACACTTTCTAGCTTACCCCTATGTCATCTTGTACCAGTCATTTAGCCATGGTTTAGGAGGGAATTGGAACATGTTAGGGAGTCTTTGGAGAGGAGAGACCCAATCTGACGCTCCCTCGGTTCTGGCAAGTGGCTTAGGGCTGGAAAGTGGTAGCAGCTGATGGTGTTACTCTTGGCCTCTGTCCCCAGTTCAGTTGTGGAGAAGAGGCATTTCCCTCACATTCCTGATCTTAATCTCAGACAGTGTTTGCTCCTGAGGAGGACAGGTAATCAATAGAATTCTCCCTGAATTATCTGAGAAATGAAGGAGGATGAGAGAAAGTGGTTAGTCCTGAAACTTGCATGTTTTCATGTAATTGACATTGATTTAACTGGTGCTTTTTTAAAAGACAAAATTAAATAAAAAATGAAATGTCAATATCTTCCTTGCAGGTCTCTCTTACTGGTAGCATCCCCAAATGCAGCAGTTCTGAGGCAGTGGGAACTGAACCAACAGAGGTCTGCTGCTCTGTTGCCATTTTCCTCAGTTTGTGGCAAGGGAAGTGGGTGCCTGGGGGGCAGAGGGAGCAGAAGGAGCACAAGGCATTAGGCTCATCAACCCAAGCCTCATCATCCTCTCAGTTACCTGGTTCACTGCAAGCCACTCCTGTATTAAAATGAGGGTGGTGGTGGAAGAGGCAGGTCCCATTCATCCCAGCAGCTGTGATCCACATTTGAGGTGGGGCATGGCAGAGCAGATTCTCCATTTTCCCCTCCAACAGAGGCCTGACCTGCAGTCATCCAAACCAGCATGACAGGTCTTCCTCAAGTGGAAAACATCCCCCCCCTAGCTGGAGGTAATTCATTTTTCAGATCTTCAGTGCTGAAAAACCAAATCATTGTCCTGTCATGCCTGTAATGTTGCCTCCCATGGTTACAGCACACACCAAGCCGTGTAGCTAGGCAGACATCCGGCCTGCCTTTCTCCCCATAGACTGTTCTAAAAGCCAATTAAGCTGTTATTTCATTTTCCTCCTATTTTTTTTTCTCCCTTATACACAAGGGGAAGCAGTTAAAAATCTCCTCCAGCTACATTATGTAAATTTTCAAGTAAATTCTCCCCAAGTTGTAATTCAGCAGATTTATTGTTAAAAATGTCACCTGACTTCAGCACGTACACAAGCTGCATCCAGGGAAAGGTCGCTCATCCAAAGCACAGTGTCCCATTAGACACGTGTAGCTGGGGAGAAGCTCCTCAGCTCCTCCCGCAGCGTGGCTCTGTGCCGAGGCAGCAGCAGCAGCACGTGTAGGCGAGAGCAGGAGGGAAGAGGGAAGCAGTCACAGTCCAGACTATCCTGCTAATATTTATTCGGGGTCCAACCATTTCCCAGCTCAGGCTCTGTCTTGACTGGCAGCTTTGGGAGCAGAGCATCACATAATTCCTACACTGGCAGATACTGAGCAGTCAGCCAGGAAGCAGTGAGGTGCAGAAGTGAAATGAGCCCTGTTCAAATTCAAACCCCTGCTTACGCAGCTTTTGTTAATAAAGCCCCTTGACATTACTACGTGTGGAAGAAAACACTGAAATTGTGGTGATTTTATTTTGTATGCATTTGTATGCAATTGGTTTTCCTCTGCTCACTTTGTCATACCTAAAGTGTGTCCCCTCTTATGGAGTGGTTCCATTGAAACATGAGGGAGCTCAACACGCAGTTTGTCTCGGAGCTGTCATATGTAGGGGTGCTGTGTGCCCAGGTCCTTGGGGAGTGAAGAACAGGGGCCTGGCATAAGCCCTTCAGTGGAAGGTTGTATCTGTGGGGGGCTCTGTCTTCCCCCACAGAAACCCTCAATGCTTTTGTAGAAGACACTGCAGGAACTCCACACCCTTCCTCAGCCGAGTCTTACTCTCTCCTCTAACAGACTTGAGACAGCTCCACAGCCAGGCTCTAGCCACTCTGGTGAAACTATGAGCTCCTGATATATGGAGATACTGTTTCTACATGGAAACACTATCTAAAGATACGTGGCAATGCTCTGGTGCTGAATTCCAGTGACGGAAAGGGATTTCAGCAAAATTTATTAGAAGCAGAAGTGTCAAAGTACCTTGGAAAAGGGTATTGCTGGTTTCCAGAGACACACAGAGACTGACTGCAGATCTGAAACTCCCTGAAGCTGATCTGTGGATTCTGCTTAGTTTAATTTATGGAGCAGCCTGATGTGATTCAGGTCAAAGACATCATCAGAAATAATGAACACACAACTTCTTGCTTTGTTTGCTTTATGGTTTAATATCTCCTTTTGCTAATTGTAAGCTATACCTGTAATGATACCTGATTATTCTAACCTTTGTTTTTGGAAAGTAATAGGTCATATTTGTGGACTAGCTTAAGAGGGAGGCTTCTATTGGAGTCTAAGGGTAGAATTTGAATAGAACAGGACAGAATAGAGTGGAATAGAATAGTTCCAGTTGGAAGGGACCTATGGGTTTGGTCCACTGTGACAAATGCTTTGAGCTGAATTAGACCAAATGCCCTCCATAGGTCCTGTCCAGTATAAATTACTCTAGGATTCTAAATGCTTTGAGAAGTTTCTTGCATAACAAGTGAAGGCATGAATTCAAAGTTAAATGGATAGTTTGCAATCACTCCTTGATAGAAAACTCTACTCTGCAACTGAGCCCCAGGTTCAGCTAAAAGTAGACATGCAGTCTGGAATGGAGTATGTGTATCTTCAGGGGCAGCTATTGGGAAGCAACAGATCCAGGCTATTTCCCTGCATTGCCCTGTGCATCCCCCATATCATACCATCCAAGTTTCTTGAGCCACACAGACAGTAATTATGCATTCTACAAATGCGTGTGTGATTTCTTACCCCTTGTACCGCAAGGTAGTGAAGAACTGAGATGGTTCTTCCACACTGTATCCAAAGCCTGAACAGAGCATTGAATGAACACTTATTTGGCAGCAAGGGCCATAGCAGCAGCTTTCTGTTAGTTATCTGAATGGATTTGTTACCCTGAACTAAGCCCTGACCATCTGTTCTGTTCTCTCATTACAAATGCAGAAAAAACTAATTCATGATTGCATCATAAAAAAGTAAAATAGAAATTATTTAAGAGTAGGGTATGTCATGCTGCACACTCTGACTGGGAAAATGCCTCTCTCCAATAGACTGACTTCCCTGAAAACAGAGTTTGCCTTTTTCCCAGCAAATGGGAATTACTGAGGAATGGGGCTCGCTAGAACAAGTTTTATTCCCACTCATTCATCGTAGATGTATTTTTTAATTTGAGACTCATGTAAGTGAGATTATGAATCTTCTTTCCTTCTCTCTTTGGTGAGCCCCCAAAGATTTATTTTTAATGTATTTTCTAATCAGGGAAAGCACAAAATCATGCTCCTTAAAAATTCCCCAAAGACTGCATTTTCTCCATCTCATCTTTGCTGAGATGCAGGCCCATCTGGTAGAGTGACCCACAGGTTTTGTGCAGGTAACTCGCCTTCACTGCAGTGATCTTGATTAGAAAAGAGGAAAAGAAAGCAGGGAGCTGAGTGTGCATTCCCTGCTTCCTACAAATGACCTTAAGTTCTTTTGTACTGCCACTGCACCAGCCACCAGTGGTGTAATGGTTTAGCTGAGAGTTCTAGTTCTGATTGACTTGTGTTGTGTAAGACCTCTTGGCACACCTGTCCTCTGGAAATCTTCTACTAAAAACGGATGTATTTGAACAAGTGAAGAAGTCAAGAATTAACATCTTAGTCCTATGGTTTTTTTGTGTGGTACATCCTTCCGCCACCAGCACCTCTAACCAGTGTGAAGCGTTGTGCTCTGGGTCTGTAGCAGCTTTGGCAGAGATTTCAGCACCCCTAAAGGCTGTGACCTGTGTCATGGGGGTTTGATGGGGCTGTCAAACACTCTGTGGCTCCACGCAAGACACACCTGCCTTGTGGCCAGACTGAGAGACTGGACTCGCCTCTTGATTTCACTAGGGAAAGAATTACAGACTAAGGAGCAGGACTGTTAATAAAGTAGATGGACAGTGGAGGGGATGAAATATCTCAAAAATAATTTTACATCTGTGGTTTTGGAGGCTTTTTTTGTTTGAGTTTTATTTTCCCAGTTATATAATACCAGATTTTGATTTTATCAAATGGATGTGTGAATTGAAAAATAAGAAACTAGTTCCAAAAACTGCCTAAGGAATGTGCAGGTGCACAGCGTGCAGCTCTGCACTACCTGTGAGGTTTGCCAGTCTTAAACTAATTCTTGTAGTAGTACTTCAAGATTCAGTTATAATCCTTGGTCTCCAGCATGCTCAGCAGTTATCTGTTGGAAAAACTAGCATTCTGTTCTCAAGGCATGAGGTGGTTTTACATTTCATGAAAATGAAGTGCCTGGTGGCAGTCTGCCCCAGCACACCCTGCTCCCACAGGAACAGGAGTTGGGGTTTCCTTTCCAGGACCTATCTGAGCAACTCCAAGCTGAGCAAAACCTTCTCCTCCAGCATCCTGTGACATAAAATCTGGCCAGATCTGCGCGGAAAACCTACTTTTGTGGGAACCCTAGGTGAGGAACCTTTTAAAAGGCAGCGTGTACTGAGTCAGTGCTGCTGTGGTAATTGTTTTTGTCCATATCTGCTATGTAGGAAGAGGGTAGAAAGGATCAGAGCAGGCTCTAGGTTTCACATGAACCTCTTATTTCTACCATACTAGAAATGCCAATGAATTGCCATTCATCTAGCAAGAAAAAATACTGGTAGGTCAGGTATAGCTAGCACACTTGTTAGCACTTTGCTTTAACTCCTGAGTGCCAAGCAAAGATACCTTCCCACCATATCTAATGTTCAGCAGTGTTTCAGTATCAAAACTGAGCACGGACCTGACTGAAACCTGTGCTGTTCTTTACTACTGAATTTTTGTGGTCAGCAAATAAACAGCAAGGGGCAACAACACACTGAATCAGTGGCAGCCCCTGGATGAGACACTGGAAAAAGTTCCCCAGAGAAGCTGTGGATGTCCTATGCCTGAAAGCGTTCAAGGTCACGTTGGACGGGGCTTGGGGCAACTTGGTCTAGTGGAAGGTGTCCCTGCCCACTGTGGGGATTGGAACGAGATGATCTTTAGGAGCCCTCCCAACTGAAACCACTCTATGATTCTGTGACTCCCATCCCTCCTCTATCCCAGGGTAACAAATGCTGCAGACTAATCCCTGTGTAAAGAACTGCAGATTTCTGACCAGAGGTTTTGCTCTGAAGGAGGCACCCTGAGCACTGGACCAGTGTGATCCTTGGCACGTGGAACACTGCATCCTGAGCTCACCCTGCATTTAATTCACATTATTTGTGTTTCAGACCTGTGGCACATGCCACACAGCTCTTGGCTTGTGGAAACTGCAGTGAGCCACTTAGACCCAACATTAAATTTGGGCCAGTGCTGCAAGTCCCAGTCCCCATCAATTCCTGGTACTGTCTTGTCATTGGGAGTTCCTGAAGAAATGTAGTACCTGAACAGCCCAATGTTTGGGCTTACAGTCCCTGACTTTTTTGCACATATTTATACCTAGGAGCCAGCCTTTAGTCGCCTAGTTCTCTCTTTGGTAATGCAGTTCCCATTAATAGCACGTGGATCTAGGATTAAACCCACTTATGTTAGAAGTCTGCAGCAAAAATAGTGTAATGAAAAGAAACTGGCAGTCACAGCATGTGATTCTTCTGTATGATCTACCATGGATAAACTGCATCTTAAGAGTGCCCATTTGTCAGAGAATTCTCCAACTTTGTAAATTAGGTATCATTACCAACATCTGTTATATCTTGGGACACTGAGAAGACCTCCAGTCTTTCATAATATGTTCCCTAATGCCAATTAAAACTAATGACTTGACATTTTGAAAAGCCTTTTGACTCTTTAATATCTTTTTGACACCTGGCCTTTAAGGAATCTTCTTTCAGACTGTGTCACTAAAAGCACCTTGTTCAGAGAAGCTCATACTAAAAAGGAATTAAAAACATGCTATGGTGTGGGGGTTTTTGTTCAAATCCTTCTTATAACTAGGAAGCACTGCTGATCTGTAGAAAAAGGTGTGCTGATCATGAATGGGATAGAGTTAGTTTACTTCACAGTAGCTGATATGGGCTGTGTTTTGGATTTGTGCTGGAAATAGTGTTGAAAACAGAGGGATGTGTTTGTTATTGCTGAGCAGCTCTTATACAGCACCAAGGCCTCTTCTGCTCCTTACTTCACCTGAGAGTGGGATGGGGGTGCACAAGAACCTGTGAGGGCACAGAGCCAGGACACTGACCCTAAGTGAGCAGGGGGATATTCCATAGCATTTGGCATCGTGCTCCATATATAAAACTGGGGGAAGAACAAGGAAGGGGGAGTGATACCTTGGGTTTTAATTTCTATATTTTTCAAATCCTGTACTGCCTAGTGTATAACTCTGAAGTTTCTTGTAGCTTGTTAGCTGCTCTCTTAGGCCAGATAGACATAACAAAGCCTCTCTGAGCTTGTTGTTCAAGGACACTCAGGCTGTCTTAGGCCCAAAAGGTGTCAACTAGGACCATGAAAGAGGTGGAGAAATTGAAGAGAGCTAAAGTTTTAATTGGTGAATTTATGCTGATATGCAAATGGACCAAACATATATCAGTGTCAAGCACTCGTGACCTGTCGTCCATCTTGGGGTCCATTTTATGGAAGCAGCCTCTGGCTCCCCAGGGTGTACCTTGAAGGCCCTTCAAATAAATGCCTACCTTTATTCCCTTACTCCTGTCTAGTCTCTGTTTCTAGGTGGCTGGGAGAAGGCATCAGGAGGACATTCAGAATTATATCCTATGTGGTGTTGGTGGAGTGTTGGTGGAGGTCCACTCCCTGGAGGTGTTTAGAAAAGACTGGACATGGCACTTAGAACCATGGTCTAATTGACTTGGTGGTACCTGGTCAAAGGTTGGACTCAATGATCTCAGAGGTCTTTCTGAACCTAATTGATTCTGTGATTCTGTGATTCTGTTTGTCTGTTACCAAGTCACCTTTAACATGCAATGGAGCCCTGTTCTCCTGGGGATGGCTGAATACCTGCCTGACCATGGGAAGTGGTGAATGAATTCCTTGTGTTGCTTTGCTTGCATGTGCAGCTGTTGTTTTACCTATTAAACTGAGTTTTCTCACTTTTCTGATTCTCTCCCCCATCTTACAGGAGGGGGAGTGCATAAGAGGCTATGTGGGGCTGACAGCTGACACTAAACCATGACAGGATGTAGATTAGAAAAAACAACACATCAGTATCAGACACACTGAGACAATCTAGGGATGTCTCCTGGAAACAGCAAGAGAAAGCAACAAAGAAATGGGGAACAGTTAGACTGCAAGCTGTGGGACCAGCAGACACTGAGGTCTCCGGTTGGGTGGTTAGCGCAACCTTTTTTGCAACAAAAGGGTGAAGTGACTTTGGAGCAGTTTCTGCTTCACAAGAACCTGGCACCATGTTTTATAGCAAACTTGCACAACACTGGCACCACAAAAAGAAAGATGTTACACACTATGGAGCCTTTGGAGAGTTTTGCTACTTTTATGCAGCATGGATGAGGGAGTGAACAGCAAACAGCTCTTGCTGAAGAGCTTTTTTTTGTCTCTTATTCTAAAATAGGCAAAGAGATCCTGCAGAGCCCAAGCATTTAGTCTGCTGGAAGATGGGGTCAAAGAAACCCTCTGCTGTGCTCCCTTGCAAGGCAGGACTAGCATGAGGAGTGCTGGTTGTGGACAGCATTTGAGTAGGTAGGTGTAGCCTGGGCAAAGGGCTGCATGAGCAACATGCATTGATATGATTGCTCTTCTCATCTTGTTGCACTTCCCCCAACATCTATCCAACTTCAAGCAAGAACTGGCTTCAATTATGCTTTGTACAAGGTTTCCATAGATGGCATCTTAGCACGCCAGAGAAACATCAATGAGCTGGATGAACTAGCTGGTTCATTAGCATGCAAATAAGCTCACTCTTCATGAAAGAAAAGCTTTTACTAGCTCCTTGTGTCTCCAATACTCCAATTTCTTACATGTCCTACAAATAACATTTTTATAAGTCAAAGACACGTATGCATGTGTATGTGTGTCTCTCCCCCACTGTGTTTCTCCCATTCCTGTGCATACTCTACCTATATGTGAATTCTAAGTTCTGCCTGGGTGACAGTGGACAAGGAAGGCCAGATAAAGTTTATTCCACTATTTCTGATATCTTTCAGTGTCAGAGACAGTGTTTGTATAATAGACAAATAATAATCTCATTAAGAGGGCTAAAGAGCTGTTAATTTATCTACAAAGATCTGCTGTAATAGCAGTTCTGGTGAACTGAAAAAATCATGTCCTGTATACACAGTTTTGTTGCAAAGGCCACACCAAGTGCTAGAGCAGAGTCCTTTGGTCATTTCCCTCCATGCCATTTGGGAAGAGGTGCAGCTGCCTGGGAGGAGAGAAGGTACAGTGGCACAGCTGTAGAGTTAGAGCGTTTGTGTATTGGATGTGGCAGTGGGTGGTTGTACAGGCATATCTGTGCTGTGTGTTTTCATCTCTGTGTAAATGTGTTATTAAATCCCTAGACACAAAGAAATCCCCTCAGCTGTGAACTGCTGAACCTAGCAGAGTACCCTGGAAATGCAGAAATGCATTTGGGCCATGCTGTTTACCTTTTCTATACTGACCATTGCTGGAGATGGGTTACTTCCTTGGCTAGACTCCTGGCTTGAACCTGTCTGTCCATTCTTATGCTTTCTTCTACTTTGTTGCAATGTGTTTGGGCTTTTAATTACATGGCTTGGGATTTTTTGATTTTTTTCAGTCTTCTGAAGGAAAGTAGGTAGTGCCAAAGAGTTGTTGAGAGGAAGACTCTTGTATAAACCAGCAAGAGGGCTGTGAATATAATAAATGTTTTATTGCACTTTTCTGTCTTAACTAAGTTGACATGCTGGCCAGTAAATGTCTACTGCCTCTGCAGTTTCCATTCTGACACTCTGTGTCAATAATGAGCTGGATTTACAGAGAAATGAATCATGTAGTAGAAGAGGTGCAGATTCATGCAAAGAAGCTGTAGATGAAATAATATGTCACCATTCAAAGCCCATGTTTACTAATAAAACAATTGTTTTTCCCTGAAGACAAGTTTAGTGAGAAAAGTAATAGGATAAAAGTTCCTCTTGGATCTGAAAATAATTACCTATTTTGTTCTGAGAACTCTGGATTCTTCTCAGGATCCAGAGTTAATCCACAACAGAGATTTCCTGGAGGAAGAATTCATTTCAATTTCTACATGCACAGGAGTGCAGTTTGAGGAAGTGATATCCCACCAGTGCTCTAGTTTAGCAGTGGGTAATCAGAAACTATTTGAAATGTCACAATTCTATAAATTACACTGCAGTTGTTCTCTGCTAGCATAAAGATAAAACAAATGTAAGTTAACCTCAGTGTTCCTACTGCTCAGGGATCAAGGGCAGCAGAAGGGAAGTGTGGAGGTGCTGGTGGTGCTGCTGCCACCAATCTGTAGTGCCTCGGCGCCTGCTGGGGGAAGAAGGGTCCACTTCTGCAGTGAGGTCTTTACCAGAACCACTCCTCAGAAACAGGTCTCAGCAAAAAACTCATCTGCAGAGCCTGGAATTACTCCCTTAGCCACAATGGACCCAGCACACACAGAACAAGCAAAAGCAGGGGTATGCAGGGCCAAAGCATTAGACTCTCTCATACCAAAACCTCTACTGCAGCTTGCAATCCCACTGGCACCACCATGCGTTTGGTCTGCTGTTTTATCAGCTCACATTCATCAGAAACACAGGAATCATACCTGACCTTTTAGCAACACAGTCCAGATTTGTATTTCTTGATATGCAGATGTGCTATATATTAGGCATTGTACTTCTCAATGCCAAATTAAAACCAAAATTCTTTTTAATAAGTAGTGGGGGCAGCGGGTGTGTGGGGGGGTATATGTGTGTGCACATGTGGTGTGTCACTTGCAGATGCCTTGGAAGAGACCATGCAGGAAGCTGAGCAGGGTACTACATCATTTCGGCACAGTCAATACTAAGCTGGGCAGCTCCCCTGAACAGGAGGAACGAGTCTTCACGCCAGCTTCTCTCAGAAGCACAAACACCACTGTGAGGATGACTTAGAGGTTCTTGGTTCAAATAAGGATCTTCAGTCCCCATCACTGTCCCAGGATAACCATCTACATGCCCTCTCTTTCAAGAAGCTAAGCACATCTCATTTGGTTTTCATTCTGCACAGCTGCTGGCCATGATGCCCATTTCTGTGTCACTGCTTGGTGGTTACAGCTGTGGAGGAATGAACCTCATCTCAGTTCTTACCTTTGCTTAAGACAGCTTTTCACCTTGGAGGAGAGCACATAACTGTAAGGATCTTGTTCTAGGTAGGGTACAGTTTCTACATTTTACAGTAGAAGTTTACATGTCTACGCAGTAAACGATAAGAATATTTCTGGAAGTGGGTACTGGAGACCCAGACTCTTTTTTCCCCAAAGGAAAAGCCTAATTGCTACCCCCAAATATTAAGCTGAAGAGGTTATCAGCTTTTCTGTTTCTGTAGTCTATTAATCCTGCATTCTTTTCTACATGACAGCAGATCTTCAAAAAGGGATGCAGATTGCTTAGTGGCCAGAACAGATCCTGCAGTGAGATAGCTGCAGACTGTTTTGTTCAGGCTTAGGAAGGCATCAAGGCTGACTCCTTCTGTGTGACTGATCTGCCCAGTGAACTATTATGTAAAAGGAAATATAAGCCCTTCCCCATCTGCTCCTTAAATGAAGGTAGGTGATCAATTCCCTCAGGCATGGCCCAAACCAAATGGTGTGTGCTGGGCATATCCTGGGAATATTCACCCAGCTGAGCCCTGTCGAAATGTTTAAACGTTCTGTTTTCTGATTCAGTTCTGGAATGAGTGTGAGCTGAGCTGCTCTTATCAAGGCTGGGGGAATTCTTCACCAGGCCATGGACACAACTACAGTTCCCTGATTAACATCAAATAAAAAAGTGTGGCATCTCTTGACTTACTTGAAAAATAAAGTGCCGTTTTCAAAGGCACAATTTGAGATAGAAGTGTTTATATTCTACCTAAATCTTAATTCTGACATCCAAGTGCATTACAATTTTGAAGTGACAGAACTCACACAGTACAAAGTTCTCAGACAGTATGTGAAAGACATAAAACATTTCTGGATCCTACATTTTTGGGTCATCAAATTCTGCATTATTCAACACAGGGTATAGTATTTGGTTTTATTTGTTTAGATAATTATTTTATGTAAAGTGAGCTTATATGTCTAGAAATTTCCCAATTTTTATTTTGAAAAACTGCATTTTGTCTATTTTTTTAATATAGATTTTTATTAGAAACAATAGAAATTGCTTTCTTTTCAAGACCTCCTTAAACACAGTAAGCCATACTTTAACATTATAGTTCCAATACAAAATAATGAAATTCCAGTGTAAGAAAACAATACAAAATGATAGCTAGCAGGAAATTAATTCTTATTTTACTTCAGTTTACTGGACATTCAAAGTTGTGGGTTTCTATACCGAATCCTACCTGTCAGTGAGAGCATATGACTTTCCATCAGTCTCCTACCTGCTACATAGCAATGATAAGAAACACATCCTCACCTTTCTCTCAATTCTGCCAGCACATCCTGCATTTTGTTTCCAGAGTTCTTTTTCATTCTGATGTCTAGAGGACTGCTGAACATAAGGTAAAAAAAAAAAGAACATGAGGCCATATAAGTGGATTTACAACATAAAGATAAAATGTTCCCCTAAGGGCTACCAGGAAGTCATGCAGCATGTCAGATGAGGAAGGAGAGGGAGTGGTGGGATCATGCTCATGAGCCGTAATGAATACAACAAACTTCCTCCTCAACCCAAAGCATTCAAGGCAAGTGACTGTGCTTATACAAACATTAAAAAGCTAAAAGAACACAGACCCCAAATTTTTAAATCACATTTTTGGTGGGCAGGAAGTAAATGTCTTGTTGTAGGTGTTCTGGTCTTCTGAAATTCAGTTCTGTACAACATTGCCTGCACTGGCCTAACTGCTGTACAGGACATTTTCTCAGTTTTCCACAGTAAACTCAATTGATAGTGGTGCTCTCTGAAATACTCCAGTACATTCCTGACAGTTTCACCAGGAAGTGTTTACCAGCGTGTTCTAGCTAGTATTTTACCTCTCTTAGAAGCACCGCCACTCTTCAGCAACACCACGTTACCCAAGGCTGCAAGAAATACAAAGTCCCTGTCCAAAACCACTGCCTTCTCGGAGTCCATTTTATCTTCACGTCAAAAATAAAGAACTTAAACAGAGATCACAAGCATTAACTTATCAATCATCTGTCTTTCCCGTGCCAGGACAAACAGTATTTACTTTCATCCAGAGTATCCTATAATTTGTAAATATTAACTCTGCCAAGTTCTAAGAAATATAAATGGGATTTTTTTTCTACAGAGGCTGAAAGTATACTGTTATTGTAGTTCTAATTCTCAGTTCTTGTGTTATTTCACGCAAAAATTGTCCAGTTGTTTTTAGGTGACTTGTTATTTCATCAAATGTCACATTTTCCTGCTTTATGGACATGAAATTCCTATAAATGTGCATGGCATTTGAAGGAAAGTTAAAAAAAAGAATAAGCAGTATTGGAATTTAAACCTATTTAATAAGCATTGTAATGTTAGAACACACCAGATGTTATTGATTACCAAATTTTAGTCTGTAGTTTTGCAGTTTAGTCTTAAAACAGTACGAAAAAATTAATAAAATTTCTAAGCATTGAAGTTAAACACCAAAACCATGTTTAATTAAACCTTTAAGGCAACATACCAGATATACTTCTTTTTGATTGTTGGATATGAACCCCCTTATGTTTCATAAATACAGCACTGCAAACATATTTAAAATATTTATTTTGGTGAAATTCATCAAGATGATTAAATACGTTTGTATTGATCAGCCTTTGCAGTTCCTTGTTTCATCAAACATCCTGGTTCAAACATCAGATCTACAACATACTCTTGAAGGGGAAGCAGAAGACCTTTGGGAGAGTCTTCAACCAATTTAACTTCATTCCAAGCTCTGTTATACTTGCCACGAACTAAACTACAGCCAATGCCAATTCTGTCTGCTATCACCTAAGAAAGAAAGAAAAAGTAGTTAGTCACAGTTCATTCATGTAGCTTTTGTGATATACAGCAGGGCTCAGAGATGCATAAAAACAAAACAAACACCTGAAAGGCCTAGAGCTTTCCTGAAACAGACTATAATTCTTCAAGTCTTCCAAACTTCAAACCTTTATTGTTGGTTTTGCTTAGAAAATGTAGACCTATAAATGTTAATTCTCACATATCCAATGCACAACAAAACATTGATTTTAACTCTTTTCAAACACTGATACATTTGTTTACCAG
This sequence comes from Platysteira castanea, assembly GCA_013397175.1. Classification (NCBI taxonomy): domain Eukaryota; kingdom Metazoa; phylum Chordata; class Aves; order Passeriformes; genus Platysteira; species Platysteira castanea. The sequence goes on along the minus strand of VYXC01004959.1, from coordinate 64,982 downwards.
CCAGTCCTTCAGACCTCAAATGAAGTGCAACACCCACAGTATCCAGAAATATTTTTTTTCTATTTGGAAGACTTACTTCTGAATAACATTTTCTATTCAAGAAATGAGGTGTAGGCACACTGCACACATATAGCTAGTATGAAATATTAAGTGTAAAAATGTAACATTTTTATCAGTGTAAGTTTAGGACTATTGCTTCACTTGGAAGGACACTCCTTGCTTTTCAGCCCTGGAGATGTGGGAAGCAATGAAATGCGAGGCAAGTGTCTGCTAGATGAAACACCTGCCTTTCCTCTGGGCTGCACTATCACAGACAGACCTATAATGGTTTCCAGCTACCAAACTGCTTTTTCAACACGCATCTGCTGTGAAGGAATGAAATCCTGGGAGATTTTTAACTTGTTATGAGTGGACAAGGGTATCCATTGCTTAGAGTGCTGTGGCTTTAAGAGAGATGTCCTGTCCCTACAAAAGTTTCTTAGGACAGTGGAGCATAATTAATTCATGCCCTCAGAATGTCATAAGGTAAGTTGGAAACTTTCTCTCCCTATGGATACCATAAATTTAGGGTTATACTCTTTCTCCTGTGTAGTCTTTCCTAGGTCCTTCCTGCTTAATGTGCTAGACCTTTGTTTCTCTTTTTCTTTCCATTCAAGAAAGAGAAAAACCAAGCCAAGGAAAAGGGATAGATAACTAGGCTTCACCAGTATATCTTCATATGAAGAAAGAACAAATAAAACTTCCCAGTTTAAGAAACTAGAACACAGAAGCTGTTACATACTATCACAGAACACTGGATAGATACCAAATAAAAATTGTCCCAACAAGTTTACATTTGCAGCATGGAAAAAGAAGGAAGCTGCATAATTCAATATTTTACAGTTTACAGAAAATGTAAAATGTTTTGACTCCAAATCAAATCCTTTGGCTTTTTGCCATTTATCAAGTATTCTGCTGATATCACTTAAGACAATTTAATAACAAGAATGTTAACAGAAAGAAGCGATGCTGGCTTTCATTCACTGGGAAATCAACTTTGCTGGTGAAAAATTATGAAACTGTATACAAAAGATTTTACATTAATATAAATACTGTATTATACTGATGCAAATATACTTTAGTTTAGAATACCCAATTAACAACAATATGTTATGTTGTGAAATAAATTATAATGTACCTTGAAAAGTAAAGCCCTGTGATAAAATGTCCCTCTTTTGATTTTCCCAATAGGCACAATGTTGCTTTTCAGTTCAAATTCTATTTCACTCATCTGAAGTTCCCAGCTGAAGTTATGTAGTTTCTCTATTTCAACAGGGCCACCCATCTTGTCTGCGACAAACCTGTTCCAAATGCATACCGGAATCAGTTACATCTATAATTCCTCTTGTATGTATTGCAAAAATGTAGCACAATGAAAGACTGTAATACCTTTTCTATGTTTAATTAATTGATTTTTTAAAATTCAGTAACTGGTATTTTAAATATGCTTACTGATAAATACAGATAACCAAAACTCACGTGACTCGTATTTGTCACAGACCTAAACCAAGGTGCAAAAGCAGAGATTCTGGAGAGGTGTAGTATAGGCACAAAGTCCTCAGAAAAAGTCACCAATAACAGTGTAATTACTGAGGAAGTAATTACAGAAGCTAGTGTTCATGTTTACAGGCAACAGATTAGATGAGCTACGTATTACAGTCCCCAGACCTATCATTTGTTTGAAATAGTAATAAAGGCATGAAAATATGTATAACAAAAATAAAGCCATAGGTAATGATCTCAACATAGGAAAGCAGCTGTATTCATTGAAGGTACTTATCTTCTACATGTGCTTTCTTATACTGAAGCCAGTATTCTGGAGGTGAGAGGTATTTATCCATTAAAACAAATGGCTCAGAAACAGAAACACATCAGAACTTACAGTCAGTGCAAGCTCTGCCAAAAGCATGTCTTTTGGGAGACTTTGCAGACACAGGACCAAGCCCTGGTTTCCAAGTCTCCCCATACACACATACCTTCACCTCCCCTATGCAGGGTCGCTGTATATAAAGACCTTTGTTCCCCTCAGTGTCAGCCACAGGCACAAGGGTTATTGAGGTCTCTCACTCTGGACAAGATATTGCAGAGCTGACATGAAAATCACAAGCCACTGCTTCAGACAGGGAGCTATAACCTGCATCCCCTCCTCTGCAGAAGCAGTGAACATGTTCCTCTGCACAGCACAAGCAAGGCAACCTCCAAGGCCTTGCTTTTCAAAACGTAGGGCTGAGGAGGCACTAGTTACAAGAGCATGGGCACAGAGAGCTATCATCAAGCATGTCAGATGGAGTGTCTTGAAGCTGGGAATTACTGGGTGAAGCTGAAAAAGTTTGGGGCTCAAGGCAGTCCCTTGTGCTGTGTGTGCCCATGGCCTGCCCTCATTAAAGAGAGCAAAGCTGTCCCAGCCAATGTGCTCACCACTACACAAAGGTGCGCTGTGTTTGTTCCAAAGGAGACATCCAGCATTACTGATGTCCTCTCATCTAGCCTGACCCCCTTCCCAGTGAGCACAAGACGAACTCTGCCCAGGCTGCCAGGCTGCTGAGGGATGCTGCAGCTGCCTTCTCCCCCACTCCCTATTCAACATAGGCTATTCAGTCAGCTGCCTGAAATGGAACACAAGCAGAAAAATGCCCACAAAAAACATTCTACTTAGATTTCCCATGACTGTTTCACTGGGTTGTGTGTCTGCAAGTATTTCAATGGTGTGTTAAAAGAGCAGATTTAAAAGAGAATTTCATGGATTCCGCCTTGAGGAAGGCAGCATGATTTATACACAGCTGGATAGTTAAGGATGAATATATGTTCTGTCAAATTCTGCAATCAATGGAAAAGTCATTCCTCATATCACATTAGACCACTTAATTAAAAATGAGAGTTAGTAAAAGTAACGTATTTTATGAGAGTAAGTGGGATCTGACACCAAACTCTCCAGATTCAGGAGGCAGCCAGGAAACTGCTAAGATATAAAGGTTAAACTATGGAGAAGATGAAAACAGACACACTGCTTGGAGGTGGCAGTGATTGATGCCCGGGCTGAGAAGTCACTGTGTAACTAATGAATCACACATTGATACCAACAGTGTGTATATGCACTATTGCAATATTCTGGCACTATTTAATTGTCAGGATAATAATTACAAGAGCACTTAAGAGCAACGTTAGAAAACTCATCTTACACTTTTGGCTCTATAGAAAACAAAATACAACAGAGTTGCTGTCCCAAGGGGTTCCAAAACTAAGCAAGCAGGAAAGATGGTAGGAGAAAGAACAGACATGATACATGTAACTTGCAACCATCTTCACTATTAGATTTGGGTTCTAACTATGCTTTTAGGCTTTGCAAAACCTGGGTCTCTGGGGCTCTTTCATGATGTAGATGCTATATGCAGCTGATGTGTTCATTGCAAAGAATCAGTACAGATGTATTGCAAAGAATCAGTACAAATGTATAAATGTGAAAAAGAACCTGAAATTGTCTATAAGAATATTTTTTAAATGAGAAATTGATACTCTTCTGTTGCAAGTGATACTTTATTATTAAAAAAAATAATTGTAACAAAATTAGAAACAAGAAGCTTAACATCTAAAATTATGTCAACATTCTGGGCCAAAGCTGATTTGGATTCCACTTAAGCACTGGAAAATAACTATTTTGGAAAAGTTGTCCTTGGATAAGAAAACAGTTATTTTATCAATTCAGCTTATGGAAATATGATTTGGTACTCACTGTGCAAGAGCCACAACCTGTTCCCGGGTATTAGTTAGTGGTAGAATTGTTTTGGAAGCATCATCAATGTAATCCATTAAAATGAAGTCAGGTGGTGGTAGCCATTGAGAATTTTCTAGATTTATTTCCTCCTGGACTTCAGGTGTAACGTTAATAACTTCTTTTGGTTTTTCCTCTTCTTTTTTCCCCTTCCCTTTTCTTACACAGAAAAAAAAATATACACTTATTTAGAATACTGTAATCTCTAAAGTTCAAATTCAAATACATTCGTTCTCCAACAGGACATTTAGACAAATTGACTGGGGAGAGGTGGAAGGTAGGAGACATCTTTTCTCTTGGTAACAAATATCCAAAATCTACAAAGCTGTAGAGTACATTTGTGGAACATGCCCTCAGGAGGTGGTTAGGAACAAGTGCCACTAGCTCCATATTAATATTGTTGTAAATTTTCATTTTATTTTTAGTTAATGGCTCTGATATGCCTTTTCTATGTATGGATTATCTAGAGGAGGAGACTCTTACCAACTGTATACATATAGGGCATATTTTTAGTTATGGTTTAGTTTGGTATGGATATGAATTAAAAATCACAAACTCTAATGAGTTTTTACTTGATAAAAATCTGGTCTTCAAATAAAGGAAAAAATGGTACCAAATGCATGGCTGAAATCTTGACAGGACATTCCAAAAGACAGCCTCTGTACTTGCAAGTTCAGGTACTTCAAGCATTATGCAAACTACAGCACGGCTTGTCACAGAAAGATTTTATAACAAGTCTGTGGTTTTGCTGACTTTTTTCATTGCACATGCTTCATATTTTACTAATGCTCAGGATCTGAGAAATTACGATGATACTAAACAGGCATCTTAAGCACCCAGCAGAAGTATAAATGAAATTATTGTTCTGCTTAAATTAAATACTGTGCATTTCCCACGTAATGCAGCACTATACAATCAGTATCTTACCAGAGGTATTATTAAGGTCTATACAATCAGAGAGTTTAAGATCTTTCATTTGTGGGAACACATGAAACTAGTGTTTTGTAAGCATTATGTCTTTTTTCAGCATAGATCCTGAACAATTCTACTGTGAAATACAACAAAACTTCTTTCTTTCATTTAACAGTTCTGGCTTATTTTTTAAAAAATCTATAGTACTTTTGGTGATCTTGGAAGGAAAAAGAAAAAAAATAAATTAAGGCCCACTAGAGTACATGGCTCCAGGACACACTATTATTATTGCATGCTCTTCAAATTATTCTTAAAATCTTTACTATGAATAGCACCAAAATGGAAGGCATAGAACAACGCAAAAGGGCATACACCATTAACAGTAGTTCAATTCAAGCAATTTGTCTTCAGAATACTTTGCAAACTTTTCTTTAACCTATTGAGATTTACCATATTCACAAAAAGCCCTTTTCATAGGTGTCACAAAGCACATTATTTTAGAAGGATAACCAATTAAGATTTAATCTTAAAATCATAGAAAATTCACCACCCTCTTAAATAAACTGTTCTGGTTATTAATTACACTTACACTTGGAAAAAAGCAGACAAACAGTTTTCTTTATCTAATTTGACTCTATCTAACTATAGCCAGAGAACCTTATAATGCTAGATTGCATAGCTATCTACTTACCCATTTAACCATTTATACATTATGGTTAAAAAGACAGTGTTTAAAAAATCCTGAATTATTCCCAACTCTCTGGTGTCCAGTTTAGGAGGTTTTCAAAAGAACAACTTTTACAAATGCTACAATTCTTGTTTCTTCACCATTTGCCCTTCCCCCCCTTCTTCCTTTCTATCCTCCCAGTACTTTCTTTTCTCTATGAGAAGTGCACCATTAAATTACAGTGCTATAGGAGAATTTGTTCCCTACTCCTATCTATTCAAATGACTCTAGAATCACATTTATTCCCCTTCTTTCCAATTTTCAGGAACAAAACACCTGAGAGAGATGGATTTGAACAGTGATTTGTTTGGGTTTTTTGCTGCTACTTATTTCTCTCAGAAACATGAATATGTTCTGCTCCTTGGTGGAATAACTGATTTAAGGTTGTCTTCCACACTTGTCTCTACCTTACATCTCAATTCTTCAGTTCATCATATCTGTCTAATCCTTACCTTGTAAGGAACTGTGGAGCTGCTGTCTTACAGCTCAGTGCTATAAAATAACAGGTAACTACTACAGGAGACTTCTGCTGTCTTTTTTCCTGCCCTCTTTTTTAAATCCCCATCTTCTTACCAGTGGGAATTGTGATGTCAGAAAAAAATCACTCTCATTTCTCAGAGCTGTCTTCCTAGTCATGAGACTACTTGCTGTGAAAGCAGAGAAATATTGCAAAGGAGAGCTCATGGCATTTAACAGTCTCCAAGCTGTTTCTGATACTTTGCAACTTTAGTACAAGATCCAACAGGTCGCCAGAGCACGAGCTGGAGGAAGAAGGTAGCCAGTACAATATTCTACCATCAAAAGGCAGCCATGACACCTATTTTCTTTCCATTTTGCATAGCTTAAATGCCTTGGTTCTCTTTTGAGAAGGAATAAATGAGCATTGGGAAGTATTTTCTTAAATGTAGTACTGAAACATAGGATGGAATAAATCCACATTTATTACTCTACATTAAATACAAATTTTTAGCCCAGTCAATGTGTATATCAGATATGAAACTGCCTGATTAAAAATGTTGCTGTCAATGCAAATACATGTCAAACTATCAACTAGGCATTTCCTCTACATCTAATTCAAACATTTCCAGCAGACAATTACAATTGCCCTTTCTCTTGGCTTTCAAGTATGGTTTATATAAAGTAGTATCACTTTTTAAAAACAATGGCTTTAAACAGTGTTCAGTAGGACTTTGCGAAATAGTGATGAACATACGATCAAAGGAAAAAATATGTAGGAAAAAGTCTAAGCATGTTTGAGACTTGGAGTCAGCTACTGACCTTCGAGTAACTCCCATATATCTCACAAATTAATAATAATAATGATGTATGAATTATGGATTCAAAATGAATGACAATGGGGTTATAAATCATACAACTTGATCATGACATTCAAAAGCAATTACTTCATAGTTGAAGAAATGAGTCCTTGAACCCCTGCAAGGTTTATTATGGGAAATTGAGGCAGGTATTTATTTTTCCCTAAAGAAAATTTTTTGCTTTCTAAAGAGTGATGGTTGCAAACAAAGCAGTCATTTACTCTGTAATTGACATAAATTACATTAAAAAGCAACTATCCAAGTGTATCCTCATCACACACTGTAATAAACAAATATATTATCTTGTCAGAACAGGCCTCTATTTGAGACTATACAAAATGGCCTATGACTCTAGAGCATCTTCCAAGATGAAGGAACCCCCCACTGGAGCAGAGAAAACATAACTGGGGCTCAGTCCCTCCCCTTGCCTCTGCTCCCTTTGAGTGAACTGGCATATGCACAGCAGGTCATGAGCAGAGCACGCAGGGCAGCAGGAGGACCTGCAAGGGAGCAGAAGCTGGCACAGGCCTCCTAAGACACTCAAGCTGCTGTATCTGCTCTGCTGCATCCTGACACGAGGACCTTCCACCATGCAGTTCATATGATCCATTTAAGGTATTTACTATAAAATGATTTAAACTGAGTTCCAGAAGTGCTTGCAGTCCAAATGACTAGTCAAATGGGAATGTCTGCCTTGTAAGTCAATAGCTTCTGGATAGACTAGTCTGACAGTCTAGTCTATCTTGGGTTGTGATTTAAGTCAAAACCTCAAATGTTCACAGTCACAGCTATTATCTGTCAATAATTTGCATGTCTGTTCTAAACAAGTTGATATAATTCAAACATATTCAAATATTACTCAAAGTATAATACCTTGAGCCTTTTCTTCTAGTGCTGCTTTTGCTGAGGTGTCCAGATGACTCCTGCTTTTCCTCTATTGGAGATATGACTGAACTAGTGAGATCGAAAGCACGTTTCAGTTTCATCTTGATTTTTTTACTGCACATTTCATCTCTCAAGCGCAGATACAAACATACACAGAAATATACAAGCAGTGTAAGAAATCAGCCATTATCTCTGTCAATAAAACACCTGTACAGACAGCAGGGTATCACAGTTCATGAATGAGCTCCAATATAAAACCTGGAAACACAGTACATTAGCTCCTACAACAGACACACCATTTCTCCTTTTTTTCCCAACCCTGCAGCACTTAGCATTCCATTGATGTCAAGGAGGCTCTGTTTGGACTGGTTTTGGATTCCCCTGGAATTAGGCACATACACCTGCCTTCTCCAAAAGCCACTGTTGTGGTCATGATTGTGCTGCTGTTTTACAGGAAGGACAGTTGGGAGACCATGGCTCAGTTTTCTTCCACAGGAACAAACTACGGGTCAAGTATTTTATATTAGACAAGGACTAGAAGCCTGGTCTTGGCAAGAGTAAGGAGAGTTAAGTACCTGAACAGCTGCAGTAGAAAGCCCTGTTCATTACACCTCATCATTAGTGATCAGCTACAACAAACCACAAAGAGACTGCTAAACCCCAAATATGTTGTGGTCAGCTATCTGCAGCTGTGAGGGACAGACTCAAATCCTCTTTCTGTAAAAGAAGAAAATTAATTTTCCACTACAAGAGCAGAGGTTCTGATCTACTGGGTATGAAGAGACAGACTGCAGCACTGTACCTCGTATCGTACAGATCAGGACAAGTGCTGCAAGAGCAAAGCATTTTTAGGCTAGTTGCCTAAAAATCAGGACATCTTTGAGGACAGCCTTCTCAGCTTTTAGTCATCTATGGAACTGCACTGGAAGAGATTTAATCTTGAAATAAGGAGGCATGTAGGCAGTGTAGGAACATTTTATGGGTCTAGGTTCCAAACTGAGATAGAACTTTTACTGTAATTTCCTTGTGTCTTGGTTGTCGAGTTGTAAAATAACAGCATTTCACTGCTTCCAAGGGATAATGAAGGAAAAAAGCAAGTAAGTGTGAGCTGTTCAAATACAGCATGGGAAGAGAGGACAAATAATGACTAAGATAGGCAAAGGAATATTACTGCAAATAGAAGATGAAAGAAAGACTCCAAAAACATACTTAACTTTGTATTTAGGTATTTGTACTCCATTCAGAAACTGTCTGTCACTATTTTCAGTCAGAATTATATTTCTAGTGTTAGAGCAGCAAAACACTGAAAACTAGTAAATCTGAAAACTATACCTTGCTTTTTCTCTACTGCTTGTGCTTGAAACAGACGGTGACACATCTTGTACCATCTCTACTACAACCCTGAAACAGAATAAGATAATTTTGCATGTTATTTGTAGAGGTAATATTTGCATGTGAAGCTATGAAAATGGAGTTTGGATTTTAAAGGACATTAAATATATTCATAGGTGGTATATAGGTGGAAAAATAACATAATTACTAATAAACCAGGGATTTAAATTCAGGGATCAAAAATGAAGTATGGAATCACAGAATGACATAATATGCTGAATTGGAAGGGACCCATCAAGACCATCATGTCCAACTCCTGGCTCTGCACAGAACCATCAGTAAGTCACACCTCGTGCCTGAGAGCATTGTCCAAATCCTTCTTGAACTCTGTCAGGCTTGGTGCTGTGACCACTTCCCTGGAGAGCTGTTCCAGTGCTCAGCCACCCTCTGGGGGAAGAACCTTTTCCTAATATCCAACCTAAACCTCCCCTGACACAACCTCAGGCCATTCCCTCAGGTCCTGTCACTGGTCACCACAAAGAAGAGATCAGTGTTTGCCCCTCTTCCTCCCCTTATGAGGAAGTTGTAGACTGCAATGAGGTCTCCCCTCAGTCTCCTCTTCTCCAGTCTGAACAGACCAAGTGACTCCAGTCATTCCGCACACAGCTTCCCCTCAAGACCCTTCACCATCCTCGTGGCCCTCCTTTGGACTCTCTCTAACAGTTTAATACCTTTCTTATATTGTGGCACCCAAAACTGCACACAACACTTTTTCGAGGTGAGGTGGCCCCAGTGCAGGGCAGAGCAGGACAATCCCCTCCCTTGCCCAACTGGCGATGCTGTGCCTGATGCCCCACAGGACACACTTGGCCCTCCTGGCTGCCAGGGCACTGCTGGCTCATGTTCAACCTGCCATGGACCAGGTCCCCCAGGTCCCTTTCTGTGGCACTGCTTTTCAGCCTTGCATTTCCCAGTCTGTCTGTACATCCAGGGTTGCCCCATTCCAGGTGTAGAATCCAGCAATATCCCTTGTTGAACTTCGTATGTTTGGTGATTTCCCAGCCCTCTGATTTGTTGAGGTGTCTCTACAGGGCCTCACTGCTTTCGAGGGAGCCAACAGCTCCTGCCAGTTTTGTATCACCTGTGAACTTGCTTAGTGTCCCTTCCAGTCCTGGGTCCAAGTCATTAATGAGGCTGTTGAAGAGCAGAGGGCTGAGGTTGGAGCCCTCTGGAACCCCACTCGTGACAGGTCCCAGTCTGATGCCACCCCATTCACTGTCACCCTTTGTGCCCAACCCATGAGACACTTGCTCACCCACCCCATGATGTGTTTATCCAGCTGTGGGCTGGGCATCTTGTGCAGAAGGACACTGTGAGAGACAGCATTGAAAGCTTTCCTGAAATTCAAAAAGATCACATCAACTGGCTCCCCATGATCAAACAGCTGGGTTACCCTGTCGCAAAAGGAAATCAATTTTGACAAGCAGGACTTTCCCCTCATGAAGCCGTGCTGGCTGTGACCAGTGACTGTGTTGTCTTTCAGGTGTTTATTAACATCCCAGAATAATAACTGAGGTCTTCTCCATAGCTGGTGAAGGCACTGGTGAAGTGAAACTAACAGGCGTGTAGTTTCTGGGGTCCTTCTTGCACTGCTTGAAAATCAGGACATTCACCAGCTTCCAATCAGCTGGGACTTCTCTGGATTCCCAAGATCACTCAAAAATCATCAAGAGAGGTTCTGCGATGATATCATCCAGCTCTTTGAGGATTCATCGATGAATTCCATTAGGTCCCATAGATTTATAGGGATCCAGCTGGAGAAGCAGATCCTGCACAGTTTCAGGGTTGATTGGGAGTTGATCATTCTTGCAGTCATGGTTCTCCAGCTCAGGGCATTGTGGAGGTTTTCCCCCCTGGGGAGATGGGCCCTGGAGTGAAAGCATGGTCTGGGACAGACAGGGTTTCCAGGCTCCCTGATGCTAATGTACCTAAATCCTGTTCCTCATTGGCTTTTTCATGTCTCCCCGCCTCGAGAATTCTGGTTGTCCCATGATTCTTGGTCAGTCTGGTCCAGGCTCCCCAGCCATGAGGCTGGGAGAAATAAAAGATCCATGAACATCCACACAAATATCATTCCTTGATTCTTTCCACAGGCCAAATCTGTCTCTGGGAAGGTCGCTGGAAACCCCACAGCAACAGGGCACACCTAGACTGTCATCCTTGTTGAAGAGAGAGGCAAAGAATGTGTTAAACACCTCTGCCTTGTCTCTGTCCCTGTCTGTAGGGAGACCATCCTCATCCTGTAGTGGGTCGATTGCCATTAATATATTTGAAAAAATTCTTTTTATTGTCCCCCACAGTTCTGGCTGGCTTCAACTCCAGCTGAGCTTTACCCACATGAATTTTCTCCCTACAGCGGCAAGCAGCAGCTCTGTGTTCTTCCCATGTCACCTGACCTTATTTCCACTGGGCATACATCTTCCTTTTTTCCTTATTTTTAAGAGAAGATTCCTGTTCAACCAAGATGGCCCTCTGCCTTGCCTCCTTGACTTCTGACACTTGGGAATTGCCTGCTCCTGTGCCCTTAGGAGGTGATGTTTAAAAAGCAGCCAACACTGATGTACCCCAGCACTTGCAAAAACATCTTCCCATGGGAAACTCACTAATTCCCTGAGCAGTCTGAGGTCTGTTCTCCTCAGGTCCAGAGTTGAGTTTTTTGCACTTTTCCTTCCGTTAGCAGAGATTTAAAACCCAATCACTTCAGGGTCACTGTGGCCAAGACAGCCACCAATCCCGACTTGCTCAAAAGATCCACCCTGTTGACAAGGAGTAGATCAAGGACGGCTTCTTTCCAAGCCTGTTCCATAATGCTGTCATTCAGGATTTTTAGGAATCTTCTGGCCCAGGTTGTACCAGCTGTGTCATGTTCCCAGGTAATTTCTGGCAAGTTGAAGTCTCCCAGAAGGTCAAGGGCAATTGGCTTGGAAGAATCCCTTAGTTCCTCAAAGAATAATTTGTCATCATCCTGGCCAGGAGGTCTATAGTAGACTCCCACGATGGCATCTGCATTATTTGTTTGTCCCTTGATTCTCAACTGTGCTGTTGTGTACATTCTACCCCTTCTGTTACATACAGTGCCACCCCTCCACCTCTCCTGCTGTGCCTGAGCCTGTAACCATCCAACTGGGCACTCCAGGCACAGGACTCATCCCACCAGGTTTCACTTATGCCTTATGCCAGTGATGTCAAATCTCTGGGACTGGGCCAAAGCCTGGAGTTCCCCTTGTTTGTCCCTGGTGCTGGGTGCCTTAGAGTGGAAATATTTCAGGTGTGGTACATTGTAGCCAACACCTCCTGAGGCAGATTTGGGGATCCCATTAGTGCTCCTTTCCAAGTTTTGACACAGCATCCCATCACTCATCACTGGCCAGCCTGGCTTTGTCCCTTTATCCCTTCCAGGCTAGTTTAAAGCTCTGCCAAAGAGCCCTGCTAGCTCCTATGGTAGAACTCTTTTTTCCTTCTGAGATCAGTGAGTACCCAATGATGGACACAAAAGTAACTGCGGAGTTAGACTGCTGCCAAAGTGCAAAAGCAAGAAGCAGTATCAAAGTCAAAGAAAGAAGACCTGATAGTTAAAGACAACTCTAGGGATCAACAAAGAGCATGGAAGTCTAATCTGTCATAGATATTCCCAGACATCTTTATGGTGTCATATACAAGCTTAAAAGGGAAGCTAATGATACTGTAAACCAAATACGTGATGTGTTGACAGAGAAGAAGTTTTTGGACTTGCAAAATACTGGTAGAGCAATCTTTGATCCGTGAGACTGTTTACAGGAAATGGCTCCCAGTTAAACAAGCCCAATACCAACTTCCTGCATTCAAATCTAAGAAGATTTGTTAGGCTGGCTTCAACTTAAACAGAGAAGAAATGGACACAGGTTCTTTATCAAGCCTGAGAGCTTAATGCTTGGCTTTGTCCTGCTCCGTGGAATGATGTGCTTAAAATTCCATGCATTTGTCTGTACAAGAGGACCATCAAATCATAGGTTTCATTGTCGAATGTTGACATTCAGATTAGATGACATAATTATTACAGCAGATGACAAGCTTTGTTATAACTAATAGAACATTGGGTGTCCCACCATCAGGAATTAAAGAGTGTTAAATGAATGAGTCTTTAAAGCTAAGATAAATAAAGCAACTCAACTGAATAAGCTATTTTCTAAATTCTTATTTTATAAAATACAAATGTTTTGCCTTCTAGGACACAAAAGCACTGTGCTGGGAATAAAACAGATGTCTCTACTCTATATATATGTGTGGATGGATGGATGGATGGATGGATGGATGGATGGATGGATGGACAGATAGATAGAATGAAGTTTGTACTGGGAACAGTGAAAACCATTAAAAATACGAGCTATTACAACAAATTCTAGTAGATCTAACATGACTCACTTTTCTTCGGGTATAGCATTAATGAAGATTATTGCCCGACGGTCAGTAAGCTCTTGCTTGCTTAGTTCTTCCAAAGACAAAAATTTCTTTCCATGTTTTATCTACAAGAAAATTAGCATAAAATGTAAGGTGTTCTGTTCAGTTAAAGATGCAGAGAAAAAATATATTTAGAGGATACCTAAACAGTAATTTAAAATTTCTAATCATAAACCAAAGACTGTGTAGAACTTATAAAGCCATTCAAAATATCTGAAATTATTTTCTTCTTAATTTGCATTTTCTTCATCAATTTTTCTTAGAAAAGATTGTTCATAAATATTTTAGCTTGTAGGTATTGTTTTTAAGCATTCCAAACAGTTCCAGAATAAGGAAATGTTCCCACCTCTGAAGGGTTTACAACACAGGATGGAATTTTCAAAAGTAACCAAGTGCTTTAGGAGCAGGTATTTAACTGATTGTCAGTAAGACTGGTATTTCTAATTCATTTGGGTATTTTGAAAAGTCCTTCTTGGATTTAAACTGAGCACAGCACTAACGAGTGATACTGGAGTCAGTCTTTATAGACAAACACTTCTTTTGTGAGAGAAAGGGTCATGACCGAGGTGAAAATATGAACTCTTTGCTTCCTTATGTAAAAATAAACAAACAAAACATCCATAAGTCATTCAGTGTCAAGTTAGCATTAAGTATAGTGCAGGGAAAGAGACCAGAAGAATTAAGCTTGAGAAAATATCTGGAAAGGAACTAGATCTGAACAGCTCAGATAGGATTGGGAGGATCACAACTAGGGAATAGCATGAAGATGATTTCATCCACGAAGAAAGATAATCAAAAGAGATCTGTAGAACAGCTGTGAAATTTCAGTACAAGAAAACAAAGCATTTTTCTGTAGCCAGATTCTGGCTTTTGCTACAGTGCTCTTTCTAAATTAGGAGGAAAATTTTACTCTTTCTAAATAGAGTAATTGTTTTAGAATAGCTTACCTGACCACAATCATAGAATCCATTAGTAATGATATTACTTGATGATAAATATCCCATCCGGCTGTACTTTTGGGAAAGATTGTTATCAAGCAGCTTTTCCAGAGCAGCTTCACTAAACTTATTTTTACGCTTTGTTGACAGATTAATTTCTTCTAGGATGTCTAAAGCACTGATAAATAAAATACAGAGGCTAATTCATCATTAAATACTAATTAACTGTTATTATACAGCTCAGAGTTAGTTTCAGCATTACCAAGGCCAAGGTAGATTCACTTCCAAGTGCTGATCCTGTGCCCTCTGGGCCAGCAAGGAGCTGGCTGTGCTGCACAGAATTCCTTCTCTAGGGACGGAAAAACACTGTGCGGTGCTCAAAAGCAAAAGCAATTCCTTTAGGTAGTTAAATACTACCTAAAGAAATGCAGACAGGATGCCACAACCTTTTACCTAGAAGGATGTTATGCACCATAGAGAACTTGGGAAAAAAAAAAGATGTAAAAGAAATAATGATCAGAGCGAACCATATGATACAGTCCAGGCACCCTCTCTCCCTCCACCTCTTTCTCTCTGTCTTTCTCTCTCTCTTTCCAGTTGCAATGCAATTTTCAGACTCCATTGTACATTATGCAGTGTGTGAATCCTTCTGGTCTAGGAGTGTTACTGTGTTTGGGGGAGCACCGCTGGCAGGTATTTGCTAAACATGAACGAGCATGGAAACACAAAGTTATAACAACACCACCAGAATGACAGGATTTTTGCAGCATGGAGATAGAAACAAATAGTAATGTGGGGACATGGGAGGACAGGAATTAATTTCTTAAGCTGTTTCTGGTGCTGAAACAGACAAACTGACAACTTCTGACCTGAAAAACTTAGGAAAAGCTCACTAAGAAGATAAAGGAAACCGAATCAGGAGAACATCGTATACTGCAGTTTTGAGGCTGTTTAGGAGTGGAAACTAAAAAAAAAACAGGAAGAAAGGATGTTATCTTCATATGTGTGTATGTATGTGTGTGTACATATCCAAATTCCTATCTGTGTGTGTGACTATGCACACATGCAGATATTCTTCATGTCCCAAGGAATCAATTTTATATGTACACAATATATATATGTTTCTGTGAACTACACAGGAAGCCACAGCTGTGGACATCTACAATGTAGACTTCTGAAGGGATGAATTCAGATGAATCCCAGAGAACAAGTTTTTCAGGCAAGGCAAATGACAACCTTGTCTTATAGAAGAGAGCAGTGAGAGAAGATAGTGGAAGAGCAGTTCAGGCTGTATGTCCACAGCATATTGCAGATAATCAGCAAGCAACACAGGGAAGAATTTTAAAGGGGTAAATGAATAGGAAGGCTAATGTGTACAGCAGGGTCTAAATCAAATTACATTACAGGCACAATGGCACATTATCCTTATATGGAGGAAAGATTAGCCAAAACCAGACAAATACAGCTGCATCAAAAGTTCTATGAAGAGATGAAAACCAAAAAAATGCCAGGAATCAAACAGAAATGGAAACACTGACACTTCTAACAGAACAGAAAAAGTAAGGGACAAACCCAAAAGATGCACAGGCAAAGTGAGACACAACTACTCAGGGACCAAAACAAAAATAAATGTTTCATATGCTACCAGTCAGAGAGGAAAATGTAGGCCTATTACTCAGTGTGGGAAGAAAACTCATAACAGATGGCACAGAAAAGACTGAAGTGTCTGATGCCTTTTTTGCTTCCGTTTTCATAGAAAGGTTTCAAGCAGATGCCTGGCAGTAATATTAACAAGGAGGTAGAAACAGTCTTAACATGTCAAGAATAAGTTCGAGGAGAAAAGCAGGCCCTGAGGACACTTACATCATACACTCTATGAATTTGCAAAAGCAACACTGAAATTATTTATAATTGTATTGGAAAATTCTAGGCTAGATGCCTGGTGAGTGGAGAAGGGCAAAGATACTATCCAGTTTTGAAAAAACTAAGAACAAGGAAATTATAATAGAGATAATTCAGCCAAATTTCAGTGTCCAAAGAACATCCTATCAAATTATTAAACAATCAGTTGGCAAGCAACAAGAGATGAGAAATAGCCATTATGTATTTGTCAAGAATCAATCATGTAAAGTCAATCTAATCCTTGCTGCAATAGGGTAATTGACTTAACATATAGGCAGAAGTAGTAGATGTGAGATATGAGCTGAATTTGAGATCTGTTTTGACTTTTATAAGTCTTTTGACTTATTCCTACTTGGATACTCACGAGCAAGTCAGGGAAATATGATCTGCATGAAAATAACATGAAGTAGTGCCTGACTAGTTGAAACACTATGCTTAATGTATTATTATCAATAATATGCTGTCAAACTTGAATGACACATAAATTAAGAGTCCTACTTCAATACCATCACAAAAAGGGATTAAATAAGAACAGTGACATATGTAAGACACAGAAAATAATTACTGAGCTTTATCTGATGGTGGTATGACCTCACCTGAAGTACCTCATCCAAGCTGGGAGATGGTACTTAAAAATGGCATAAAAAATTAGAGAAATTCAGAGACGTGTGATGAAATGATACAAACAAAACTTGTCTAACATTTTTATTTTGTCATGAAAAGGAAACAGAGAGGCACATGGAAAATGAGAAAATTCATTGAGTTAAACTCAAATTGCTATAAAAAGTGGTTATTCAATCTCACTGGAAACAGGACAACATTATTTGTTTTAAGGGATATTTAAAACTGAGAAACCCCTTCTAAGTGTAAGGCTATTCCAGCATCGGAACAGGTTACCTCAGAAAGTTGTGGAACTCCTGAGGATCAGTATTTACCCAAGCCAAAATATGTCAGTGTACTTTATTCCCTCTTACACTAGGATAAGTCGATAACATCACCTTTGACGTCCTCTCTTGATCTGAATTTCTGAGAGTCTCAGAAATCCCCTCACAGATGGATTTAAAATATCTGTGCAGTCATCAGAGAAGTGCCCAGCAGAGGGAGCAGGGCAATTACATATATTTTAATGTAACAGTAACTAAAAGAGTCGCTCTGTGTCGTAATGGTTATAACCTAAACCAGCTTTTGTAATTCAGATATTAATATATGGAACTGGGAGTTTCTAAGAAAGAATAAAACAGAAAGAAAGTTTCTAAGAAAGAATAAAACACACTTCAGCATACCTGCAGTTAACCAGAGCTTATAAATCAAATCTGTCCTGTGTATAATAAGTAGAATTTACTGTATATTAAACTTAGTCTGAAACCTTTATTTCAGTTTCAGATGTATGGGGCATTGTAGTCCCTAATATTGACTGATATAAGTTATCTTCAATATAAAGCCTAATTCAGTCACAGAAACAATAAATATTTTATAATTCTAGACAGTTCTCTCTGCAGGCTTATATTTTGTCAGAAGATTCTGTTCCTAAAAATTAATACCATTTCATCTGTAACATCTGTGGTGCAAAAGTAGTTTCAGTTTATTAGAAAGCTTTGTTATTCTGCTATAAATATGTAAAGATTGACTTAAATTGAATTCTCCCATCAAAAATTTTCCTCTGACTTTTGATACTATTTCTACTCACCCTAGGCTGCACAGTTCAACAGCAGTTAGTTCCTCACTTGCACAGACCATAACAGCCCAACAGGCATTTCTTCTGACTTCTTCATTCTTAGAATGCAGCAATTCAGTGAGTGGTCCCAGTCCACCTGCATTTCTTAGCTATTAGAAAAGTGAAGACATTGCCACTTACATCTTTCCTCTATCCCAGCAAGAACAGCCTGTGAAATTCACCTCCCAAAACATTTAAGCTTTGTAGACAAGCTACACTGGGCTAGAAAAAAGGTCATTTATGGGGATTTTGTGTTGCTATGAACTCTGCATAGGCTGGAGCTTCAGAGTGGTACAAGACAGATATCCCTTCTGGCTCTGCCCCGCTTTTCAGTTATTAGGCTGCAGTGTGGAACCCGAAGAGACTACACAACCCAAGACTGCCACAGAGAGTTACACAGCTTTTACTGTGTTCTGGTGCCTCCTAGCAACTAATTTACATCACAATACATTTGAATTTGTATTGTATGTATGACAATCTTATTAACATCCTATTCTCTTGTGTGCTGTAGTATCTTTCCTATACATGCTGGAGGAAATATTGCTCATTTGGATTTTCAAAGAGAAAGACATTTTAAGGACACTGAAAGAGGTAGTTTAATTATCTGTGCCCCTTATTCATACCCTAATTAACAGCCTTGACCCATGAGAAAAACCCAGCTTATGATTTATGAATGCACGTAGCACCATTCTTATTTATGAGAAGAAAATACTATGATCAATTCATAAACAGCAAAGAGTTCAACTTTATGGATGTCACTGATCAAAGGATTAATTATATTTTGAGTTTTGTCTGAAATACATTTACTCCATGCACATCCAGTATCTCATTAATCAAGGTCAGACATTGCTGCTCAGGCCTTGAAAACGGGCAACAACTCTGAGGAAGAGTAAAGAGGACTGAACTTCTCATCTTCAAAGTTCAGCCAACAGTGGCAGCTGAAAGAAACCTTGATGTTTAATGCTCCTAAATATACAGATCAAGATATAGCCCTGGTTAAAGCTCATTGGAGCCACTGAAGAGCTGCAAAGCAATTATTTGGTGAAAGCAAACACAGTCATGAAAATTCAAGTTAAAGAAAACTCTTTCCAAAATCTCCTAAAAAACTGAGCTAAATTCAGCAGAACAAGTATCACAAAAATAAGTAACTACCTAGAAAGCTCAGGACTTCTAGGTCAGACACAACAGATTCCTGATTCCTATAACTCCCACCTCAGAGCTAGAAACATTATCAATAACCACAACCTCAAAGAGTAGTTTTACCTCAGTTCGTGCATCAGCATCGCAACCAAAGGCAGCCACAGCAAACGCAGCTTTGCTCTGCACTTGGCTGTTGGTTGAGCACAGTGGCCCTGCAAGGGCACTCATGATACCATGGCTCCGGATACTGACGCGGGATGACTCTTGCAGGGACAGATTTATTAGCACTGCAATGGCATTGGCAATGGCTCCGTCTCTCTGGGCGTTCAGGGTGTTCATTAATGGCTCAATTCCTTCAGCCTCAGCAACAACACTAGCAAAATGAAGGAGGGGAAAAAATATTTGTTATTTTAGGACCATTTTTTCTTCTTAGTGTGCTGTTTTTACCAATTAAACTAGTACTACAATTCGAGATTTACATATATACATATGTCTGCATCTGAACATATGTGTGTGCTTGATTTACATATGACTCACAGTGAGAAGTTCAAGAGGCACAACCTAAGCAGACAAACCAAGTCACAAACTTCTGGATTCTTTAACTTACAAGGGCATGGATTCTTTCTGAGGTGCTGAACAAGTTAATTAAGTCCTGCATCTTTTCAAAGGTGCAGAATTTCTGTATCTTTAGTTCCAGGTAAATGCTTCCGCAGCCTCTTGCTACCTTTGCCCATAAATATTCTAGCACTACTTCTAATGAGGATTACAGTGACCAGAAAATCAGCTTTTTCTCTGTTCTGCCTCTGTAAATTTCTGTGATAGATACCTAGGTGGTATAAACATGTACACCAAGTTTCTGCCATTCTTACAGTGTAAGTGTACATGGTGCAGTTCAGCGCAACGTAGGAATTACTGAGCTGGACTTCTATAAGTTAAGTTAGAAGGGTAACAGCAGACTCATCATAACTGAGCTTTGGGCTGGCTAAGACTACGAGTCCAGATTAACTAGTCTATCAACAGCAGATCCAGTTCACATATTCCCCCTGTTCCCAGTTGATATTGCATCCATGGCTGAAGGGTGCTGCCCCTCAGCAATGCTGGGACAAATGCTGGTGTGGTCAAGTCCTCAGCTAGACTTAAAATAATCTATTTCCAAATAACATTGGAGAAGATGGTTAGGATTTTTTCTAAGGGTTATTTCATAAATTTAGGTTAGAGAACAGTCAAAGAAAAAAAACGCTGAAGAAGCATTATTAATGAAGTAGCAACTTTGGGAAGGAGACAGCAGAAGGTGCAAGGACATGACGGTGTCATGTCTATTAGAGATTATATTTAATTTAATTATTATAGGATATATAATAATTATTATTATTAGAGGATATATAATTTTACTATAGAGGATATATAATTTTACTTTAGGCTCATCTGTTTGTTAAACAAAAGTCAGTAATATTGTTAGCAATGGGAATGCACAGATGGCAAGTTGAATTTTCATTGCAACTGCTTTTTATATCCTCTATTAGTACAGGTTGTCTACATGAAAACCATAAAAAATTCTTCAAAAAAAGAGTTTACACTTCTTGTAAGTTTTGCTAAATTTCTGTGAACACAGTAATAAAAGACATCTGTATGTGAAAATCTTTTACTGTAACAGTGCCTTACCAAAATCTGACTAATATTTTGATAACTTTCACAGGTATAAAATAAACCAAGCTTAGAAGTATCACCTATAAGAGAAATCGTTATACTACCAAAGACTGTTGGCACTGACAACAAACAAAAAACCCCATGAGGAATGCTCCCAGCTACACTTTTATGCAAACAGGACAGAAAGTAGAACACATGCCAACCTGTGCCATATAATCCCATTACATGGGCAACATGATTTAGGTCTTACTGTGAACTCATCTTAGTGCAAGTATCTCCACATTGTCAGAGAGGGGGATACAGATGCTCCTGAGCATACTTGGAATGAATCAGCAGAGCCTAACGGGGTTCGTTACTCTCATGTCTGCCTCAGGTGCAAGCCAGTGGCAGCTAACAAGTAGTGTTGGAGCATGGATCTAACAAAATCTGGCAGGCAGGCAGTAGTTACCTGTTTGGAAAACAAGGGAAAAAGCAGCAATCTAGGGACTGAAGGTGAGTAGAATTATTAGCTTGGGTGCAGCATTAAGATACACAGTCAGTTTGGTGTTGCCTAATTAATCCTCCTGGAGCACCAGTAGCTTCAATGCAAGCACTTCAGTCTCTATTCAGAAGTAAATCTCATGTTTTCAGATGTCCCACACTGAACTCTGTCTTCCTTCAAGTAGCTGGATTTCTCTTTGTGTGTCCTCCTTCCACTTTCCTACTTGACCAGATGTTAAAGAGCTTAAAATATTTTATTTGGTGGGTGGCTTTCTTTCTTGTGATTGTTTTGGGTTTTTTACTGAGGTAAGTAAGTACTTATTTGGTTAATACTGTCTTATCTTGCCCATGCAAGTTTTATCAAAATTCTCAGCTTCAGGGCTGTTCTAGCTCTATCCAGGCTGCTGTATATAAAGAAATTCTGGACTTGCTGATTGCACATGTAAGAATGAACTATGCACCACATGTATCACAGGCTAGCTGGAAAACATCACATTCCCAGCAGGTGTAACAGTGCCACGATGGACCTGCTGGCACAGCTTGGGTGAGACTCACCATACACACACACATGGCCATACATAGTAAGGTGTGTTCATGGGCTATCAGATTTACTGCATTATGCAGTGCATACACACACACTTTACCCAGGAAGGAAAAAACCCAAAAATAAAATCAAGCAGTTTCTCCTTTACGACAGATACACAGAAATTTCAGGATTTATGGGACAGATTCACTACTCATAAAATGCATCACTGCATCTCACAGGTGTCGTATATCCAATATTTTTGCAGTAAGTACAGGACTTACTATTCCTATACTACACCCAAGAATACACATATTCTCCCACAGGAGCTCCTAGTAAACATATAGTCCCTAACAGACTGGCTACAGAATGATACACAGCACTGAATGACGTAGCCAATCACATTATAAGCAGATTTACTGTAATTTCCCTAAGACCAGCAAGTACACAAGCACTTAACAAAAGAGCAAGGTGACGGCTCCTCGTGTGTTCAGAGTTGACCTCAGCAAGGCACAGAGCACAGACAATTTTCTCAAGTGCCACTCAACTTCAAAAAGGTTGAGAACCACTGATTTAGAAGATCATACATATTTATTTCCATCCTGCATTCTACTTCTGCGCAGACTCATTTTGAATCGCAGTTTCATGCATATAGTTTAATCAAGCAGTACAACTGAGCACAAGGCAAAAAGAATTTGTTCGAAGTGACAATGGCAGGTAACAAGAGTTGAAGGTAATCAATACTGTTGATAATAAGTTTTTAAGAGGGCATGAATATCCGAGGCCAGTGCTGTGCCCTGGTAACGGAGATGTACATAGAAGAAGGAAGAAGGAGGAATTCATAGTTCAACTCACGCCTACCCCACTGGCCTCTGGAGAACACAGAAACAGCACTGTCACCCTGGGCCACAGAACCTGATCTCAGAAGGGAGCTGAGAGAATGAACATGTTTAAATCTAAGGTGCTGAAATACCACAGTACTAAGTATGGGAGTCCTTGTTCCTTTCTATCTTGGGCAGAGACATGCACCATGTAATTTTTTTGTTAAAAGTCAACAAAAGTCAGAGAATGCTTTCACCAACTCTGTCTTTGACTAGTGTAGATTAACACTAGACTCTCCCTGTCTCCAGAACACTCTCCTTCAGACACATCTCCTACTGAGACTATGGAATTTATCAGTGCTTCCACTACAGAACTATATCCTCAAGGAAGAAGTGAGCCTTGGTTTAGCTGAAAAAAAATACACACTTTTTGATGTGGAAAAGGAATAAATTAAATAAATCCACAAGTTTTTTCCTCCATGTTGTGTATATATTCAAAACACATACTTTCCTAAACAAGGAGAAAAAAGATTAGGGAAAAGAAAAGAAGACAATGAGAAGTGAAAAAAAAAAAGATGTTGCATTTCCAACATCTACATTTTTTCCTCAAAAGCAGAAGCTGCCTATCTGAACTACAAACAGGAAGAAAAAAATAGACAATACAGATGTAGGAATTGCAGAGCTTAAATTAAAGTTAAAATAATTCAAATGTTATGATTTATAAGCGCATATTATGATCCTTAGAATGCCTAAACTAACGGTGTTAGGCATTTACCTTAATCAAGGTATGCACAGTTCAGGTACCCTAAGAACTTTAAGCATGTTCTTTAGTGTAACAGTAAAATTCTGATTACAACTGGATTCAAATTACTGTATTCAAGAGTAGCTAAAATATTTTTTCAATGGTCATTGGGAAGACAATTATTAAAAGGTCAGATAATAAATACTTAAGTTATTAATTTTAAATATACATTGTAACATTTTAAAGACTTTTTTGGAAAATTCTCTAGAAGATAATTCAAGACTCAAAGAATAAATGCTGAGAGACTGAGAAAAACAAACATTTTCTTTACTACTTTTACTGCAAAAATGAATTAAAAGTTGTCAATAAAATCATTACCAAAAACTTCACAATACAAACATTTTTGACACTTTAGAGATGTATATGAATGTCACGGAAGTGAATATTTTGTTGCTTTAGTTGTCTGGGGTGCAATAGGAAAGCTCAGATATTGGGAATATGTTGTGAAAACAATCAGCAGTAAAAATTTGATGAAAATTCTGTGGCTTTTTTAAACTTTATTTCATTTTTAGTACGATAAGCACTCTGTGACAAGAACCACCTCTTTGTTGGCATCACAAGAGCATAAAAACTCTGCTCTGTGACCAAGACTTCTAGCCATTGCAAGTAAAAGAACAGATTATTTACTTAGAGCATCAGGAATGGTCCAGCCAGCTTTTCCTCCTGAAGAGAAAGTCTAGCCTAAGGGAGAAAGCAACTGAGAGTGTTCAAAGAGCTCCCAGAAAACACTGAGACCGCCCCAAATGCTCAACCTAAACAACCTTCTGGGGAGGGGAGATAGATGAGAAGAGCAGTGGTACAGCTTGACACCACTGTTTACTCAGGATTGTACTAAATTTACACTAGTGAGATTGACACTTCACAAAAATGGTAAAGTATGTTTGGTTTTGTTTCTTGTACCACAACTGAACATAAACTGGTTTATAGTCAATTACATTTTTATTCACTTCTATGCTGTTTACCCCCACCCCTCCTGACTGAGGATTTAACACAATTTCTGCTCAGAAAAAATTCAAATTCTTCCTCCTCACTGGACTTCATTTTTTTCAAATGTGTTTGCAAGTGCATGTTTAATTTCTGTGCAAAATTACTGTGATTGTGTGTGAGGTGCTTAGCTAGCCATTTATGCCTGTGCATATCTCATTTTCATACATAATTGCATGTAAATTATGCATAAGAATTATGCATCTAATTACACACATTTTTAAAAATCAACTCTATCTGTGTTAAATCGCATGACTTCTTTTTCACACAAGGCATTTTTGATCCAGCTCTCTTATGCAATTTCTGGCTGAGAAAGAATATGATAACCAGAAGTTTGAAAAAGCCTCAAGAAATAGCTTCCTTTTTATTCCTTAAATGTATTAGTATTCTTCATTAGCCTTGTTATGCCATCAGAATAATCACATCCAATAAATGTCTTCTGCACTTACCAAAAATTTCACTTTGTGATTTAATTATTTTCAAAAGCAATTGACTGCTGTAAATAGTCACTCGTATTTTATTTAAAGACTAATATTACTTGAGTTTTCTTCACTATACAAGGGAAATGAATGTCAGTATGCTTATTCTGCATAAGGGAATCTAGCACAAGAGGCTCTGATCTACAATCTGGGGCCCTTTGTGCTCCAATAAAAATACTGATGATATCAACAAATCATATTAATTTTTCATTTCAGAAATTGAACCCTCTATTCTATTTTCTAATGACAAGTATCTTGTTAAAACTGCAACAAAACCAAAACTCAATAAACCTCACAGTCTGGATGCAATAAAACCTTAAACTGTCTGGGTTAGCAGAGATTGTAATACCTGACTCTTATTTAGCAATTCACAGAGACCTTCTAATGTCTATCATTGAACTCATCTGACAAAGTTACACAGATCTCAGTTCTAACACTGTAGTATACCTAATTTAAAACATTACAGGAGCACTGGTAATGAATTATCTGTTCATGATACCTGAGACTTTCAATTATAATACCAACTGCAACCTTTGAAAGAATTTCTGATATTTCCACTACTACATGGAAGGCTTGAAATTCAGTGATACCTGCTTTGCTCCTGAAAGATCCCATGTACATTCAGCCAGGATAAGCTCATGAAAATGACACATTCCCCCTCTCTCTTTTTTCTGACCCAAGAAGTAGTGCATGTAAAAATCAGTAACTAGGCACAAATATTCAGTCTGGAATCCACACTGTTACAAAAGCAAAGTAAGAGGGAACATGCATGTGTTGCCAGAGTAGCCTTCATGGAGGTGTAAGGAAAGGAAAGAAAAAGCCCAATCAAGGTCCTCACAATTCCTCTGAACACAGAGAGCAAGGAGACTACAGTTCTTCTTCATCTCTGGAAGCACCAGCTGAGGAAGGATAAAAAAGCTGTGCCAAGTCAGTCTCTACACACAGTACTTTGGACTGCGAACTTGATCTTTCACTTCTGGATAACTCTTTTGTAGACAACTGTGAACATACCTCAAATGGCAGCAGTCTCTTTTGCCTTGCTAAAAGCTCAAGCTCTTACAATGATTTAGAGTGCAGAAATTTATCCTTTTATCTTTCTTTCTTTAAATTATATCTCCAAGAAAATACACATATACCACTATGTTAAGATAAAATTACTAGGCTTGCATGTCAAAATGTTAATGTTACTTGTGAAAGCTTATTTTTACCTGATGACAGTCCAAGTGGACAACATGACACAGTCAGTGCACAGGTTAAAGTCACAGCAGGGCAGAATTAAGTTTGCGTGGTCAGTCATAACCCTGAAATTTCCTTATAGACACTTCAAATAAACAACTTCACACTATACTCAAGTAAGTTAAAACATACACTTAAATAAGTTAATTTAGAAATCTACTACAAAAAAAATGTGCATGCAAAAGCACCAACATATTTGTCTGTGCATATCACTGAATGACATTGCAAAGATACACACTCAAGAGTAATCATGGTACTTGCGCCACTACGCAAAACGAAGTTTTCTCTCCCAGGCTTAGTAGTCTCCATCTGGGAAGAAAAAGTTTTCACCTGATCCCACAGAAATCTATCATGGGAAGTTACAGGTGACAACACACATGCTCTGAGTGAAATTCCAGCCTTCCATGGCCAAGATAAACAGTGGTCATACTGCAAGGCTTTGAAAGTAGGGGTGTACGGGCAGGCCAAAAGGTTCTGCTGTATCTACAAGGAGTAAAATTTCTATGTAGTTATCATTATCCCAGATCAGAAGTGTTCTGTCTGAAAGTATTTTGGACCTACTTAGGTTTCCATGTACTTTAGGATGTGGTGATATGAGATCTTTGTTAGATAAATGCTCTCTATATACAAATGCTATATATATATATATAAAAATGCTCTATATTGGTCTTTGTCTTGAATATAACCCCAAAGTTAAA
>VYXC01004959.1:27124-38074 GCA_013397175.1 Platysteira castanea | reverse complement strand
TTTTTTTTTTTGCTTTTTTTTTTTTTTTTTTTTTTTTTTTGTAAAAGAAGACCTGTACCGGGAAGAAAACAGTTACAGAGTCTGAGCCTACAGAAGGACTTTCCCATGCAGCCACACCCTCCCAATCTAAGAGCAAAGTACAACAGCTGGCTGTATGAAAGATTTTTCACTGCCAGCAGGGCACAGACCCATGTCCGTGGGTTGTGTATCAGTCATCTGACGTGATGTTAAGGTCTTAGTGGGAACCCATTTCGGAGTGATATCCCAGACAGGACTTACTTTGGGTTTTCCGCCAAGGGAGAAATTTACCATACAACATTTTGAAGTTTTCAATGGACATCAAGATGTAACTTGCAAGGAAAAACTTTGAGCTCTTAGGTAATGGGTAATGACTTGGTTGGTTGGTTGTTTGTTTTAAATAAAGTACCTCCCACAATATGGATATACAGTAAGAGAAAGGAAAAAGAGGAACCTGTTCGTGGCCTGAGATAACTGTATTTTACAGGGTGCAGTAGACATGGATGCTAATGTAAAAAAGTAACAGCACAACCCACAAAACTCAAAAAAATCCCTTTACCTTGCAGCACATTAGCTCGAAAATATAATTCTGTCACTAGGGGTCAGTATTAAAACATATTACATCTACACAATACTGCCAGCAGCATTCTATTGTTGATTTCCTCCTTCAGAAAAACAAACTTATGTCATAAATAACTATTAAACCATAAAAAAGACAAAACCTACAGTGGATTATCACCTATTTATGCTATTAAATGTAGCTCTTGTTCTAGAAATTCGTGTTCCTGTTGTGTTCATAAATTAACACATATATTCATGCAAATGTATTATCTTACGTAATATTGACAGTTCAGTATTTATGTGAATTAGGTTCCATCTACAGTCTTGAAAGACATTACTAAGTTTCCTATTTCCTAATAGGGAAGATTACTACCTAGTGATATTACTACCTAACGGTAGTAATCACTACTTCCTAATAATAACAATATTTGGAATGTAAGAAAAACTGGATAGTCTTCAAATTTATTCCTTGACAGACATACCTTATAAAAAATAAAAAAATCTGTTGTGTACTGAAAATCTCAATTGAAAAAGGTGAGACAATCTCTCTACAGGTGAAACAGATTGAGGATGTATTTCGAGCCATTAGATCAGTGCATGAATTTCAGTTTGGAATAATAGATATGACATCCACTGAAGTCAAGGGAACAACTCACTTTCTCCTCACTGGGCACTGTCCATAATCAGTGAGTTCCCACCCTCTCCTCCTATCCCAAACTACTCTCAAATCTTGACAATCTTGATACATTTCAGAAAGCATACATTCAGATGCTGCACTAATGCCTGCAACTGCCTATATGGATATAACCTTTATGAATTTAAATAGGTTCTCTGATTCCTGTGAAGGATTTAAGAAAGAGAAAACTAAATAACATAAAGCTTGCAGACTTTGTAAATTTTGATATGATACTTTGCTATCTTGAATCCAGATATAATATGGAAATTTGTCACATGACGGTTATTATAAACCCCAGGAGAAATATTCTGTCATAAGTCTGTCACATACCACAACTTCCTGCAGCCCTTGGTACATATGAAGAAAAAACATCCTTTTCCTTCTTCCCTCAGACCAAATTCTAACTGAATGCTATAAATTTTGCACTTTAAATAAACAATTTAGGACAAATATTATTGAGGCTGTTAATTAGTTTTCATGTCCAGTACACAGTTCTAAATTCCAGAGCATATGTTTTTCTTTAGTGGCAAATCCCTTAGGTGCTCAGAATTCAGACATTGCCAGATTTATGAAGGCAGCTATTAGAAATGGCATTTGTGCTACAACAATACTGAAGAAAAGAGCTGGTCAAATCGATGTCTGACTAACTGGTATACTTGAGACCTTATTTCTATGTGCTACTTCTAATATCATATTTATATTTAACACGATTATCTTATCCTATATACATGAGAACTGAAAATAATTGATTATACTTTAAAAGAGAAAAAATAGGCAGAGGCTGAGGTAAGCCGTTTATTCCAGGATTAGATGTGTGGCACAGAATCACTTATTTTCCTGCCCAACAGATGACGCTGCTGTTTCTTTGTTCACGTGTAATTGCTCCATTTGTGCACCACATCCATTGCTGAAGTGACTGTGCCCACACTGCCTGATGCGTGGACACAGAAAAACCAGAAAGCTTCAGAGATTCTTTAAATGGCATTCTGCTGTCCAAATAACTGAATATAGTTTTCAATAAAGCAACTTACTGCTCTGGATTAAAAGAAAATTTAATGGAAAAGATGGATGCAAATACCCAGCTGAAGATAATTCTCGTTTTTTCCAGAAGCAGGTCCCAGAAACAGATTCTGACATATATATCAAGGATGACCCCAGAGCAATGCACATATAGTAACATAACATGTTAGAATAAGCACATGGGATTTTAAACTGCAATTTTATTTTTACTTAGCCTAATTATTAACAAGTTTACAAGGATTTATCATCAATATTGAGCAGCATTAAAACTCTGTCCTCATGGTAAAATTCTTATAAAAGCATATTCTGGGAGTGTCAGTCTATAAACTAATCAGGCATATGATCACTGTATTTTTTTCTATGTGCTATTGAAGTATGACACAACATCAGCTCTGCAGCAAAAACTTAAATGCTGAAATATTTTATAAGTTATTTATATTAATTGCTATGTGTTCTGGTAGAGATCCTATTGAAAATCCATGTTTTCCAGTAAACTTGAAAACTCAAACCACTTGTATGGAACTCATGTCCTCTTCTGCTCTAGATTTTGGTTAAACTACTATGGGAAGCAGAGTAACACACTAATTTATTTATTTTTGCCTAATCATGGTTGCTTGAGGACTTGTGTCAAATGACAAGCTGGTCTCTGTCCCGTTCATCATGAACAGGTGTTCTAATTACCAAACCTCCACCATATTCGACACCTTTATTAGCTGTCTCAGCTGAGAAACAAAGGATTGATTGCGTAGCAGTATAGAACTAGCCTTTCATTGCTGTGGGGAAGCACCTAAAGGTCAAGGTTAATATACATTAGTGGGGGGTAGTATTGCCCATTGCCTATGCTGTTCTTGTGCTATTAATCAGTGGAAGACTTCATCTTTATGGGCTACCTATGGCGGGAGTTTTAATTACACACAATTTTCTTAAATAGTATTTTTTTCCATATTATGAAAAGCCATCAGCACTTTTTGATATTCCTAACAAGAGCAACAAACCTTCAGGAAAAATAGCAACTCATTTTATATCCTCAAATATACACTGTACCAAATAAAAGGGCAAGGTACACATCCTTCAACCAACATAACATAGAAAAATGCTCGTGAAATGAAATACAGCAGAACACATGCATATGAGTTTAACAAGATTGAATATTTGACTGGCCAGTAAAAAGTGAAAGCACTTACGGCAAATAGTCTTCCCCATCACTGGACCCATTTTGTTCTTGCCACATAAGGTCCACCTGCTGCTACTACCTTTACTATTTTATATTCTTGGAGAGTTTATAACAAGAATCTATACATAACTGATAAAAGGGCACTAGTCTCATCAGTTTCATTTGAGATTAGAATGTTGTCAACATAATCGCATAGCAAAGTCACATTACTATAAAAGTGTATCAGCATCTTCATTATTTATACACTTATTTTCAGTGGTCTACAGGACATACAAATGAAACATTCTAGAATGAAATATGATTATGGTAACTCAATCCAGAATGAATTTTCTCCAAACTATTTTTTTTCCTATTATGTGAATGTAAAATAAATATGGGCCTGATAGTCAGTCAGTGAGCTGGAACTGTACCAATTTGTATCAGCTAAGGGTTCAACACTATATATTCATTTATAGATCCTAGTCACACTCAGACCCTTCTATGACTTATTAATGGTTTTGATTTAGAAATGAAGCTTTGAAGTAATTATATAGTCACATGGAATTCATCCAATATACATATTTAATGTAAATTATTGCTTCCTGATTTTCACAGAGGACCTCTGATTAGATTATCTGGTGCTTCCATATTGTACTTGAAGCTGGATTATGAGGAGAGAAAAGTATATGTAAGCCACCTTTACAATTTCCTGGCTCTCTCCAGCAAGAAACAAATACGGACTTCATTATAATGCAGAGGAACAGAGACAGCTACTTCCCTGCCTGAGGTCTCAGAGAATCCTTCCAGCAGTTGAGCTAAACAATGTCCTGACTATCTCCTTAGCAAAAGAAACGGAATGAGTTGGCATAAGCTGCTATACCAACTCAAAACTCTCCAGAGATCCCCTTTTCACAATGCGAAACCTCAAAGGGCTGCACTACGAAAACCAGCTGTAGTGGAGCTGAAAGTTTGACCTCTGGACTCCAGCACTGTGCTCATTTCATGTGTGTGTGACTCCCACTGACACCAACTGAAGAGTCCAGCACATGAGGAGAGCAGAAGATCAGACAAAAAAAAATGTACTATGTGAATCTGAGAACAGAGTATTATTCTCTTATGTCAAATTATGGCTCCATCTGGTAACATTAAGTGAATACTAGTGACTATTAGAGCTGAATCAATGAATTGAAACAAATAATTTATTTTGTGAGTTATTTTACTTTTTCACTTCAAAGGATGCCTGTGAATCGATTACAACTTCTTTAAGTACATTCCAGGAAACTTAAAAGGATTTTTTTTTTTGGTTTGTAAGTTCCATTTGATTGCTCATATACATGACACTGCTCTGTTGCTTTTCCCTAACAGGACTTTTAGTAGAGTTGGGATAAAAGAACGCTGCAGCTGACCGTTGATACAATTGTTTTGAAACTTACAGTGAGCTAACCATTGTTACCTTTGTTAGTAATTTTGGATACTGAAGTTAGACTTCTTTTCTTTCAGAGAATGCACTATAAGCATTCTCTATTACTTGGGAAACAATTAAAAAAAAGGAAGAGCAAAGCAATGCCAACATTCAGAAGATCTATCTCCCTCAAAGAATGGATTTAGATCAGTCAAAAATGTTGTATGATGAAGGTTTAAAATATCTCAATGATTTTGGATTTAAAAAAAGAAATCAACATCAAATGCTTTAGATTTAAGACATATTTTGCTCATATGTTCTTTTCAAAACATGATTTATATCTCTGCTTTCATTACATCTGCTTCATACCTTTCCTTGATGAAGCAAATGTTAGTAGAGACAGCACAACTCTTGTAACACTGATGAGAACCAAGCTATTCCAGGTGACTCATAAGCACCAAAAAGTCCCTTACAGTCAAATTCACACATTCCTGCCTTGTAGGAAAGACAAGATGAGGCATTCTTTAAAAATCAAAATATTATCACTTCTGATTAGTGTTTTAAATAATAATTTAATTATTGCAGACTCACCTTGCATTTCTGGGACTGGCTGTTGTCAAATTAGTTAATGCTGTCACTGCAGCTTCTTTTAGCTCTTCATTATCACTGCTTAGCAACCGTACCAGCTGGGGAATCCCTTTGAAAGAAGTAATTGTATATATGAACCTTTAAATAAAGCACGGCAGTCTGCAAAATTATAATATTCTCTTTATAAACAGAAAAATCACAAATTCACATTTCATTCTTTCCCATCTTACTTACCCTGGAGTCCAAGGACACTTTTGCTGTGTATATTCTCACACATGGCAGAAATGGCTTGGGAAGCAGCAACTTTAACTCCATCATTGTCAGTTTCCAAAAGGCTTAGGAGAAATTTCTCAACCTCTTCCCAATGTAAGATTTTTTGGATTTCAGCTTTAAATGAGAAGTAACAATAGCATTAATCTGCATTTGTTTTCCAAATCAGTGAAAAGCCATGGATTTGATTTCATTTAGTTGTTGGAAGTATTTTGGAAACAGAGGCACCAGCCATTAAGAAGTGTGCACAAAGGACCTGAGCCAAATCCCATTATAGAACATCCTGAGTTGGAAGGGACCCACAAAGATCACCCAAGTCCAACTCCTGGATTAGGCTTCATTGAACTCTGAATCAAGCCCAAATAATGACTATTAAACACAATATAAACATACACAGGCTGACAGAATGCAAAGTTTGTGCTCTGCAAGACTTAAAAACTGCAGGATGTATAAAGGCTTGATGGAAACAGCTTTTCCAACGCAACAGACCATGCTTACTCAGGACTGTGCTGAACTTCAGTTTATGTTAACAACATCCAAATGCATAAAATTGAAGAAATAAATGTACAATAAATGTACATTTACATACAGTAAATGTACAATAAACTTGGTGAAATACCACTCAATGTATTAAAATAGCCAAAAAAAGGCAAGGAGCATTACAAAGAAAATTTTAAATTCTGCATGGTAGTTCTTCATTAATGCTGGTAGTTCTTCATTAATGCCCACTTTGCAGAGAATTTGAATTTTGTAGTTTAGCCTGCTGACACAGAGTTCACTGCTGACCTACACTGCACTGACTGGCAGCAGCTGCAGAAGGACAGAGGTGCTCCTTCCTCTACACAAATAACAACACACAGCACCTACAAAGTATCTACAGACATCTGTATGTAGATACCAACAAACTGATAAACTCTCTCATCCCAAAATTGATGAGCTCAGAAATGCAGGTGTTTCTTAGAAAGATCCCTGAAAGAAACTTTTTCATGAAAAAAGGACCTGGACAGCACAGAAGCTCTACAATGATGAGAGTCAATAAACATTTAACTATATGCATAATTTAAACCAGACTAATCACATGCTGGAAGTTACATCTACACAGTAGAATTTTTGAATGTATTAAAGAATTTCAGGAACTGAGAAGTCAGTGAAACTTCAAAATATTTAGAAATTTTACCAGTGCTTGCTACTGTTCTGAGGGATCACGCCCTTATTTGGATTGTTGTCCTCCAAATAAAAAAATTTTAAAAGGAAAAAAATATTGTAAGTATTCTTTTAGATAAATCTGAATCTGTAGTGAATAAAAGTAAACAAATACAAGTCTGCAAAGTCAATGAAAAGCAAGTTTGATCAAAAATGTAACTGTAGAGCAGAAATTACTCAAAGCATGGAGATGAGGCCGGTGCAGTCACTTTCTCCTCTTCAGCTCAGTTTTAAACATTTTAGAATCCACAGATATGCAAAAGAAATCACAAAACAAAGATGCAACAAATAAAACAGAGAGGATTTTAAGTGTCAGCAGAACTTTGGCCATAACCTTGATGCATATCAGTCACCTCTCAAGAGAAGGCCTTAACTGGGATAAGAGACTTTTTTGACAGGTTATCAAGTATGTTGCTGGCCTGTTGCTTGCCAAAGTAGCTCATAATCCCAAATAATGATCTCTAGAGGTTCTTCATACCTCAGTAATTTGTTTTTTGCACAGCAAGTTACTTATTTATTTACAGATTTTCTTAAAAATTATTCTTAATTTTAAAGGCAGCTATGATGATGGGTAAGCATTTATTTTAAAGAAAATTTATGCCTATATGAAATAATAATATGAATAATTAATTTGGATGAGTGAAAATAGTAATTTAAAATATTTTAAACAGTAAAAGAATTTTATAACAATGTGGAAAAACAGATCTTGAATTTGAACTTATGATAAGGAGTATGTATGTATATTTAGGTAGCTAGATCAATGAAAATTACTAATATTTTGATATCCAGGTGACAATTCTATTTAAGAGATGAACGTTTTCTGCTGATTCTCTCTCTGTGTGTATGAGTTGTTTCCTTTGTGTCCTTTACTACAGACTAGAAAGAATGCACAATTGAAAAGCATCGTTTATACTTAAGCACTTCATATGTCAGTGCCAACGCCATATTTACAGTGATTAATTTCTTGACCCCTAAGTAATTCAGATACATTGATTTAACATGAAGGAGAATCAAGCATACACAACTAAAAGAGTTTGGAGTATTAGCCGTTCTGTCCAGTTTTTCATGCATTCCCTCCATAGTGAGACAACCTTTATTTTTCAATATATTTTCCTATTTCTCCTTCTTACCCCAAAACCATGATCTGAGTTCTATCAATTACTGTTCAGATCACTGTCACCACCTTATGGAATTATTTATACCAATTTCAAATGAAAAAAAGTTAATGTTAAATAGTATCATGACCTCTCACTGATCTTGAACTGAGATAACCCAGCTAAACAAAGATCTATATTATGAAATGCATATGTTAATCAGGCTACAGAGCATGTTCAGTGTGCTTCCCTTTGAGCATGAGATGCACTGAGATACACGGAAAGAACGAGGCAAGCTTCAAACCAAAAGGTTGGCAGAGCGAGCATCATCATCACTTTCTCCATACACACTCCACAGTGTTTTGTTGTTGCTGGTGTGTCTGGCATTGTCAGGGGAAAATCAGACCCTCCTTAATCAACAGTCCAGATAATCCACTCACAGACATTCAATAATTTATAGCATTAGATTATATTTAGCATTCTGAAATGACTGCATTATTTGGTGGGCAAGGCAGGAATCACAGTATAATTCACCACTATAATTCTGAGCATACAAAACAAAACCATCAATAAATTAATATATTAAATTCAAAATTATGTTAGAGAACAAAAAAAAATTTCAGGGGCAAAGGCATAATGATTATGTATAGAAATATGATCCATTTTAATGTACTTAAACAGAGCAGCATCCTAAAGATGCTATTTAAAGTCGAATATCATGTTTATACCATGTAATTTATTCTGATACTGAGAATAACTCTTAAGGGATAAATATATCTTATAACAGCAAAACCAAGTTACAGGAGTCCTTTTCCAAAGGGTTGAAAGGGACATAAAACAAAACTGCTTGCTATGATCACATCTATCAGAAAAAAAAAAACAAAACAAACAAACAATCAAAAACTAAATTCCATCTGTCAACAATAATAATTTCAAAACCAGATACTACTGTATACTCAGCTGCCAGGATTAAAAAACAGCTAGATACATGTTCTGTCATAGCAGAAGTAGGTTTTTCATTCCAATGAAAAGCAGTATTTTTTTTCCCAAGTATACAGGGAATGTTGGTAAATTGCAACCACGATTATCAAACCTGAAGAATGTGGGTATGGCTATTGCAAATTTAATGAAAAAGTCACTACAGAACTAAGAGCTGTGTTGTATTATACTGGATTCGCATCAAGGCAAGTACTAGTATAGCATACATTAGTGTTGTATTTTGGATAGGCTGTTTAGTATGCTTACAACCAGAATCCAATCAAACAAACAAAACCTGAAAATATTTCTGTTTTCTTTTTGCACTTGGGCTATTTCTTATAATGGCCTTTTTTTTCCACTGCAAGGCTGACTTTAGGTCAGTAGCTCTACGTATCTGAAAAATTCAGCGCTTTTGGGGGCCAAAATGAGCAGCAAGTTTACTGGACTGTGTTTTCCACTGCCCCAGGACAAGAAGTTTCCTTATGTCTAACTGAGTGTCACCAAAATTCTACAGCTTGAAAGCAAGTATTTTAGATCTTCTTTTGATGTATTTTCCCAGCTTGCTGCATCCATACTAACTGTCATAAGCTGAAGAAGAGAGCAAACCTTTATAATGAAACCTCATTGACTCCATTTGTAAAGAAGCATGACAAGAAGATGCATCTTCACTGACGGTAACATCCCATGATATAAGATCATAGGCAGTACTGTAATATATTATGTGTGGTTCTTGCAACTGTGTTTTAAAAATGTGCTCAGACATGTTTCCACTAACAGCTGCTAAAATATTAGGCCACAAAAACTGGGGAAAAAAAGTGTGAAAGAGGAAAAGAAGGCTATGCTTATTTGAAAATAAATATGATAAAGGAGTAAGATGCAGTAGAAAGAAGTAGGAGCAAATATAAATCTGCTTAGCATACAACTTACAAGCCTGTCACAGGACTATAAAAATGATACTGACAGACCTAAGTAGCATAATAAAATAACAACACAGGAAAATACACAAAGAAAATACTGACATAAGAAGGTCCCTTCCTATCTTTGATACCTGAACATTAATGAAAACAATTTTCAGTGACTTGCCACGCTTCCAATGGATAATGACAAAAGCACAAAAAACCCCATAGAATACTAGGACACTCTTTCTGTGTATCATTTTAGATCCAAACAATTACAAATATTCAGGATATCAAACTAAGCAAGGTGAGAAAAGAATTGGAAAGATAGCATGGGGAGTGATGAAAGGAGATCTGAAATATGGCAGAAAGGAGAGATTATTTTATCCATGTATTAAATTAAATGACATATTTTTAAAATACACATAAATTAAAGCCATGATTCAACTACAAGGTGCCAGAAATATGAATGAAATATTTAAATTCTGCTGTCATAAAAATCCCTTGACAGAAGTAAAATCTTCTATAGTCAGAAGTATGTTATTAGTTACATTGCATTTTGTTACACAACACTACTGGGCACACGTTGCAACTCAGTAGCCAATGTACGGAAGGAATTTCAAATGTAGTTTGATTTTAAAAGCATCCTTGTGGGCATAAATGATGAGCATGTTCTGCCTAATTCAGAATTCCTTGGTGAATTAAAGAAAAGTATATAAAAAAGAACTATAGGATGAATAATTATAAAAAGATTACAATGAAACTATTTAACTCCCCTGAGAATATTAATCTGCAAGCCATTTGAAAGGTTTCCTTTCATGTCTCTGTTAAAGGAATTTGTATTTGAAATTGCCTGACATTTAGACGAGCAGTTGAATGCAAAAGGAAGTCAGCTTGCAATGAAGTCTTAACAGATAGAGGCAAGAAACAGCACCAGCAAAGGTGGCTTAAGATGGCAGTCAACTGGCATCACTAAACAAAAGAAAAGGATCATATTTTCAGAGCTCCATTTTCCTTTGAGGACAGCATTTTACAAGAATATATTACATTTAAAAATAAATTGAGTCAAAACCTTAACATTTTCATATATA
>VYXC01004959.1:0-26678 GCA_013397175.1 Platysteira castanea | reverse complement strand
TATATATATATATATAGTCTCCTAGCATCCAATTGCTGCTCTGATTGGCAAGACTCATCACTGTAATTAACTCTTTCCAGTGTTTTCCTCAACAAGTACTACCCTCAGAAAGAGAAGATGGCTTCATTCTGGATAAAAATTTACTTCATAAACAAATTCATGTCCATGGATTATTGAAAAGTCACATACTGTCACGAGCCGCCTTGGTAATTGCCTTTGCTGCATTCTTCTGAATATCAGGAACAGTAGAGACTTCTAAAAATGAAAGTAGTTTTTTAAGGCCTCCTGTCAGCTGGATCAGTTGCAGAGTATGCACATCTTGGAGGCAATTTCCCAACACAGCAAGAGCTTCGATATGTAGATCACTGAGTTCCTAATTAAAAAGAACAAAACCAAACAACCTTGAAATCAGGATTAAAATATCTTTGGCTTTTAAGTTTGTAGGATAATTGTTGTAACTTTCTTTTGGATGGTTTATTAGTACTGCAAAGTACATATTTACAAAATCATATTTTCATATAATTTATTTGATGATGCCTTAGGGTGCAACATAATGTATTAAAAATAGTAAAACCCCCAGAAGTTTCTCATTTACATCAAAGTGGGTTAGACAGTTACTCAGAATGGGCCTGT
Organism: Platysteira castanea; assembly: GCA_013397175.1. Lineage (NCBI taxonomy): Eukaryota > Metazoa > Chordata > Aves > Passeriformes > Platysteira > Platysteira castanea. The sequence continues at coordinate 26,045 of VYXC01004959.1, read as the reverse complement.
GATCTTAAAAAACTTCACTAATTTCTCTATGCATTATATTTCCCACTGTGACACCTGAACTCAAGAAGTACTAAACTGAGTCTCATAATAACATAAAAAATGGTAGGAAATTGTGTCTAAAGCCATTAGATAAGGTAAATTCAATTTAAAAATTGAATAATAAACACTTTGGGAAATGCCTTTGCTTCTTTTCTTAGTAAGCTAGATATCCTAGCTTATCCTATTTCTACCATAGTTCACTCCAAGTAAGTAACTCTTTTTTCTTGTATTACTCTTCCATAAAGTAAACAATATTTCTCATTAGTCATACAAACATCAGCATCAAGAACAAAAAAAATTTTAAGGCAAATAAACCGTACTTTGTTTTCCAGTATATTCAGAAGGAAATCTAATCCCTTATTTTCTCCCAGTATTATCCTGGTTTCTCTGTCTTTGGTAATTACTTCTAAGGTTTGAAGGGCTAACAACTGAATGACTGGGTATTCAGATTCCAGTAGTCCCAGCAAGGGTGGAATTACACTCAGTTCACGAACTGCAGCACGGTTTTGAAAATCCTGCAGTAAAATATTCCAACAAAGAATGTTAGTGATAGAGAATATAACAACACATCAATTCCTCACTTTACAGAAAGAACACCAAAAATCTGATTTCAGACATTAAAAAATGTGTCAATACTCCAGAGCTTCCACTTCTGCAGATTTCTTTCTTTTAAGCTAAGAACCAAAATGAATATAATCAAGCCCCATGAACCTTAAATTTTAGGGGTTTTTTGCATGACTGAAGTACACACTACAAAATCTAGTCCTGTGTAAAGAAGCCTATTCACTCTTGATTTTGCCACGTTTGTCTCAACATACATGTTTCTTTGGGAAAGTTTTGTAGACTTAGTTTCACCATTTTTATTTACCTCAGTTGGAGGAAAACAGTTTTTGCACTCTGCTGTGGTTGCCTGGTTATATCTTCTTTTGTTTTAGTAATTATAAAACGGCAATTTAAAATTTCAACTTTAAACAGTGGATGTGCAGCTTAATAAAAGACAGTAGTTGATTATATTAAAAAAGAAAATAAATAAATAAATTACAATTTGCTTTAAATAGCTTATTGCACATGTGCAGCATGCAATTATCCTTATCAATATAAGCAAGCACCAGGTGCAGTTATCCAGATATACCCTGCAACAAAGACAGCGAGATAGTAAAAAAGGAGAAAGAGTAAAATGTGATTCTGAATAGACATGCTCTGATGCCCCAAAAGAGATAGAGTTATAAACTGAATTCATTACTGAATTGATTCGCTTAAGCCATGGGAGAGAACTGCCATACAAATGCACCATTCTTTTGCTAAGCAGCATATGGATGACATTAGTGCTGAGTGTGAAAGTAGCCAGTAACAAATTTATTCCTCCCAGTATGGAAAGTAGCTGTTGACAGCCTTCACCTATCATTAAAAAGATGTTCAAAATTGTGCTATGGACTTGCCGGTCAAAACAAGACACAGTGCAATTAGTAGTTCTTTAATTTACAGGATTATTCCAACCTTTTGGATAGACAGATTACAACTCTCATTACTAAGATTAATATTTTTCAACTAAGAAGGCAAATTATTATTTAGTTTTAAAAATCTGAAGCTCATCCTGATTTTACTTTTACTGCAGTGCAGCACAGATAATTGCATTAAGTTCAACAGAATTACAGTAAAACCAGCTATATTCATAACTAATTCAACATTCAAGGACTCAGGTGCAAGGACTCAATGTTTCAAATACATTGATGAACACTGGGGCATAAAGGAAACAAATATTTTAAAATTATTAACCCCACACAGAATGTCATGGTGGGGGTGCAAATGCTTATCTACCTCTGTAATTTAAGATAACAAACAAGAGCAAACTTTACCTGTACCAAATGGTAGATGCATTCAATTGAATTCTTCTTAACATCAGGATCAGGGCTACCTAGCAGTCTGATAAGTGGTTCTAACCCACCTTGCTCAAATATTTTCACTTTAGTAGTATATTCAACAGCCATGTGTGCTAGACAAAGAGTAGCAAACTCATGGATAACTACATCTTCTGTGGGGGAAAAAAAGAAACATTTTAATCAAGTTTTATTCAGCACAGAATATGTTCTCTAATCCAGTGGTTTAAAACGTTATTTGAAGTCAATAAATGATAGCTGTTAACCATACCTGATGTGTCCATAAACATCCTTTTCCACCTTTACAACATAAAACACTACTCAGTGAGCTACAGAGCTATTCCTAGAAAAGCATTTACCTATTTAACATGTAGTAGGAAAAATCATAAGTTACAGGGAAGATTTTAATAAATTGCCTGATAAAATGGCAATCATAAATTATTTCTGACTGTACTTTTGCACAAGGAATGAATACCGTAAGGTACCTTCTGGCGTTAGCTGTGATATAAGTGAATTTGTGACATCCAGTTCCCTCAGTAACTTCTTGACATCATCTACAATGAAGTAAACACAAATATGAAGTCTTTTGTTTGGCACTGTTGGCTGAGTAAAGAAACAGAATCTGCTCCAAGCAAAATGTACTTATGGTTATTCCCTGAGTGACTAGAAGGTCTGACTGGGAAAGACACACAACTAAAGTTAGACCAAGATCATAATGGGCTCAGAAAAAACAGCAGAGACTTTCAAGTAGCAGATGACATTCTTTGACATTTGATACATATGAAGTTCCTCTATATTTCATTGAAACTTTATTCAAAATACTTGCATCTAACAGGTTCTGATTAAACATTGCATGATTTTATTTGCCAAAGAAGTCATACCCCAACAGTTAAAATTATTTGTGGTTAAAATTATCAAATTAAAAGCAACCCTTCTGTTACTTAGTTTTCAAGTCACCACTTCGCAATTTTATGCTAACTCCAACCCACACAGCAAATGGAAAACATGAATTACACAGGTCTTACTAAAATCACAGTAAAGACTTTCAGATTGCATTTTTTATTATTGTCAATGGCAAACAAGCAAAACTTCAACCCCTGGAGAGAAAAATCAAATAATATTCTTTGGGACAGACTTCATGTGATCCTACAGGGGTGTGTTGTTATTATCAACATATTCAACGTGTTGAAATGTAAGAAAAAAAGTTATGAGTTTAATTTACTTTTAAATAAAAAACCAATTAAGCTGTGAATATAAATGGTAGATCTTTGTTCATTCAAATCCATGTTTGTGCAGCAGCATTGACTATATGCTAATGCCAAATTAAAAGTAACCTAAGAGGGTAAGGTCCAGTGCAGAATGACAAGCAGGTAGCAGTTGATGAAAAGACTTAGAGAGTGGTTGGGATATCCTCATGGAAGACAACTGGCTAAAACATAATTTATTTAATTACATTAATCAGATACAGGTCTATAAAGCACTATAAAAATAACAGCCACTGAAACTCAACCTTACACCACTTACTCTTTATTCTGGGCCATTAATATAGGATTTTTTCATATGATCAACCTCTTGTTTTGATGACCACACACTGAAAAATAGTAATAAATTGAGACTCTTACGATTAGAAGCCATGATGCCAAATACCATGACAGCATTTCTGCGTACAATTGGATCTTCGTGTGAGAGGAGTTTATACAGATGTTCCAATGCTCCAAGACCAAGAAGTGTCAGTTTGTTTTCATCACCTGAAAAGGAATTGGGTTAAAAGCCCAAGAAAAATTCCAGCAAGCTCACAGTTCTAATGTATCAAGGTAAAACTGCTATCAATCTTTTATTGGACAGCAGACTCAAAGAACAGAGGCCTGACAGATCCTTTGGAGATCATCTAATTTATACCCCAAATACATATGTGTCAAATGGTTTCAAGGATTCATAGTACCTATGATTAAGGATGATTCTGTCTATTGGATACTCCACTCATTTGTTGGAGACTGCAGTGGAAGTAGAAAGGAAAGCTTTCTACTTAGCAAAGTATAGGTGAACACCATCAGGTGAACGCATTAATTTCCTCTTTTCTTGCCTCCCAATTTTATCTTCTTCAAAGTAACAGTTCATTAATTCTGTGGATCTTTACCATCCCTCAAGGGAAGCAACTACCAGGATTTGTATCATTATTTCCTACCTGAGATTTCTACCACCTGAGAATGAAGTGCTTTGTAGCTGAATAGGTGCTGGACATACAAAGAACAGAGGAGTTTAGTGTGATTACAGCCTTCTGTTCCTGCTCACGCAAAACACACACAAACCCCAAGAAACGAAATTCCAATCCTACTCCTATTTTCAGTTCCCACAACAGTTTTATAATTCATTTTCTACTGAATCATGCCTGCCCTTCCCGGCTACAAGTGAGCACTGTGAGAGGAAACTGGAGACCTATGCTCATTCTCAGGACAAGACATAATTAAAATGGAGGAAGTATTTTTTATTGAGGGATAGGATTTAATTTACAAGCAACAGTCAAAAAAATATTAGATTAACTGAAATCAACTCCTTCTCTTGTGCTAGACTGTGAAGTTACAGTCTAGTCTTCTGGAAGATTGGAGGAATATCTACATTAATAATTTAAAGGATTATTCTTTCAGTATAAACATTAAAAATGTAAACATTTATCCCCTTGCAGTGTGACATATTTTACTGTGGACAGGAGGGAAGGAGCCAGCAGGAGTTTATGGTTCATAGCTGTCTCCCAACAGCCCACATTCTCTCTTCACATATTCAGTATTTGATCTCATGCCCTCAGCCAAGCTTGCCATATTAAGCAGAACCTAAACATCTTTCAGAACCTAGTGACCCCTAGCCAACTGTCAAAGACTTCAGCTCTTCTCTCACAGCTTCAGCAGTGTTGGTAATTTACATCACTATAATAATCAACATACAAATACATAATTTTAAAATAAAACATATATTAAATTGAAATTAAAATTTAACCAGGTTCATCAGAACAAGAATACTACCAGTATATACCAGTTTGAGTGACTAGGATCAAATAACATGGAATAAGTAGGAGACAACTTAGGAAATTATGTGCTACATAAATTTGAGCCTTTGGTATACAGTTGATTGTCTCCTGAGTACCTTGAACACGACATTTAGCTATAGATTATACCGGGACCTTTGGAAGATTTGGAATCTTGGAGACTTGTTAGATTCCCAACTCATAGAGAAATAAGCTTGATAAAGGAGGCTGAGCAATCTCCAATGAATCACCTGCACAGAAATAGTGATGCAACAACTTTGTGTAAAAATAACAGAAAAAAGCTAAGAAGTTCTTTTCATGGAACACTGAAGCTTAAAATAACTACACAGGTACCGAAGTTTCCAATTGTAACATACAAAAGAGAGTTCTTTCACAACTGAAGATCTGTTGCTCATAAAAAACATATCTATATTATATTTAAAACAAGCTCTATTAAATATTGAAAATAAAATTCTCCAACAAGATGATAAAAGTTTCCTTCATGCAAACTACAAGACTTTTTTATTACTGCACGTACAGGTTGGATAGATATTTCCGAAAACCCCCAATACTTCAACAGACACCTTTGAAAAGAAAGTATGATTTCAATGCTAGGAAACTAAAGAATTGTGAACTACTATCCAAATCTAAGCAGTGCAAAACAAAGTTCATTGCAAAAAGACTAACCTTTTGATGCAAATTTATATAAAGCATCACATGCTTTGGCCAAAACTTCATTTTCAGGAGAACTAAGCATTAGCACAACTGTTTCTGGTGCTTTGCTTTCAATCAATAAAGGATCAAACTACAAACAAAAAACAAAACAAGAAAAGGGAAAGAAAAGTTTGATTTATACTGAGTCTTCCAATGTGCTGCAGTAGACTCCTGCATTTCATTAAAAATAAAATAAAATCTTGCTTGATATCTACACTGAATTAGAAATATTAATGAGGTGCTGTTTACTTGGAAAAATTCAATTTTTTAAAATAACAATTAGAGACAGTGTTGAAAAATAAGAAAGAAAAACTGACTTCCAAATAAACATAATCATGATTTCATCACATATGAAGATTTTGGGAAAACCTTGATGCTTCCCTGAAAATCTAGAAAGTTTTGAAGATAACAAACTATGTAATTGTTACACATGTAAGAGCATTCTGAGGCTTCAGAAAGAGGTATGAGAAGTTTCTTTGGAGCAGCTGCACACAGAGCCCGTGAACTCAGGTGGTGTACAAGGAAAAGGATTTGGTTACGCTGTGGCAGTATCACTTCGTGGTTGCTTAAAAAATAAAAGAACACTTTCTGTGCCTTTGTCAATTCAGTTCACCAGCTCACCATGATCCTGTACTAGATGAAGTATTTCCAAGATATAACTCCTGCTCACCCAGCTAGAAATGATACAAAGGTTTCATTTCCATTTCTGAGCTCTTCCATGCAGAAAGAAATCTTCCAACAAATCAGACACTTTTCACCCTCTTAATAGACTCTTCAGGACTAACACCACTTGAGCAAGGGAATCTTCTAAAAAAGACTTTTGCTTCTTAAGAAGACCCAAGGAATTCTGAAAATTCTACTCATTAAAAAGTTTTAAGCTTCCTTGGATTTAAAGTAATTAATTAGTACGGAAAACCTGTCTTCTATTCTTGCACTTTGGGACTATAAAGTATCTGTGTTACATACAGAAACACCTAGATACTGGCATCATGCAGTTTCTCAAAAACAATGTACTTATCTTTAAAACAGACCAGATTATAAGACAGCAATACAAATTAATTAAAAATATTGTTACAATAAATATACATATATATTTACAATGTCAATTATTTGTTTTACTTCATTAAAAAAACCTCCAATACCTACACCAAAGGCACACTTTGCTGAACAATCAAGGTATGAAGACACATACACATCAGTTGTCAAGCAAGGAAATTATGGGGAGCAAATATTAAAAAACATTATTAGTGTGCTAGAAGAAAAATGAACACAGAGAAGGGTTTTTTCTTCTCCCTTCTCTGACTTGCTTAAAAATAAGGCAAATTATGATACTAGTAACAAGACTTTTAAGTTCATGTTTTTGATAGGTTTTTAAATCTAAGTCATTTCAACACCTTCACTGAGACAGATCACACAATTTAGCAGGGAGCAAGCTCAACATACAAGTTGCATTAAGAGGTGGCCTGCTTAATGTGCTTAACTGGCCTACCTAGCTTCAATCAAGTCTGAAAATATGAAGACAATGTCCAATTTCATGCTTGCTGTGACAAGCTGGAGGCATGGGCCAAGTCATGGAACAAAGCCCCTTTCTAAAAAAAATATAATCAGCTTCCTGTACCAGAAGTCATTTTGCCTAATAATGACTCCGCAATGGGAATTAAGTCAAATAATAGCATAGTGGTGCAAGTTACAAATTAATCTAAATGATGGGCCTAAAATGATGGAATTATTTTTAGGAATTTTCTTTTTTGATAGTAAGGAGGCAAAAGATTTCAGCGTATCACAGCTCATTCTACCCATGGGAGAATTCAGAGGTGACTGAAAGTCCCCTTAGCCTTCTTCATACTACTCTACTTTTGCACATTTGGATCTTTGCATGGACAGAACATGATCCTCCAGTTAAGTGCCATTATTTAAACACAGACATAACTCCTGAGTCTGGTCAAATAGTTGGTGATGTGATGAAACTCCAAGTTTTAGAAAAGGCTGTCAGTTCTTCAGAGAAAAATAAACACCAATACTGATCTCAGATGAAGTTCAATAAGAAATAAAAGATGAAATAAGTTTTAAATCTCAGTTATTTATACATTGATCTAATACCAAAGTCACAACTACATTGCTCCATTTTCAGTGTTTCTCATGTTTACAAGTAATTGTATAAACCACAACTCAGTGAAAATTCCTAGGATTTAATGATAGCTTGGCACATGAGCAGAATGAAATTAGTCTAATCTCTACCCATTTGATTAGATATTAGATTCTCCATTACTGTCCGAAATATTCAATAAGCACTTTCCTATTAAAAGCACTTTTCTGCTGAAAACACCGTAAAAAGAGTCACTGAAATCAATGTATGTTTAAGAAGTCAGAGGCTGAGCAGGTGAGCGATTGAGGATGAATTTCTTTACTGTGTGGTGAGTGTGCACTGCGACAGGTTGCCCAGAGAGGGTGTGGAGTCTCCCTCGCTGGAAATATCCAAGAACCATCTGGATGCAACCCTGTGCAATGTGCTCTAGGATGGTCCTGCTTAAGCAGGGAGGCTGGACCAGATGACCACTGTAGTACCTTCCAACCTTAACAATTCTGTGATTTGCTGGGAGGTAACATTCATCAAAACTATCATACACCTGGTTATGACTTCTCCTTATCATTATGCCAGTATATCTACTGTTCCACCGTTGTTTTTTTTTTTTAATCCAAGGCTTGCATCTAAATCTTCATACACCATTGCAGACTCTTCCTGTAATGGCACATACAGGACATAATGTGCTAGAATAACATACCTGAAGTTACAAGCAACTGAATTAAACCCAGAACTTTAACTAATTTATAAACAACAACATTTCCAACATCCAGTTTGTATTAAGAAAAAAGCAAGTTAAATGAAAAACAAAGCTGCAACTCAAATGCTTCTACATGTCTTTGATCTTGATTTTCGTGTACATTTGACTTCAAAGCCATTAGAAACTGAAGAGTATTTGTGGTTTAGTTTTGGTTTGGTTTTTCGTTTTGGTTTTTGAGGGGTTTTTTGTTTGTTTGGGTTTCTTTGGGGTTTTTGTTGGTTGGTGGTGGTGGTGGTTGCTGTTGTTGCTGTTTTGTGGGGAGCATTTTTGGGTTTTTTTTTGCTTCCCTCAACTTAATTTAGTTGAAATTGAATGTAATACAAAATATGTTTCCAGTCAGACCAAACATCCACCCAGCCCAGCATCCTGCCTCTGACAAAGGCCGGGTAACATGTGTGGGCAAGCAGATTATTAAATTTTACTTATGTTCCCTCTCAGATACCAGCATTCTGCAACCTAGAGAACTGGAGAGCCTAGTGATTTTATCTCTGTGTTCAAAAAGTCCAAGAAAAATTTGGTACATAATTTGTGAAGCCATTTGTATTTTAACACCCTTAATATTCTGAGACACAAGTATCAGTTAAAGAGTCATAAAATAACTGTGCCTCTTCTATGTTTTAAAAACATCACCTGATAATTTTATTTATCCTCCACAGTTCATTCACTATAAGAAAAAGTGAAATAAATTACACCCATTTGCCTTTCCTGCATATTCATAATTTTGTAAGTTTCAGTGATATTCCTCTTCACAGTGATTCCTTCTGGGAATGAAGAAACCTATTCCCTTTGATCTTTCCTAAAACAGAAGCCACTCTCTCTGTTCTTGTTGTTTTTCTTAGTTCATCCTTAGTTCATTCCGCTGTCTTTCTATAGTTCACCTGTATCTTTTTGAGATGGAAATACCAGAACTGTTAATGGCATTCATGTGCATGTATAATGCATTTGCTAGTAACATGATTTTTTGCTTTTTATTTCTGGAATTAGAAATTTTGCACTTATTCACTTTTTCTTACTTAGGTGATGGATGCCATTTTCATGAAAATACCCACATTAATTCTGATACACTGGATGACACAGTTGCAGAATAAAACCCCATGACTGGCAACTTCTCTCCATTATGAAATCTGAACAATAATTTGTTTTCTTACCTTTGCTTCCTATTTTATAACCAGACATTGCTAGGAGAGGAATTTCTTTTTACCTGTTCATGTTTATGTGAGGGAAAAGCTTCGTCTGAAAACTTTTGAAAAAGCTAAGTAACTGTATCAATCAGAACATCATTATCCACTTGCTCACTGATGCCTCCGAAGAACTCAAATAGATTTCATAGCTCAAACTTTCCTCTACACAAGCACTACTGATTCTTCTCCATTACTATCATATTTATCCATGGGTCTGGTTTTGGTTTTGGTTTTTTTACAGAACAATTTCTACCAATTAACACAGCACAAAACACAAACTTTATGTAATTATTGCTGTATTTCCTTTTGAAAATGAAATTTTCTACCTCCCATTCTTCTACACATTCTCAGATCTTAGCAATTTTTTTCTTTTAGCACAAGACCTGGGCAAATACTATTTATTCCTACTTGGGTAATTTTATCACATTTATTTTAGTGATTACCACATTGCTTCATCTTTTGACACAAAAATAAGTAATTTTCCTTTTCTTTCATGACTACAATCACCTAATAGTGTCCCTTTAAGAAGCTTCTTGCATCTAGTCAATTTGAAAAAGCTTTACTGCTAGTTTTTGTATCTTTGCTAGTTCTCTTCCAAAATATTTCGATGCAGGATGGCATTGATGACATAGTGCTTTTACTTCTTATTTGGGAGTGAAAGCATTTTTTTGTTTTCCCATTTGGATGAAAATCCCACCTTTTGAAGGATGTATTTATCTGCTATTATTCTACTGTTTAATCATGCTGGGTTTGTTTTTTTCATCCCTTGAATTTGATTTAAGGTGAGTTTTAACCTTGCACCTCTCATAGAATCTTTAGAAGCACTACTGGTATCTTTGATATTCTTAACCCCTTTTCCTTAACCTAGAAAAACAGAGTTAGTAGATACCTGGACATGCTGATTGTTTCAGTTCTGTGATTGTCTGATCTCCTGTACTAACAACAGAACCCAAGATATTCCACTGAACCACAAATAGTTGATATTATAAGGCACGTCCAAAGACGATCTGGTCCAACTGCCCTGTTCAGAGCAGGGGGAACTAGAGCACAGGGCTAGTGCAGAGTCTGATTTTGAGGATCTCTAAGGATGGAAACTCCACAAGCTCTCTGGACAAGCTATGCTCCATCATTTTTGCGGTAAAGAGGATTTTTTTTTTGTTATGCTTAAATGGAAACCTGCGTTTCCATTTGTGCCTACTGGCTCTCATCTTTTCACTGGGCACCTCTGAGAAGAGTCTGGCCTGATTTCTTTACTTCTTCCTATCAGCAATTTTTACACTGACAAGACCCCTCCAAGCCTTTTCTCAAGACTGAGCAGTCCCAATCCTCCCATGACAAATGCTCTAAGACTTTGTTCCAATAAGGCCTTCTCCCTCTTGTACCAGAGAACCCAGAACAGGACACAGCACTCCAGGTGTGGTTTCACCAACCAACATGGAGTGAAAGACAAGAGTTCTCTCTCCCAAGCTGCTGGCAACACTCAGCCTAATACCCAGGGTTTTGCTAGCTTTCTTTGTCCCAAGTTGGTATTGCTGGTGCATGTCCACCAGAATCACCAGGTTCTTTCCTGCAAAGCTGCTTTCCAGCTGGTCATCACCCAGTCTGTACCGGATATTCTTCCCCCAGGTGCAGGACTTTGCCATTTCCCTTTATTGAACTTAATTAAATTCCCAATTTCCTATTTCTCTAGTTTGTTGAGGTTCCCCTGAATGGCTGCACAACCATCTGGTCTGTCAGTCACTCCTCTCAATTTCATACCTTCTGCAGACTTGCTGGGCATGCATTCTGTCCCATCATTCGGGTCACTAACAAAGAGGTTAAACAGTATCTGCCCCAGGATCAACCCCTGGAGCACAACTCTAGTGCCTGACCTCTGACAGGATCTCCTACTGCTGATCACAACCCTCTGAGCCTGTCAGTTCAGCTACTTTTCAGTTCATTTACACTGTCTATTTACCTTGTCTGTGCCTGACCAGTTTACCTATGAGGATGTTACAAGAGACAGTATTTAAAGCCTCACTAAAGCCAAATCAAATTAATATTTAGGCATTAATCAAAAGAAGGTGTTTATGTGGAGACAGTTTCAGGAGCTGACTGTGCCAATTCATACATTCCACCTTTTAACAATCAGTCCTGTGAATACAGCCATTTGCAAAAATACTCAGGTATCTATAGCTTTCTTTAAGTGATAACACTCCAGTATTTTCTCTAAGGGTAATCTTAGGCTCCCCTTTCAATGTCCATGACCTAGCTGATGATCAAATGTTTGTATTGTCTAGATCAAACCTAATGTAGATATCATGTGAGAAGTTCCTATCCATCTGTGTTAAAGCTGGCATATTTAATGTGCCTGAATTACTGCTTTAAGTCATTCATATAGAGATAGAGGCTCAAAGCAATGTTTTTCCTGTTGGAGACCAATGTTCAGAACAGAGAATAGTAAAAGACAAACTACGAAAGTCAGTGAAAACAGAGTCCTCAGGAATATTTTCTGAAACATATAAGCAGTGCCTAGGCTAAGAGATGTGTTTCCCACCTGCTCCTAGAAATCTATAAAAAATGAGTGGTCATCTGCAGTAACATATATTCTCAGAGCATTCCACATGCACAAAGGCCCTCTTTTATAAGCCCGTCTACATTATCTCAAGGTTTCTTTTCTTGGACCTGACATTTTCATAAACAGATTATCAATCACAAGATGATAGCTAATACATCTTATATTTTGTCTGCATTTCATTTCCTGCCATCTGAAATACCCAGGTGAAATTTAAAGATTTGATTTTACACAATCATTATTAACAAAATTCTCATCATGGTAAGATTTTCTTCATTAATAGTTACAATGATCTATTTTCATGTTTAATACAGGCTTGATATGCAACATTCAGGATTTCCTTCTCCTGCTAGGACTGTCAGAATAGATATGCTAGCCTGAAGTACAATAAGCACAAAAACTAAGCCAAAAGCTGCAGATGCCATCTGGAATTCACTCTTTCCAATTTGTTCCTTTCTGATAGTTTTTACTGACTTTTTCTGTGTATTCACAGGTTGTTGTAGTACCTAGTAGGCTGTACCACACTGTTCTCTAGAAAATCTAATTGTATCTTTTGGATATAGAAATTATGGTGCTGCATCTACTGATTTTCTGGCTATTTACTGAAAAAGTCAACTTTTATCACTTCAGCTCATCTGTATGACTGAAATGTGTCATCATGCTTTTCAAACCTTTTCTTAGACTGCAAAGATACTTAGTTTTAATTCTTCAGGCCTGTTTTAATTAGACTTATCCACATACACTTTCTTTGTGACTCCTGTGTTTCTAGGTTATTTTATACAGATCTAAGTTATGTTGAGGTTTTATGTAATTTCCTTTCATAAGGACTTATTACTGATTGAAGGCTATGAATTACAGTTGTGATATTCACCCTTCCACAGAACAGCTGGGTAAACCTGATGTCAACTGCTATGTCTCAGTGACATCACGGCTATTGGATATTACTGTCTTAGTCAAAACTATTTATGCTTATTTAATATTGAAACTGCAATATCCTTTTTGCTGACTAACTTTTCTGTGACCTTCGAAAAAGCTCCCGCAGTGCTACAACTCTTTACACATAAATCCATTGGCTTTTTAAAACAGTGTACTGGATTTGCATTTAGTGGGACTCATTGAGGGAGTGGGACTCCCTCTGTGGGACTCGTTGAGGTCCCCATTTTCATTAGATTGATTGTTATCTGACACAGAATTCATACTGCACTCTTTTCAATGTTTCTATATTTCCTCTACTTCTTTCCGAATAAAACAATTAAACTTTAAAAAATAGTTATATTTTGAACAATTACCTTTTGGGAGATCTCTTCATACCTTGTGAATTTATAGAAACTCTTGAAATGTGTGCTAGTGTCAGACCCTTAACCTCTCTACCTTTTGAAAAAAAGTTATCATTATTATATATTTGGCTTCAGATCTTGTACTTTTCACTGCACTTCCACTGACAACAGAAAAACCTAATCTGCCTCTTAAGACTGTATATATTTGCAAAAGAGCCAGACTATATAGTATTATTCAAAATATTCGTCAAATTTTGTATTCAGTAGAAACCTCTGCAGATGCATTTAGGCTTTCAACTCTTTCATCTTTGAAGAAAGAAAATGTCTTCACAGTTGAGAAGACAGGCAGATTTCAGGTCACTCTTCTCCTTTCTCCTTTGATTTTTACAAAGAGAAAGCTAACACTGTTCTTCAAATAAGAAGAAGCCTGGATTGTTTCATACATAACTGTTTGCAATGTCTGCCAAAGACAACAATCTCTACAAAGAACTACACATGCCCAGTCACTCTGGTTTGTATGCTGTCCAAGAAAAGCAGAAACAGAGTCATCTTTAAAAGCCATTTTTAGAATAATGTGGGTAAACTAGGAGAATAAGGAACTATGTAAGGACGGTAGAGCTGGGCCTGTAATTGTGTAATGTTTATTTTACAGCACATAGCAGTTTATAAACTTACCACATCCTTGGGTGGAGACTCTGCTTCCTTCTTTACTTTTCTACCCATTCTAAAAACAAACAAACAAAAAAATAAAAGCAGACAAACAAACTCTCTTCTGCATTTTAGGAACCAGTTTACCAGTGATTTAGGAAAGCTTGTAAGATTGACTTCCTTATTCCTTTGACCCACCTAATCAGTCTGAAGATTTCTTTGACACAGTAATTTCTATACAGAAAGTAGTCCCTCTTTATAACATTTGTACACATGTGGTAAAATACATCTGTCAACAACATACATAGCTAAAAGGGTCTGAGACATCACAGGCTTGAGTTGTAATGTAGTAAAAATACATAGAATATCCCTTTCTGTAAATTAGCTTTATCTTCATCTGTAAATCATATATGAACTTCAAAGTCCTTTTTGGGGTATTTCCCCATATTTGTCTATACATTCTATGTTGGCAAACATTCTATACAACTGCAGAATGTACAAATAAGTTCTACCTTGAAAACATGGTTCAAATACAATTTGAATTATCTTCATATTTCACAGGAGACAAAAATCAGGTCTGCAGGTATTAAGAAACAGTTCTGCACAGTATAAATTTCACTAATTTAAAAATGTTACATTTATTTACACAAAGTCCAGCTTGTCTTTGTCTTTTTCTTTTTTTTTTTTTTGTATTGGCACATTTGCTCATAACCAAGAAGACCTTCTCAGCTGCACCTAATAGCAGCTTCTGAAGCATATGGATATAATATCTCATATGGACCTAATTTCACATGGCTTGCAAAACCTCAGCAGAGCCTTCCAGTTAAGGCAAAAGTAAAGGGCAACATGAGCCACTAGCACTAGCTATGCATAGAACACAACCCAAGTTATGCCAAACTGAAGTTTGTTTTAACACTGTGTAAAAGTGAAATGTGCACTGTTAGTACCCCTTGTTAATTCCTCGGTTAGTTCTCAAAAGAAGACCACACATTCACCCTCAGCCAGGGTTTTCTGAGAGTCTCCCTCTGGTATAAGAGATTATTTTCTAGTGCAACATGAGCTGTAGCCTGGCTGGTTACAAAAGTCAAGGCTATTGCTTGTTGTGTTCAAAAAAATTTGGAGCTCTTCTTGAATTTTCCAGGTACTGTTCCTCTATCAGCCTCTGCAAATGAATTGTAACACATCACTGATGAAAGCAGTTGATAAGCACATCCTAGAAACAGATCTGAAATTTAAAACTTCATAGGCAGGTCACTAATTACAGTTTTGAGAGGATGATCCATACAACCCAAGATTTTTCAGCTCCAATCTGCTTTACCCATACACACATATGAACCACATACACACGGATTTAGCATTTCAGAAAGCACAGCTTTGGTCAGAGACATATTCACTTATATAAGGAAAAGCGTAAGGACAAATTACTGACAGTATATTCAACAAGTGTGATGGACACACTACCTTCTGATTTATGCACTCACTGTAGAAAGTATGAGTCATGAACACATGCAGATTTAGACAGACATTCAGGAAATCTGGGTTATTTAAACTGTGCTATATCCTGGTATGGAAATATGGACACTTATTTAGAATCATTCAGTTCAGCTCAACTCATTTCAGATATAAATTAAGCTGCAGTCATAAAAGGCAATTTAATTCTGAGTGAGTTTAATTAAGTTTAAACCAAATAATTTTAAAAGTTAATTGATGTAAAATTATTTATAATGTTATATAATTAATGTTCTCAGATTCAAATTATATATCTATTTCAAGACCAACTAGGGCTTTTTATAGCAAATCCTTCTTCACCCTGTATAAATGCATCCAACTTCTGAGCATATTTTTAAGAAACTTTTACATATTTCCAAGTGTTCAGAAATATTTGGTTCCTTAAAAATTTTCATTAAAAAAGCAGTGTAATCTGTAGCAACAAGCAGAGAGACCAGGTCAATTACTTTACTGTGGATTATGCCCCCCAGTCTGTTTCTTTGCTGCAGTTACTAGTCTAGACTTCAATGTATTCTGCCATCAAATACTGGCAGAATTTATTATTTATTCCATAAAGCTCTCTGTATTCAGTGGTCATTCTCTGACTTGAGGGAATGATGGACATGGAATTCTTTGGCTTACTGATAATTAAAAATGTGTTTTCTGCATTGAACTGTAATTATCACAGACAATCAATGTGTACAGGTATTGAAAGGCTACTGACCCATAAAAGAGCTTCTTTATTCAAATCCCTGTGTCTAAGATAACTGCATGCTGTCTTTTTCACAGTAGGTTTACATTATGCCTGTCTTTGATTCTCAGTTTACCATTCTAAATATTTAGAATTTGGAAAACAATTGTAGTAGGGCTTAAATTTTTATATCTATCAAATGCTGGCTTAATGTCACCTGAAAAACTTATTTTGAAAATGAAAATTATTCACTAGTAATTACGTGTATTAAATAAATTAATTCCTGGAGAAATTGACTGCTCACGGCTTGGATGGGTTAATGCTTTGCTGGGTATAAAACTGTTGGGATGGGTGGGCCCAGAGGGTGCCAGTGGATGGAATTACATCCAGCTGGTGGCCGGTCACCAGTGCTGTTCCCCAGGGCTCCGTGCTGGGACCAGTTCTGTTTAATATCTCTATCAATGATCCAGATGGGCAGATTGAGGGCACCCTCAGTCAGTTTGCAGACACGCTGAGTTGGGTGGGAGTGTTGATCTGCTGGAGGGCAGGAAGGCTCTGCAGGGGGATCTGGACAGCCTGGATCGATGGGGAGAGGCCAGAGCTCTGAGGTTCAACAAGGCCAAGTGCCTGTGCCTGCTTCTGCCCTTGGGTCACAACAACCCCTGCAGTGCTACAGGCTGGGGACAGAGTGGCTGGAAAGATGCAAGTTGGAAAAGGACCTGGGGGTGCTGGTCAACAGCAGCTGAACTTGAGCCAGAGAGTGCCCAGGTGGCCAAGAGGCCAATGGCATCCTGGCCTGGATCAGCAACAGAGTGGCCAGCAGGACCAGGGCAGTGACCATCCCCCTGTACTCGGCACTGGTGAGGCCACACCGCAAATCCTGGGTTCAGTTTTGGGCCCCTCCTACATGAAAGAGGGAGGTGAAGAAATTGAGGAGCTATAGTGAGTTCAGAGCAGAACAGTTAACCTGGTGAAGGCTCTGGAGCACAGGTTTGATGAGGAGCAGCTGAGGGGGTTCAGCCTGGAGGAGACTCAGGGGGACCTTCCTGCTCTCTGCAACTACCTGAAAGGAGTGTGTTCCGAGGGGGGTTTGGTCTCTTCTTCCACATAACAAGCAATATGGCAAGAGGAAATGGCCTCAAGTTGTGCCAGATGGGTGGTTTAGATTGGATATTAGGATATATTTCTTGACCAAAAGGGTTGTCAAGCATTGTAACAGTCTGCCGAGGGAAGTGCTTGAGCCACCAGTCCTGGAGGTATTTAAGACATGGTGCTTAGGGACCTGGCTTAGTGGTGGGCTTGGCAGTGTTATGTTAACAGTTGGACTTGTTGATCTTAAATGTCTTTTCCAAACTAAACAATTCTATGTTTCTAAATCCTAAACACAAAATAATATTCTCATTCTCATATCCTCTACTTCATGTCCTGCACATTTCTAGAATCATAGGAGCATGGCTTTTCTACATATGTTTTTTGAGATTAAAGGATTGATTGTTTTAAATCATGTAGAGCTAGAGGTAATAAAGTACTTTGACCTAACAGATGTAGCTAATACATAGCCAAGCAATCTATGAAGTTATCATTCTATGTTACTTCCTGTCCTTCACCTGGAATTTATTGCCTCAGTGGTAGACAAACTAGCCTGCTTTACTTTCCTCTGACCCAGTTTTACTGCAGTGGTGCCATCAGGTGTTGTCTCTCAAGTAGCAGGACAGTCATTATGTCTAACTAAATCCTCATTCCAAAACCACAATCCCCAATGCTCTCCCTCAGCTCTGGCTATTCTTAGTGCCTTAGTTCAGTAGGCACTTCCCTGTTTCACTCCGAACTTCATTAGGACCTCCAGCTTTCCCACAGGATCAGAACCACTCCAGTGTGAGTATCCTAACTCAAACCCATATCCGGAATCTATGAGTAGTGTCCATTAAACTAAACTGAGCATTAGCACTAAAGGTAATCACTCTGCTTGATAATTGATGGAGATCTAGTCAACATATTCAATAGCTCTTAAGGCAGATTCATCCTAAAGGAAATATCTAAAATGGAATAGCACCTTAAAAATAACCACCTTTTCCTTGGACCAAAACCAGAGTCTAGAGTTGTTAGCTCATGTATTTACATTTACATTGACATCTAAGTTTGTGAGCTAAGTTTATTACCCCATTTCTCCACATGAATCCACATGCCAGGTTAGGCCTGGCAGACACTATCATAGCAGACTGAATATTAGCAGAACCAGGCATACAACAAAACACAGCCACCTTGTCTTTTCTGAAATGGCTACAGGAATAGGCTCATCTCCAGTAAAACCTCTAAGACCAGAACATTGTGCCCGTAAGTGGAAAATTATTTTGAGGAAGGTCACAAATATGGATTTTTTGGCTTAAAGTGGAACTCTCTAACTTCTTGACTATTTTATCAGGAACTGGCATCTCTGCCATGCCAAATAAAATACCAGAAATTTATTTAGTTTTTGAAAGAGTTGCAGCAGATGCCTGCTCAGAGGAGCACATTCCAAATA
Source organism: Platysteira castanea (assembly GCA_013397175.1). Lineage (NCBI taxonomy): Eukaryota > Metazoa > Chordata > Aves > Passeriformes > Platysteira > Platysteira castanea. The sequence continues at coordinate 7,193 of VYXC01004959.1, read as the reverse complement.
CTAGATCATAAGATAATGATGGCCCTGATCCCTGTACTTATTTATTTTTACTGTCAAGCTTTAATGTAAATAGTTGCTTTTCTCAGTGTGAATAGTTTCTTAGATTGCAAATCTGAGATACCCACTTATTTCTAGTCACTACAACTTTTTTTTTTTAACATGAGATGATAGCTAGCAAGTGAGCTTTAACAAAAAAAGAATCTATAAATCGTACTTTGAAATATGAGGAAAGTCTTCTGATTTTTTTCTGTTTGAAATACTGAAGTGTTATAAATACTTCCTTTACACTACTAGAGTCCTGTTGAATACACTAAAAGAACATAATATTTCCTGGTTTTAAATCAGACTATGCATTTAAAAAACACTACATGTTCCATTTGCATCTTCTGTTTTCTAAAACTTTAAATAACAGATGCAATAATCTAGGACCCTGAAAATACTGTAAGAGCTGAGATGAAGAACAAGAATAAGTCAAAGGCACAGCCAGCTGTGGAACTTACCTCTTAGTCAAGGAATCAAAGGTCTCTTCTGAGAGCAATTACCCCTGTGGAAAAGCAGTGCAAAGAGAAGGATTTAGAAATAGCTTCTAATCAGTGGTTTATTACATGATTCACTTTTCAAATTAATAGTCCAATGCTTTAAGGCAGTCTGAATCCACATTACTACAATCTAGCCACAATTTTCAGGTTCTTACTGAAAACGATGCACAAGTGAGATTCTTTTTGCCTTACAGGTGATAATTACATAATGTCAATTTAGCTGAGCAAGTTTAAGTGAAGTCTGGCTGCTTATTTTTGTCTCACAGAAACTATTTTTTTCTTGTGATGACAGTGAAAATTGCCTTTAAATCGGTCATTATCATTGATTATTTCAATTGATTTTTGTATGGACATTCTAGTACTGCTGCCTTCCAGTGCAATCAAAATATAATTATATCATCAGCAGACAATCTCACTCCTTTCTTGAGTCCATAAACCAGTATGTCCTCTGTATGACAGCTTAAATATCCTCCTCATCGTTCTCAGATAGCTTCACCTTAATTAAGAGAACAATGTGGAATAGTCTTGAAACTCCTTTCTTTCTCCCCAGTTCTTCTTTCATCTTTTTTTCTACCCAGCTCCTTAAATACAGATCAACAGGCTCCCCTTTCCCTGTGTTGTAATGAGAGTGTAAGCATCAGCACGCTATTAAAAAACTTGGCTTCATAGAATAAGAGAGTTAAAAAGAGATAGCAGGTGCAATTTAATATTCAGTTCCTGCAGATACGGGTATATGTGCCATATGAAAATAATACATTATATGAGAGATCAATTAAGTCTAGGCCTTTGAATTTGCCCACTGTTTTATCTGTGTCCATGTGTATATATGTCAAAAGAATGAAGAGGAAGTTGCACCTGAATACAAGGAAGAGCTTCTTTACTCTGCAGGTGACCAAGCACTGGGAGAGATTGCCCAGAGAGGATGTGGACTCTCTCTCATTGGAGAAATTCAAGAACCATCTGGACGCAATCCTGTGCAATGTGCTCTAGGATAGCCCTGCTTGAGCAGGGAGGTTGGACCAGATGACCACTGTGGCCCTTTCCAACCTGATCCACTCTGTGATTCTGTGATTCTCTGAATAAGAAGAGTCTTCCACATGGCTGATCAGTATCCAGCCTCCAGAATGACAACAGACAAATGTTTCTGATAAATGCATGAAACTAATCCCAAAAGTCGCATTTCCTCCATCTGTTGCAGGGTTTCTATTTCCCTAAAGTACCAAGGTTTAGATCTCCTGAAGTTTTTATGTTCTTCCTAACAATAGTAGCTATTTTTTACTGTTCCCATAAATGCCTAATCCTTTTACTCTTCATTCTTAGTCAGACATGCTACAGCACAGGTCTAATTGTCAAGTGTACTGTATAAGGAACTATTCCTTAGATTTAAAAATATGTAAATAGTTTAAATGTGTGATTCAATTCAACACAATAACCCTTCATTCTTGTATTACAATTTTAGTTAACAGATGCCGTGACTTGATCTTTTTTGCCTTCCTTTATAACTCACTGTACATTCTGATTTACCTCCTTTCTAAGCTGTCTTAATTATTTTTTTCCATATAGCTTTTCCAGACATGTATGTTTCCTGTCTCAGGGTCCCTCTGTGACTGGTAAACCTATCTCAGATATGACATACCTAACCAGAAATACCATAATCAGTTCTAGAACACTACTGACTTATTCAAGTGACATTGTAACTTTCAGGGTATTTATTTTTACCCAGTTTCCTCAGTGAAGATTTTCATTAAGTTATCCACATATGGTAAACAGTTCATTTTCTCAGTCGATCACAATTAATTTAGATTTACTACTGAAGAGTATATTGTTTCAAGTATTCCTGACAGGATAAATTACATTGCTTTCATCAACAATGAATTTTATTTGCCATGGTGTTATCAGTTCACCCAACTGCAGAAGAGCTCTCAGAAGTTTCTACAACTCTTCTTTAGTTGTAACAATATTATTTTATCTCACCAGAAAATGTTCATTTCTCTATGTTATTGCTCATTTCCAATTTATAATGAACATATTAAATAACATCAGACCTAGGCTCTTGGAGAGACCTTGGAGAATCCAAGCTGTGACAAGCTGAATAGAGGAGATTTTTAGAAATTATGTGTCTGATTTCAAATGTCTGAGATGCATAGTGTAATCCCTCATCCCACAAGAGAGAAAAATTGACTTAACCTAAATCAAATGAGAGACAGTAGCTACACAACCATTATCTGAGCTATAATAGCAGGATACTTCCCGTTCAGAAGGCAAAGATGGTCTGGCTTAGGAAGAAGTACTAATAAAAAATTAAAGACACTCCTAAGATTTTAGCCAGCTGTGAAAATCTACATGTCTTAAAACAAATGCCTTCTCCTGGCCATTTCACAGGGACACTGGGGGAAAGGGACATTCTGAATGAGTGGACTTGTCCCCCTCCCCATCACAGCCACAGCATCATATTAATCCCACCTATCACACTATAACTTAAAAACCTCCGATTTTTTCCCCCCACCTCTCTCATTAAAAAGTTGTTCCACAAGCCAATTGCTAAGAGCATCAGGGACCTTTTTTAATTTTTAATTTTCAGTCTACAGTTTACTATATACGTGTCATGTCTGAACATTTTTCAATTACTTTCTCTGCTGGTATGTATAAAAATATTATCTACAGTAATTATTTATACTACACAATATATATTCACTATATTCTATATATACTATANTGTCTCACCACCCTCTGAGTAACTATCTAACGTAAATCTACCCTTTCAGAATTTAAAGACATTCCCCCTTGCCCTATCCCTGTATGCCGTTGTAAAAAGTTCCTCTCCAGCTCTTGTGTGGGCCCGTTTTAGGTACTTGAAAGTGCTCTAAGGTCTCCACTGAGCCTTTTCTTCTCCAGGCTGAAAACCACCAGCTCTCTCAGCCTGTCTGCATAGTACAGGTGTTCCAGCCCTCTGATCATGCCCTTCTTGTATCTGAAGACAACAAACATATCCCCACTCAATTTTCATTTTGTTAGCCTAAAGAACTCTAATTTCCTCCAAAAAATGATGCCTTATTCTCCACACAGACTCATAGAATATGCTGAGTTGGAAGGGACCCATCAGGATCACCGAGTCCAACGCCTGGCCCTGCATAGAACCATCCCAAGAGTCACACCCTGTGCCTGAGAGTATTGTCCAAATGCTTCATGGACTCTGTCAAGCTTAGTGCTGTGACCACTTGGTTCCAGTGCCCAACTACCCTCTGGGTGAAATAACTTTTCCTAATATCCAATCTGAATCTCCCTTGACACACCTTGAGGCCATTCCCTTAGGTCCTGTCACTGGTCACCACAGAGAAGAGATCAGTGCCTGACCCTCCACTTCCTCCTGTGAGGAAGCTGTAGACTCCAATGAAGTCTCCTCTTGGTCTCCTTCAGGATGAACAAGACAAGCGACCTCAGCTGCTCCTCATATGGCTTCCTCTCCAGACCCTTCACCATCCTCGTGATCCTCCTTTGGATGCTCTCTACTAGTTTAATATCTTTCCTACATTATGGTGCCCAAAGCTGCATGCAGGACTCGAGGTGAGGTGGCCCCAGTGCAGGGCAGAGCGGGACAATCCCCTCCCTCCCTTGCCCGGCTGGCGATGCTGTGCCTGATGCCCCCAGGACACAGCTGGCCCTCCTGGCTGCCAGGGCACTGCTGGGTCATGTTCAACCTGCCACGAACCAGGACCCCCAGGTCCCTTTCCTAGTCTGTGCATGCATCCAGGGCTGTCCTGTCCCTGACACTGACCTCGCTAAATTTCTTAAGTCTGGTGATTGTCGAATCCTCTAATTAGTCCCGATCTTTCTGCAAGGCCTCTTTTAATTTAAGTAACTGCAGATATATGTATCTAAATTCAACCAGAATGTTTAAAGACTTATCCACATAAAAAGATGTTGAAAAAAGGGGCCTTGCAAACTTCCTGAAGACAGATGCTGCTGACTGAAGTGTTCAGATTGCTTTAGAAAGAAAAGTCATGTCCCAGCAGCATGTTATTTATTGAACAATCTTTTAATAAAAATTGTAAAACATTATAATGATTATATCTTATAGTAAAATTTTATGGATTAGTCAGGCTTTTAACGAATAAAAATCCTAAATGAAAGACAAAAAGAATGTTTATCCTCATCTCTATTTTAATTCATAATATTATATATACATAAAATTTTAATACATATAATGTTAAAATGGATTTTATATATATAATAGTCTCTATCTGTTGTAAGGATGCAAAACTGCAACCTTAATCAAAGGATTTCTCACACTGCACTGAAACCCTATGTTCTTTCCTTTCTTGGTAAAAAAGTTTACCACTACAAATATGTAGTTTATACATGTACAAGCAGAAGAGCCAGAAGAGATGTGGCCATATGTCACCATCCAGCTAACTAAAGTATAGTTGAAGAGTATGAAGTATTTCTCAGAAAATGAAGTTATTTTAAACAGTATAAATAAGTTCTGAAAAATGGCTGTGATGTGACATAATGAAAATAACAACAGAGTTTCTGCTGTAAAGGGGACTTAACTTTAAAAAAAAGACAGCAAGCACAAAACATAAATACACACACGAATTTTGAGTAAAGAACACCACAACATACGTAGAACCCCAGGAAATGAGATAAACTCTAAGTTTAGCCCTTACTTTTCCAAGACTCAGTAAGAATGTAGGGATATGGAAACTGCTTCTATTAATAATTTCTTCTTCAAAGAAGTGCACTGGCTGTTTCCTTTTCTGAATTTTTGCATTCGAAAGATCATCCTCATATGTGTTTTTTAAGTCAACCTTTTGAAAACATGGATGACCTCTGCTGAACACAGCATCCCAGATGAAACCTCTCCTGTCTTGTACAAAATTGTACTCATACTTCTTTGTCGACACGGGAAATGTGTCAGATGTGTTACTCTCACGTTCATGATTTTTATGGTTATATCTGCAAGGGTAGCCCTATTATTTAATTTTAACTGCTCATTTACCAGGCTTTATTATGTTAACAGTAAAAGAAAAAAGAAAGAAAGAGACATTTGTTGCAGCTTAAGACAAATACACAGGTTTGCAAACGTAAGTGCAGCAATGGATACATAAGCTCAAGTTGTCATTCATAGTGTTAGAGGAATATTAGATAATCAGAAAATGGCAACATGATAAAAGTCGCAAAAATTAAAGGAAATTTAAAAAGGAAATGTTGCTTCCATCAATAAATGTGAAAGTGATCTTACCCACTGACAATGAACAATAGAAAGCAGATGTCTTTACCTTGCATAAGTATCAGACTATCTCATATAGATGATAATTTCAGATAACCAAAGAGATTTTAAAAGACCTCTGTACTACAGACAATGCTTCTCTACCAGCTGACCCATATTTTGCTTTGAAATTCCCATCTACAAAAGTCCCAAAATCTTTGAAATATTAATAAATGAGGTGAGGTTTCCCCCCTAATAGCCTAATCACCTGTTACTGTTCTTTCAGAGAAAACTTCTGTATCCAATTGGGTTTTTTTACTCTCATCTCTGATCCATAGAATTTTAGATTTCATACCTTTCATGTTACTGTCACACAAAAATTCCACATCTCACCTGAAGTGAACTGTTTTTTTTCTTTTTCCATATTATCTACCTAGATTTCAAAATAAAATTCTTTTCCCTCTACCATCTAAGTTTCTTTATGGCAGGTCCACTGCAATTTCTTGCTTCCCAATTCACATCTAACACTACTGGTACAGTTATTCTCTGCTGAATGTGTAAACCCATGTCTTATTCTACCTCTGCTGACACCAATACCCGAATTCCCAGTTTCTAGTATGAAGTAGTGTCAGGAGCCTTTCCATGCAGGATATTCTCTGTCTGGGTTTAAATTTTATTTATATTCACACTGATATGCTTCAGCTGTTATTAACCACAATTTTAATAGAAATCTTGCAATTGTCACTGCTTTTCTTATACAGGTAGATGCCCTTATCATGCAGACAGTAAGTTTTTAGTGGGCTTTTTGGTTGTGGTTAGAGGAAACTTCAGTGTATGCCTTTAAAAATTATAGAACCTTATAATGACGGCTGGAAGGTGATCTTGAAGATCATCTACTTCCATCCCCCCCTGTCGTGGGCAGGGGACATTTTCAACTAGACCAAGTTGCTCAGAGCCCCATTCAACCTGGTCTTGAACACCTCCAGGGATGAGGCATCCACAGTTTCCCTGGGCAACCTGTTTCAGTGCCTCACCACCCTCACAGTAAAGAATTTTTTCCCCAAAATTTAGTCTAAACCTACTTTCTCCCAATTTGAACCCATTTTCCCCTTGTCCTGTCACTACACACACTTGTAAATAGTCTTGCTCCATCCTTTCTGGTACCTGGAAGGATGCTACTAATAAAAAAACAATTAAAAAAAAAATCTGTTTAAACTTTAACTTACTACTTTGAAGGTCTACAGACACTAGGCCCTCAGTTCACTGACAGGCACCAAGGAGCCAGACCCACCGGGAGCCGGGGCACGGCCCGAGAGCTCGGGATGCTAACGCACCGCCCGCCCGACGCCGCTCCGGCACCGCCGCGACCCAGGGGCTGTCCCCGGTGCTTTGCGCTCCCTGCCCCCGGGCCAGCTGCCCCCAGCGCCGCCGCTGCTCCCCGCCCC
>VYXC01004955.1:54698-76917 GCA_013397175.1 Platysteira castanea | reverse complement strand
TCTTGATGCTGATCATGTTCCTCCTGTGCTACCTGACCCCAAGTTTCTGATGCACATCTCTGTCCCCCTCCCACATTGGGGTACTGTTACCTCTGTGAGGTCTGTGCTGCCCTTCTTCTCCTCTCCAGTCAAGTTTTGCTGTGCAGCAGAGTCTGCAGTAGGAATCTTCAGCCCAAAGGCAGGAGTGAGAAAGGAAGATAATTCTCATATTGTTGTACTGAAATGAAGGGCAGAAAATCCTGGGACAGCAAGTGGTGGTCAAAGACAGTTTCAGGGGGTGGAGGGATCATAGTGGAAGCTTAGAGCCTTTCTGCACTGCTGTTTCCATCACAGAGGAGCATATACAAGTTCTAGCTTCCAGCAAGATCCAGCTGCTAGAGGGATGGGAACAAGTGAGGGGAAGGTGACTCCTGTTGTCCTCCTGCTGCATCTCTGTACAAGCAAACATCTTGGTTTGATAGTGCCTTAATGCTTTTTAAGTTCTCTACTGAGAAATATTTAAATGAGGTCACCTCAGGTTAGATTTGGATTCTGCAGGCATATTTTGTGTAAGACATCCCTGGTATACCCATGCACCATATTTCTCCAGTCTGCATCACTAAGTTTGAGAGACACACCTAAACATTTAACTTTATACAAATTCATCCTTTTGTGGTCTGTTCCAATGTCATCTGAAATTCCTATTAACTAATTTGGCCATCAACCAGCTTGTCTATGCCACATAATAGGGTTTTGTACAAAATGGGGTTTTCGGTGTGCTAGGAATGTCATGTTTTAATCAATGCCTCTTTTAATGTTAAATCTAATGAAGGCTGTGAGAGACTATAAATGCACAGAGAGAGTTACCATGGAAACCAAAGCAGTATCTGCCGGTTACCCCACACTGGCAGCATGGTGCAGCACTGCCCTGGTGCAAGGCAGAGGCTTTCCAAAATGTTTTCAGCAGTCACATCAAGGATTTTCAAGGCTTGGAGCAGAGAGCTGGGTGCTGTTTTGGTGGCAGATTGTAGACTGGCCAGTGTCATGATGGTAGGGTGGCAGCTGGTGGAGTCACCTGCTGAGCTGGCACACACTGTGTGATTTGGTATCTACTATACAGCTCCTTTAGCAGAACTTGTGCATCATTAGTAGCCAAATTTGCTGAAACCTTAGGCCATAAGGTGTGAATTTTCACTGAGATATGATGAACTTTTACCCAGTCAAGTACAGCAAGAAACCCCAGAGCCCATTCAAGCCAGAAGATAAGGAAGCTGCATTCATTAACAGAAGCTGCACTCTCAGACATAAGAAAGGAAACCACTTCTTACAGACAGTGAAGGTACCCAGTGAGGGATGGGAAGACCCAAATACTACCAAAGGACCCATCTGTCACATGAAGGGTGGGGAATTTCGAGTGCAAGGGAATAGTTGCTCAGTGATTTCTCTGTTTGAGGTCCCTCTTCAGAGGCACCCAGCCTGAGCTGTGGCCCTACTGATATAACAGCTGTTATAGAGGAATCTCCCTTTCGGCTTATCAATTCAATTACTCATAGAATCAAACCTGGCCATGGTGGCTGGCTTGCAGAATTTCCGTATCACACAGCAGGGTCCTCACTACTGAAAGGTAGGTGCAACAGTTCTCTCACCTGCAGGCTGCAAAGTCCTGACTGCAGTTAGGAGAGATGAGGCTCCAGAAGAAAATTCAGAGGTTCTACACAGATCTGGACTTGTAATCCTCTGAAGCTGCAACTTCTGAGTTTTCTGGCTTGACACTCCTCTAAGATGAAGGGTTTAGGACCTGCAGGATAGAGAAAGCTTGTCATCCAGAGGATCCTTGTGATGTTAGAAAAGCCCTTCTGGCAACCTGAAGGATATTTCTGCTGAGGACCCAGGTGCTCTCTGCCATCACTGTGCATTTCCGTACTCATTCAGTGATAGGTACTGCAGAGTATTAGCTCCTCAGGACCCTGCCTCATCCTGGTCCCACCCATCCATGGAGCATCCACAGAAAATGGGTGCAGTTACTCAGAGGAACAGTGGAGCAAGGCCAAATTTCTTCAAAGAAAACATAAATTTCACTTTTTCTTCTTATTCTGAGTGACAAAGTGCTAGGACAGCTTTCTAGGTTATTAAAACTAAAGAAGTTTTCAAAGTGCCATTTATTTATTATCCTTTCTGTTTCATTTCCTTATTCCAGCTTCTCACAGCTCAGAAAATAAAACTACACTGAAAGCTCTTTGGAGCAGGGATCATTATTATAGTTATTTTCAGTGCTGCATGATCTCAGTTCCTGCATAAATCTTGTAGTCACTGTTGTGCTATACGTGCAGTAATAACAGCCAGGACTGTCTACTAAGTGTTGCTTATTACATGTGTTCATTCTCCCCTTGATGCTCCTGGGCTTCCAGTAAGCTCTTTTATTCAGTCTTTGATAGTAAATCAAATCCCAATTAAAAAATAGAAAATAATATATATGCTTTTAATGTAACTTCCACAAATACTGGACACATTACTTTCTTTAAGATGTGGCGTATTTAATACATTTCAGCTCAGAGGGAAATGAGCCTTCCACTTCCAAGCATGTAAAGTAGCAGAGTGAAAGTGGGCATATTTCAAACAGACGTGAACACTCTCTCAAGCTCACTCTCCCTTGGCTCTCAGCCACAATTTTAGAGCAATTTGCCCTAATCTGCCATATGGTTTTCTTTCTTTGCATTTTATAAAACTGCAGGGCTAAATGAATGTGCCTCTTCGATAGTACTGACACAAGCCTGATTTAATTTAGACTTCCATATTAACATACCAACTAAATCAGTGCTGCAGCCTATGAGGGAAACTTCAGTGCACAAGCAGAGCTGTTGTTAGTTTCCAAGTGGTTCTAGCCTACAGCCCCTGAACTGGTTCTTCCTTATGATTATTATTTCTTGAGGTCACTCCAAAAGAACATCAGGCCTACTCCAGCAGCATGTGAGCCCCGTTGCCTTTCCAGATCAAACCGGGCCTCCAGTAAGCCATTATTCAAGCCTGAAATAATTTCTGAACAGCAGACGTTCTGAGTAAATCTGATTCATCATGTGGAAGATCTCTGTGCCTGCTGTATGAGAAGCATCTCTGACTGAGATTTCCAGCAAGCCCTGCCAGTGAATCCTTTTATTCAAGGAGTCCGAGCAGTATACTTTTATATCACAGATGGCTCCAGGACTCAGAGACAATTTCCTTAAATAGGCTCTCACACCAGGCTTGTCTACACATTTTACTTTGGAATTTTTAGCCTGTAACAAGAATGTGACATGGTTCACTAAACATACGCTCCCTGTGTGTTTTAAGCACACGAGTTTCCCCATAAGCTGCAGCAAATCTGCTGCCCTGCCTGGTGCCCACGTACACTCATCTGCACGCCTATTTATTCTCTTTTCTGGATCATTTGGGATGTGGATGGCAGGGTACCATGTAGTGTGGGCTCCCGGCTCCACAGCAGCATGTTTGGCCTTTGTCATGGTCAGCACTCAGGTCAACTGCTCCAGTGAAGTTGAATACAAACCACTGCCCCAGAGGGAGGCTTTACATGAAAGAATAACATCATTTTGCACGAAAATAATTATAGTTAATTGTAGTTAAAGTTTAGTACTGTTATATAAAGAAAAAGTCACAGAACCAGGAAGCAGGAGATACCAAGCTCCTGCCAAACTGGTGTAATATGTTAACTATGAATGAGAAGTTAACCAAAATGATAATTAATAAAACATGGAACCTTAAAATCCTATACTGAAGAACATACTGATTTCCTGTAACACATTATATCTTACATAGCAATAATAATATTGATGCTCTCATCTGGGTATGAACAAGTAAGGAGCAAAGAAAATTCTGTCCTGTCAGATGGTGATGCTGAACTATTTCAGATTAAACAGACTTTTTTTTTTTCTAATTGAGGAAATCTAAAACCCCAAGAAAAGACAAGGTAATGCACCAAAGCAGTCCAAACAGGTCATCATTTTTCAGTCAGAGGCCAAATTAGATCATTTTAAGTCAGTATATTTTATTAATTTCATGTCCAATATAGATAATTTTCAGTCTGATTCTTTGGTAGATGTGGGCTGCTGACTAATCTGTAAAATCACTAACCATATAGAAGTTAAGTTTTAACTATTCCTATGCTGCAGAAAATGTTCTCAAATTGGGTTCATAAACAATAAACAATCTTGGAATAATCTGATATACAGCAGAATTACTGAACTGGATTTTACCAATTAATTAGTCCAGAAAAGCAGGCAAATGCCAGAGATTAAAATCTCAGAACTGTCACAGGAGGAGTTTTTATGGAGTGGTCCTGGGGTGGCTAAACAATATGCAATCCTTTCCTCACTGAGAAATCTTGACCTCACATTTCCCCCTTCAATATGGAGCTCTCTGCCACCTGGTTGTACTTAATTTTGATCTGGGTCTTCCTCAGTCCCACCTGCTGGTGTTTAAATACGCTCAGAGTCAACACAGACACACTGCGCACAAAAGTGAGTCTGGGGACACACCTGAGACACTGCCCCAGAGCGCAAGATGATGCCTACAGCCTTCTGCTGAGATCTACATTCAGTATCCCTCAAAAAGAAGGAATTTGGAGAAACAGAATTGAGAGAGCTTCAAAACGTACAGATGAAAGGTAGCTGGTTCCTTATCCAGCAGTTTTGCTAATGCAGCTTCTCAGAGTTGTTATTTTTCCAGCCAAAACTATTTCATGAATTTGACCTAAATTTTTTAATAGTTTTGGGACAACCAGAATTGCATTTTTCCTCAAATAAACTATTCATCAGAAAGAAAATTACTGCTCTTGTCACAGAACACCAGCTGCCTACCCATTCAAATAATAATAAAAAAAGCTTTAAAATCAAAAGAAACAAAATTAAAAATCTTAGAATATCTCTTAACAGTCACAGAAGGCATGTAAAAAGACAAAATTAAAAAAAAATAAGGAGGAAAGCAAAAGAAACATGGAACAGTATGGGATAATTGAAAAACTCAAGAGGTTATTCAACTAAACAGATATCTTTCAGAAAATGGAAATCTAGCCCAAATGAAGCCACAAAAAAAAGGGTAAAAAGTAGCTTGTAAAATGGTTGTTGGAATTACAAAATACATGTGCTTATGTTGGTCCTATTATTTTGCACATATCCTACACAGTGGAGTTGTAAAGGGCAAGAAGGGAATGTGAACAGCAAGCAGAAAACTGAAGAACAAAAGATGAATTATGCAAATGGATCAGATTTGGGAAGCTGAATTTGTTGCCTCCCCAACAACTTGAATAACAGTGTTTAAATACAACGTTCTTTTTGTAGAAAGCACCACTTTCTAGGCAGCCCTTCCAAATGCTCTCCCATCTGTTTCGACAAATGTGATAATGAGGAGGTTATGCTGCAAGCTCTAAAAAAATCAAGTTATTTGTCCATACTAGAAAACATAAGACAGGTAAAAGGTTGTGCCAGTCACCATGCTCCAAGTGATCATAATCCCAAATACCATTTATTTCCTTAACTTGGCTTTGCATACTAAGAGATAAGCACTACCAATTTAGGTTTGATCAATTTAGGTTTGAAGGCAAAACAGAGCAAAATAGATCCCTTACAACTCTGCCCTGCATGAATGTCTTAAGCAGCTAGAAAACTGAACCATGCCTGGAAAAGGATCCAGCAACTAGAAGGTTTCATTCCCCTGAATGTGAGCTGCTAATACAAAACGTGCCTGAAAATCTTGGTATTTTATTTAGCTGTGGATTCAGAACGAAGGAGGCTTTTTAGTCTGTGCAAGAGCAAAGGACTCTTTCTGTTCAGGGATACTCCTCCAAAGCAATGTTAGGAGCATGCAAATTGTGCTGTAGAAGCCTGACAAAAGAAACTCTCAGCAGTGTCACCTTCCATGTCCTTTTACTGCAAAGGGGACCTTGGCTTAGCTGCTGGAGTGGGAATTGAGCTTTAAACTTCTGGCTGTTGTATCCTGAGTCTGTTCCAGTATAGTTTTGAAGTAATTCCACTGGAAGTGGCAAGATTTATCAGTGTGTGAATCTGGGATGTGTAGTCAGAATCTGACTACAGGACTGATTCTCTGTTTCTGCTCTTATTATTCTCAGTGCAGCTGAAATTAAAAAAAAAAAGGAGAATGGTCAGAACAGAAGCTTGAGAGCATTTCCAAACTAGGGTAAGGAAACCTTACAAACTATATTGGGATCAAAATAATAAGGTATGTGAAAGAAGTCCCATAAATACAGTGCTTTGACTTTAGGACTAAGCTGTATCATTACAGACCTCTGAAACAACCTCCAACACCAGAGGCACAATGAGACCTTTTTGAAACTAGGTGAGGTAGGAAGTCCAAGCTATCCAAATTTCCTTCAGCCTTTTCAGCATCACTGTCATTCTCACAGGTAGAAGATCATGGGGTTTATGAATCCCGGATGTCTATTTCCTAGATAAACTGAAAGAAGTCAAGAGGAAAGAAATGAGATTTTCTGGGTAAAGAGATAACATGTACCAGAATATTAAGTATATTCTCCCCAGAAATTTTCTGTTTGTGGTGTTAAATTTTGCCCCTCCATCCCAAATGTCCAGATGTGCAATGGTTTCCCTGGGGCACCAGATCTAACTGTTTTTTTTCTGAGCAGCCCCTAAATTCCAGAGCAAATATGACTCTGGGCTTGATGCCTTAAGTTTTAACTTTTATATTTTTCAAATCCTATATTGCCTAGTATGTAACTGAAGTTTCTTGTAGACTGCTAGCTGCTGTTCTCTTAGGCCAGATAGACAGAACAAAGCCTCTCCAAGCTTGTTATTCAAAGACACTCACTAGGCCCAAAAGGCATAAACTAGGGCCTCTAGAGAGGTGGAGAAATTGAAGAAATTACATCATTAGCTAAAGTTTTAATTGGTGAATTTATACTGATATGCAAACCTATGAAAGTGTGAAAAACTCATGACTCGTTGTCCATCTTGCGGTCCATTTTGGATGTAGCCTTTGGCCTGCCCAGGGTGTACCTTTGAAGGCCTTTCAAATAAATACCTACCTTTATTCCCTTACTCCTGTCTAGTCTCTGTTTCTAGGTAGCCACTCAAGGCACCAGCTGACCAGCTCTATGTGTGTATCTGGAACACAGTGCACATATATGTGCACTGAGCAGCCAGCCTTCTCCTCACAGTAAATCTGGCGTCCTCCTGATGCAACAGATTTACTACTCACATGCAGAGCAGCTCTGCAGAGCACAGCGGGTGGGGCCAGTGCTTCTGGGCTGATCAGTGCTTCCGAGACATGCCACCGCCTCGACAATCCCTGCCAAAAGTCCAGCAGACCCCCTTCTCCTTTCACGCAGATAATGGAGGGTAGACAGCAGTTTGTTAGATATTTACCCGGTGCAGGCAGATGACGAGAGCAGTTGAAACAGCAGAGGAGGTGGTAACACTGCTTGCATTGCTCCCGGCTCCACCTTGGCTCTGCAGATGGGAGCAGCTGGGTGCTCATCCAGCTCCTCTGCCCTTCAACCACCTCTTCCCCAAACCTTCCCAGTCCTCTGGCACCCTGTTCAGGGAGAGGCTGTGCCAGGGAGTTCCTGCAGACACATGGCTCCAGCTCTTCTGCACAGGTTCCTCCTGACTGCTGCGTCCGCCGCAGCATCAACAGCCTGAGGAGCACACTGTCATCACAGTCATTTGATGCCCAACTCCTGTCTCAGCATGGAAAAGAGAGATGCAGCAAAATCACAGAATCATAGAATTGTTTGTGTTGGAAGGGACCTTTAAAGATCATCTAGTTCCAGCCCCTGCTTCCATAGGAATGTGCTGCTTAAAGGCTCTGGGGGACTGCCTCCCTTTCCTAGTCTGACATAGTCTGTCTAGCTAAACAAGCTACTGGAGATGCCTTTGTGACTCATTTCTGATGGAGGAGAAATGTGTGTTCCCAGGAAGAGGGAGACTTAGATGCAACAGGACACACAGTAGCCCAGTTCCTATTGGGAGGAATATTAATTGCATTTTTTGCTGGGATATCATGCTTATATTAGTTGAGAATTGAAATATTATTTTAGCTGGAGTAGGCCTCTGTTTTAATTCAACTCTGCAGAACACAGACTAAATTCACTCTTTGGTATTTCTTTCCTGCCATGGTGACAAGAGAACTTCTAGGACAGTTTGTTTACTGTTTGTTTCAGTGTATTGCTGAATTTTATGAGTCAATACATCTCATTTTCAGATATGTGCACTTCAGTAGGAAGAACTCCACTTAAGAGCTGAAAGGCATGTATCATGTCAGTTAAGTCAATATTATCCCATTATGTATTGTGATGAAACATATACATACTTAATGATTTCTTGCTGGCTTCTGGACTGAATTCCTATCAGGCATTCATGTCTCTCCTCATGCTGACTGTCTCTTTGCTTCTGCTGCTATCAAGCAACACCATGCTTAATAGAAATCTTCTGCAAGTAATGGCTCTGTGCAATCTGGCTTGCATTGGGTATAGAGAATTTGGGGGAGTGCTTTTTCATTGTTGAGGTAAATGTTTCCTCTTTGATCCAACATCTGCCCTTTCTGCTGCTCACACTGCAAATTGATGCAGATCTAGCAGAGGGGTGGGAGATATTTATAGGGCTTCCTGTTATGGAGTAATTTGGGGAGCATCATTTTCCCCTGCTCACTTTTTGCCTTCACCAACAACAATCCAATTCTTTGTGTTTTCGACAGGAAGACAATTCTTCGTCTCGCCCTTTCCTTCTAGTTCTCCCTGAAGGCTATAGAAAGAAAGAACATGAATAACCAAGCAATGAAATCATAAAATAGTCCTGTTTACTCTTATCTTTCCAAGAACAGTGATGGCATTAAAGTTCTGAAAACCTTTTTTCTTAAAGCAAAGATTGCAGCTAGAACAGGAAATGACACAACATAAATTCAATTCCTGACAATTATTATAACATGAAAGGGAAATAGTATAAATCACTGTTGTTAAACACTCTGTTCATTGGCTAGATCTGGTCCATTTGAGCTATTTATCTAGCTCCTGTGACAGATTCAGATTGTGCACCACACATGCTTTCATTTTTTAAAATACATGTTTCAAGTTTTTATGCTTCTGAAAAAGAGCTTCTGCGTATGCACTGGGTAGAAGCTGGTGAAAGCTCATGCATAGCTGTCTTTTTTAAACTACAGAACACAAAGTATGGTATGTTTGAAAAGACAAAGTCTAGCCCTTTTCATTTCAGTTGGTGTTAACACTTGAACTTAATGATAATTTATGTGGTTGACATTAAAATGTTTCTCAGAAGTCAACATTAAGGAAAGATAAGATGCAAATTGGAGGGGTTTGTAAAAAAATAATTAAAATTGCATACATCTGGGGGGAAAGGAAACCAGAAATATCATGCATATCTGTAAAGCATACCTAAGTCTGAAAAAAAATTTGTTAAACTCCTATGCAGTGAAGGTGTGAAGCTTAAACAACTGAAGAAACATAGACCCTGAAGAAAAATAGACCCATCTGGGAAAGTGTTAAGAAAAAATCTGTGTTAAATTCTTCATCCCAGCTGCATACAAGGCTGACCCAGAGTCTCTTGGGGGTCCCTCAGTTTTAGCCACTTCAAAGGCGTAGTGTAGTATTTTAGAACAAATAAGAGTTTCATAAAATTAATTTTTTTGCTTTTAATATTAATGCAAACATTGATTCGTATTGTTATAAATACAAATAGTACCAGTTAGATATTCTTCATATATGAGATTTATTTCACAGCAATAACCATTTGGTCAGATATTTTATTGGCTTCTTGCTTAAATTGCAGTGCTGCCTAAAGCAGTTGCTGTTGGAAACAGAATACTGCCCTGACAGACTTTTGAATCAAAAACTAGGGCCATGCTCATTTTATACTCCAATGCATTAAAATTTACTGCTTGCTTTCCATGCTTTAAGTGAAGTTACTTCATTAGGAATGGGAGATATATTTTTATGATGTACTCAGAAATGCTGTACTTTGAAACAAATCATTCTTTCAACAGAGTAATTCAAGAAGTCTGAAGCTATAAAATCTAAGAAAAAGATAGATTTTAAGAAGAAAAACTATTCTGGGGAATGGGATATTCTATTATAGAAAAAAAAATTAAAGAATCTAAGAGTCATGTCTTCACATACTCCTCCTAATTTAGCTCTGAAGTACTTTGCTTTAATTCTTAATCCTGTCTTGAAAAAGCCAATGATAGATTGTGAATATTGCTATTTTTACACTATAACTTACTGCATATTATATGTAATATGGACACCATAGAAAATATTCAAGATCTTAAAATTTCTGTGTCTCTCTGGATTTGGTATTGCACAGGCAGACAGCTTCAGCAGAACCAAGACCTTCAACATAAAAGAAATTTTATTAGCATTTTTTATCATTATCATTGGATTTTTTTCTGGGTTTCTTTATGAATATTAAATTACACACAAAATTGTGACATTGATTTATTTCTGTCTTGAATGTGCACTTAAAATTATAATAAATTTTTCACACAGAAATTTGACTTCTATTGAAAAATGAGACTCTAAATTTTATTTATTGTTCAACAGAAACGTGTATGGTTTACAGGTTGGTTACAGATCAGTAATTCTTGTTCATATATTTAACCCAATTGTCTGGTAGTTAACAGTGACTAAAGGGGAAATATTCAATGTAAACACTGCCCCTCATGAGGGAAAATTTTACTGGTCTTGGACACCAGCTAGAAACTGGGAAAACTAAAACATAAAGTCATTAGGTTCCCTTAAAAGCTGAACTTCTGCCAGTCACCAGCTGTCTGAGACTGTACTTGAATACAAAAATCTTCTTCAGGAGGAGAACTTGTGCAGCCAGGAAAGCAGACCAGCACAAGGTATATGAAGTAAAGAATCCAACAGGGCCTCCCTTTCAGTGACAGGGTAGGAGTGCCTTTAACTCTGATCCTCTTTACTGTGAGCTGCACTGTTCTGTCCATGCTGCCCTGCAGACCTGCCTTTGGTCCCCTTGGACAGTTTGTCACACAGATGGTTTGCAGTTCCCAGCTCCAGTCCTCCCCTTGGAGCCCTGTAAACCCCACTGGTGTCTTTGGGTCATTGTCACAGGAGCAAACTGGGACCAGTGGGGCTGAAAACAAGTCATTACCATAGACAGATCTGTGCCTTCTCAAAGTCTTTTGTACTGCTAGATCCTCCCAAAATCCAAAACTAGACTACAAAAAGTTGCCTCAGAGAACACTTGCAGCTTCTGGTGTGGCTAGATTGCACAAATGAAACTCACTATGGGAATATTTAGAGGTTCTTTTCAGTAATAGAGAACTTTCTACTTCCCTGGAACTTCAGGACATGACTTTAATTTAGATTGCAATAATTTTAAACAAGAAATTAGTATAATACATTAGTATAATAAGTGTATTGCAGGCATTAGCATCATTCATTATGCCTTCTCCAAAATTATGATACTGATATTTTCTGACATTCAGCTCCCACCATTATGGCAGTGGGATGGTTAAAGTATCTCATTACAGATCCAGAAAATTCCCAGATAGATTAGTTCAGCAGAAAATAGGTCACTTAGTAGGGGAGTGAAAGCAGATGTGTATGAGATTAACCATCACTTTCTTTTAACTGGTCCTGGTTAAGGAATCATGTTTTCTTCAAGTATGATAATTCTGATGGATCATTTTTGCTCTGGATTTGTTCAGGAAGATAGCCAAGACAATACCCAAACAATTCATTTATAATGAGGGAATAGCTTTGAGACCCATGTCCAACTGCATTCAAAACTACACTTAAGATTTCCTCCTTTCCATATTCACAGTGTGTGGAGACTCCCATGGTGGAATTATATCACCACAAAAGAAGTTGTTTATCATTGGAAATGTTGGGTTCAGCCCCTTGAAACCTGCTGGAATATGCTACTGCAATTTAAAGTCACAGACCTGCCTCTGAAGCGACTTGTCCTGGTGGCAATCTGGGGCATTAAATCAGTGTGTCTCTACAGTTGTGTAAATATTCACTGCCCTGACTGCCAGGGATTCTTTCTCAGAATAGCGCAAAGTTGCTGAGAAGAAAGTCTGAAATAAATCCCTCTGTGGTGAAATTCAGGCCTGGCTGATGTCAAGAAGTCTGGCATGGGCTGTAAAAGGCCAGCATTTCACCTTTTATCACACCCCCCCCCATCCCTGAGGAGAAGGGGTTGTTATTTATTTATGTGCTGCCATTAGTGTGTGAGGTACATCGGATGTGCTCCTTGGTTGGTGCAAAGCCACACTGCTCCATTAATTCCTGTCCTGCGCCCGTTCTCCAGGGTGCAGTTCCCACTGCCTGGAACAGCTGGAGCAGCCATGGGAATGACCGCAGAATTAAGATCGTAGTGCTAAATTTTCACACCTCCTTATGATCCCCCTTTCTAAGCCAGAGCTTTTAAGGAACACAAAGCAGCTCTCAAGAGACACTTTATTTATTTATTTGCATTTTTATAAAACGAAAATGTGTGTTGGTATGCTGTGCCAGCATTTATAACCATGCACTGAATATACAGTAAAATGCTCTAGTCATTAGCAAATCTTGATTAAATTCCTGTTATAAGCATGCAACTGAAAAGCAGATCAATATCCTAGTCTGTCTCAGTCG
Source organism: Platysteira castanea (assembly GCA_013397175.1). Lineage (NCBI taxonomy): Eukaryota > Metazoa > Chordata > Aves > Passeriformes > Platysteira > Platysteira castanea. The sequence goes on along the minus strand of VYXC01004955.1, from coordinate 64,301 downwards.
TAATTGCATTGCTTCCATTCTTCTCTCCTTTTTTATTAGCAGAAATTTTGTCCACCCCAGAGCAGAGAAAGGAATTTCAGAGGTGACATCCATGGGATTCCTCTGAGAGTTCTTCATGGACACAGGGTTGGACTGGAAGAAGATGGTGAGTTCCATCTCTCTCTGTCTTGGATAATAACCTATTACAAACAAATTACATTATTTCTTGTGTCTCCATCTGCTTGGACTTTAGTTTGGCTATTTGGGTGTAAGGTGGTATCAAGGTAGAATTTCTTGCTGAGTTTTTGTACTGGACTTTGCACTGAACTGTTATTTCTGGCTCTTTATTACTAATATTAAAAAAAAAAAAACAAAAAACCCTGTGACATTTGCCAAAGAAGCTGATTTTTCAGGGTGAAAGCAAATCCCCAGTAATAAAAAGTCTAATAAAATCAATATGCAAACTTTTAGTTAGAAATACAGGAAGTGTTGCAGAGGCTTTAGTCATCACATTGGCACCAAGTGGCTCAAAGCTAGTTTTTCTCTGCTGTTTAAAACATGAATTGTGGTTTCAAGATCAAATTCCTTTTATTCTGATGCCAGGAAACAACATCAATCTCCATCTTGATGCAAGGATGAAAGCTCGCTCTCACATCTACTTGGTTTTACTTGGTCTGGTGAATAAACAGTAAATGACCAGGGAAGTATCTTGGAGGTTTTGGTGGGTTGTTTTGAGCTTTCTAGTTTTGGTTTTTTCCTTCAGGGTAGTGAATGGGTTGTCCAGAAAAAATGTGGAAACTGCAGCCTTGGAGATACTCGAAAATTGACTGAACAAGATCCTGAGCAAACCTGCTGTGCTTGCTCTTGCTTGGATTGGAGCTTGGATTGGAGACCATTCAAACAAATTATGCTGTAATTCTATGACCTTAACAGTAAATCACAAAATCGGATGAGCAATCACAGCTTCCTTGTGCAAAGAAGGCCAGACCAACTTCCTCGCTGAGATATATTTCACTCAATTTGCTCAGAGCAAAACTGAGCCTTTATAGTTCACAAAAATAGGGATCTACTCCTCAGCTGGAATCCCAATGTACTGAAATACAGTTATACCTAAATACAGGGTAGAATATTTAGTAATATGTATCAGCAGTTACACACTGGATCAAGCAAGCAGTGACTGAAAATGGAAAGTCCAAATCTGAGATGTAGAGAAGGGATTAATTTTCTCTGAAAGCAGCACACAGAATCATAAAATGGGTTGTGTTATGGTTTAGGATTCTCCAGTTTAGTGCTCCCACGCTGCTGCTTTCCCTGCCCCTCCAACTGGAGGCACAAAAGGCCCATGTCAAAAGAGAATTTAAACTTTGAGTCTAGTGAGTTCTGTGTCTGACTGGGGAGCTTTTCAGGGATAACTTCTATCTTTCTATCTAAGGACCCAGATCAAATTTACTCAGGTCATTTTTAATAACCACTGAACCCCCATCAAATCTACAGAAAATCTTAATTGTTACTTCATAAGCAGGAGTTCGGATAACTCAAAACAAAAAGCATGTGTTGGTTGGTCTCTTCTCTAGTTCTCACTTAACTAATAATTATTTACTATTTCTTGAGCCAAATTATTGCTGAGTGTAACTCTGTCAGATTAAATGGTGCTACCAAGGATACCACTTCACAGAGCATTCAAAAGAGGCCATGAATATCACCTGGTCTAATCCTCCCCAGAATGGAAGCCACAGGACCTCTTAACTAATTTCTAGCTGAAACCCAATAGAGCATTCTGTTTGGTATGATTCCCATTTTCAAATTTCTAGTAGTTTAGAACCCATTATTTCTCTGCAATTCTTCTTCTGTACTTTCAAAGTGAGAAGTGGACATTTAATTTTAGTCAATTTTTTTCAAGCTTCAGCTTTCAGCCTTTAGATCTGCTGGGCTAGAGAACTCTATGAACAAATTTTTATCCTTGAAGCAGGTACTTCAGGTCCCCTCCATCTTCTACCAAATGTGACAGCAGGTTAAGCTCTTTATTATGTGCCATTTTTTCTAATCCTTTCATTATTCTTCGAATGCTCCCTTAAGCTATTCAACAGGGAAAATCCTGAATATCTGTATTATTCATGAACTAGAACTGAACACAGTATTTCAGCAGCCATGGTATCAGTGCCAGATACAAAATATTACCTACGTACTCTATGTACTCCTTTTTAAAGATCAAAGCAATCACATTTCTTTAATGGAAGAATGAAAAATTATTCTTAACACAGTCAGTTGAGAAAAGCCAAGGAATTACATTCTGTTCTAAATGGATGCCTAAATACTTCATATCAAAAAGGGGGGAGGAATCAGCCAAAGTGCTGATCTTTATCTCAGAATGTCTTAAAACCCAGGAAAAAGGTATCTACATAGATACCATAGTGGGTTTAAATTCCTTCTCCACAGGTTTACTAGGAGTTCCTTCAGTCCTTCACAGATGAACTCAGATTCAGAAGCTGATGGACATCTGGACTTCCCATGTGGACTGAGTTGTCTTCCTCCATCTGCCCCCTATTGAACAAAGTGCTGAATTCTCTCATGCTGAGACTCAGACTCTCTTAATGTTTATGGTGTTTCCCCTGCTCAGCATGCTGCCTTCTGAGTGCCTCAAGTGTCCCCTTGGGTGTCCAGATTCACTTCATTTCAAGTTCTTTGAAGACATGGGTATAAGACAAGCTCCAGATAACAAGAAGGTAAAAACCTTACATTGGAACCAAGCCTGCCCCTGATTCTTTTAAGACAGACAGCAGACAGTGATGTCCCAGCACATACGCCATACTGACAGGTCCACCAGGCTCCGTCACTGGAGTCCTGATTCCAAGTGTAGCAAGACACTGCAGGCTGTGTAGACAGATGAGTTAAAGGCATCCTTTTGCCAGATTCGTGTCATATTAGAAAGGTGAAAAGTTGCTTTAAAACAGTCTTTGGCCTTCTATTCTCTAGACTGCAGAGCCTATCCTGCCCCTCCTTCACAAATCTGCATCACCTCACGCAGTAGCTTGGGTAGCCCCACTAATTCAGAGGTATAAATTCCAGCAGACAGCATGCATTGCAAACTGGAACCCTGCAGGTCTGAGGTCTATTCATAGATCTAACCATAAACCATGGTCCCTAGTGCTCAGCCACCCTAAACAGTGCTTTTGAGGAACACCCTCTAACAATGCCTTGCAGAGCACAGGAAAGGCAGGAATGCAATTGTGGCTCCCAGACTCACTTGACCCAGTTGTAAATTGCATGTGGGTAATAAGAACTACAGCTTACATGAAAGTGACTTCCTCTATCTGACTTTAGTTGTTTTATGGAGACAGATTGCCTAGGAACCTTGCTGCTTCTTCAGTAATAACCATTGGATTTATGACAGATACCGAGATTTCCTTCTTTAAAGAAAGTTCATGAGTGTCTGAGCAGATCTTGGGTCCTCTGCTAGGAGAGTCATGAAGACACAGGTTTTAAGCCACCCAGCTCATCATCAATGAACAATTACAGAAACTTAGGATGTTGTCTGGGTGCATGGCACTGACATTTCCACAACTACTTTTGGAGCCCCTCTAAACGGGGAGCTACTGCAGCTACCCTGCCTGCTGCACCCACAGCTGATGGAGTACTGTGCTACAAGCACAGTAATGTCTTTGGTATAGAATACTCTCAGTTTTGGTGAAGGGGTTTTGGTTTGTTTGGTTGGTTTTTTGTAAAGCAAAATAAAAGACTGATGACCTAATTGGTTTGCTGCTATCATTTGCAACAAATAATCAACGGAGGTAAATAAACATTGCTCTATTTAATTCAAGGGAACAAATCTTCAGCAGGAGGATTTGAGAGGTAATGGGGGATTTCTTTTGAAGATAATGATATGAGCCAAGGATAAAGGACGTGAAAGATCCTCCGCTAATCTCTCCTCTGCCACTGAATCATTGCTCTACCGTAACCACGTAGTTGTACCCACCTCTCATTAGTAAAAAAAAAATGAATAGGTTTAATTGAATAAAAAATAAAACATCCTCACATCCCTTAAATGTAGCACTTATGACCCTCCTTTAAATTATTTAGATTTTATTCAAAGTATGAGCCTTTAAAGGCTCAGTTTTAATTAATTTTCTATCTGTTGAGAAGCAGTAGAAAGGAACACCTCTCATCTTTGCTGATAGGAGAGAAAAATCTGTAGAATCATGGAAGTGTTAAAATGGGAAGGAGGGTCAGGAGCAGGACAAGAGGTTTGAAATTCCTTTACAAATATGAGTCACTTACTTTAAGTGCAATGCTCATGATGGCTGTGCTACATCCAGTAAGTGTCACTGTAGGTTGTTTTAGCCGAAATGAATCAGAGGTGTTTCATAACTGCACAGTTGGCTTCCTCTCCACTGGTGAGTATTACTTCTCCTCCATGGCAGAAGCCATCCACTGCAAAACACAACGTGAAAATTCCTAGTTTAGAACAATAAGAGAAGTTCAGTGACAAAGTAGTCCTGTATTATGTTTTTCAAAAATAGTCTTCCAGTGGTAGAGTGGGACTGATAAGATTTGAGGCATATTTTCTGCTCTGGCACCAGCTTCTTCCCTGGCTTTGTGTAAGCAGTTTTAGATGCATTTTGCACTAATCAAAATTGGAGCTATGGACTTTATCCCGTTTCCCATGAAAATTATTAAAACCCTTATACTCCAATTCGAGCAATTGTGTAAACTGAGCTGTGGACAGCCCAGGTAGGAGTTGTACCTGAACTCTACAGGCATTCTCAGTCTTTCATAGGTGATAATACTCTTCCACAAGTGTGCATGCCTAGTCTGTACACTGTTGTGTATTTCAACATCAGTTAGCACAATTAGCTCAAAATCCAGCTTGAAGCCTTTGGAATACTTTGGCACTAACATTGAGAGTAGTCTTAGTTCTAAATTTCATTTGCAAAATGAATTATCTGATTGCCAATGGCAGATGTAAAGTAAATCTTTTATGACAAAGGGAGCTTGGTGTTACTAATTTTAGTTTTAGTTTTATGTTATTTACTTTTGCTATATTTAAGGATTTTTCTCCCTTTGGCATTGCTTTTTTTACCCCCTTTTGCTTGTGACTGCCTGTGTTTAATTTCTAATGTAACTGAATTTTGTATTGCAGAAGGACCAATGTTGTATACATTAGGTTATAATATGTAGCTATAAAAAACTGAAGATACTGTCTAGAAATACTAGTTACATACACATACCCAAAAAACTGAGCCCAGTTTCCCAACTGAGTAAAAAAGAAAAGTAATAATAAAATTCTTTGAACCTTTCCTCCACTTGCTAAGCAATTAACTTGTCTCCCACATTCAAGGAGATACACTCCTGATTTCCCCTCCATGGGAAGTGAATGGCCAAGCTGGAGCATGGAAGTGTGAGAGAGATTTCAGGACATGATAATGAGATATGAAATTGTCTGTGTTAACTTAACTACTCATATTTAACTTAGTATGTCTTAATTTTTACATAACATATATAGAATTCAGTAAGACACCTCCCTAAACATTGTTTGGATAGGCTTTTTATTTCTGTGAAATAAATAAGAATTACAGAGAAAGATACTGGATGTGATGGAGCAGTAATCCAAAAGACAGAAAGAAAAAAATTAAACAGATGAAATTAAGAACTTTACAGATGACCTTCCTCAATTTTGGTGGGGCTTGTGTTTCCTTCTATCAGCTCTAAGCTTTTTACTGCCTTGAGTCCAACTGAAAAAGCCTGATCCAGACTGCAAAATAAAGACACGTGTGCAATCTGGAGATATTAAATTATGTTCTTAAATACACATGGTGAGATACAGAGAGCTGCCATCTCTAAAGAGCACTAAGATCATAATGAAATTTTCTGAAAGAGAGAAAAGATCAGCAAATCTCAAAGGACCAATTTCTGTAAGGCTGAATGCACTCAAAACTCCTACTGAATTGAAAAGTTCAAATTAGAGAGAGTTTGGGGGTTACTTGGAGCAAGGGGGGGGGGAAGGGGGAAGGTAACACTGAGAGTAATTGGAGGCCTAAGATTGTGGCACATTCTTAGTCTTGCAGTACTTAAGGCAATCCAAAAAGAAAATGTGGATCAGGCCGAAACTGTGGTGCTGACAGAGGTGTCATTGGTTGAGGAGGCGTGCAACAAGTCATGCAGGAGGCCAGAGCAGGCCTTTCAAATCATCCTTTGGAATCATATGCTCAGCATCTTACAGGGAAGGAACAAAATGTGCAACTGATCTCATCTAAATTTAGCTGTGCAATTTGGTTACCTAGATTCAATTAGTCATCTTCATTCCTAAGGAGTCAATGGAGGCAGATAGTACAATGAAGTGCCTTCACGAGGTGTCTGTTTCTCTCCACTCCACAGGAAGATCAGGATGGCTGAATTACATTGATTAACTTGTAGCTGGCAAAATTAATTCAATCATCTCTGCTTATGTCAAAGTAACCCTTTGGTCCTTTCCAGTTACTGAATGATGCTTTACCTTCTTGGTTCCTCTTGCCTGGCCCTGCTGGGTGTCTCTGGGCTTACTCATGATTCATATTGCATTTGGAAAAACAGAAGCTCTCCTCTGCATTCACTAAAAGGGCTAATGATTTTAATCCATTCCTACAACATGTTGTGACTTTGTACAAACTGAACAAAAGAAAAACTACAGAGATATTAGATTTATTTGCATAGAATTCTTTTTATTGTTTACAATGTTATATTATTTATAACATAAAATAGGAAGGTTGGACCCCAGGAGTATACATTGAATCCAATAGAGGATCTGGTTTGTGTTAATTTGGTACTTGCCGGAAAAAGGAAATTTTTGTTAGGATGGACATATCCTTTAAGGCCTATTTATTTTTTTCTTGTACAAACATTTAACTGTAGACCTAATCTACATCACTTTCATGAAAGGATTATTCATTTTGCAACACCTGTCCCGCATTAGCAAATAGCCATCTCTTGAAGCTGATTTTAACAAATTCAGAAATACATGAGGAAGTGTAAAACATGTATTACACGATCTGTTACAGGTCACAGATGAACCCTTGGCTTTTGTCCTTAGATGTTTCATTTGTAGAATATACAGTGCTATGAAGCAACTCCAGATCTTAAAATTCCTGCATTTTAGTGATCTTATTTTGTTTTTAATGACAGTACTCTAGTACATGAAGTTACTCACATGAGCAAGTTTTCACAGTAGTATTGTGGAGAACACAACCCTGTGGGTACTCAGTGCCAGCTGTGCACCAGAATAAGTAATAGCTGGTCCTACTATTGTGCCTGTAAAGTGACTGAGAAAAATAAAGCCAAATCTTGAAATAAAGGAAGAAAAATTTCACTCGTCTAGCTTTGAACCTACAGGACAAATTAATCTCTGAAAAAGCTCCCCACACAATTTGAGTGGTGAATTTCTGCTCTTCACAAGTGTTTTTCCAGAGGTGGATTCCTCTGCTGGTGGATTCACCTTCACATGCAGCATTTCTCCATGGGGAATAGCCCATAAGCACTGAAATCAGTAATGTAAATTGCAAACCACCCAAGGTGCTGATCTAATTTAGCTGGAGTTTGTTTTCAATTAAGAACAGGCGGGGTTTTGTTGCTTTATTTTGCCTGTCATCTAGACACCTTCCTCTTCCCTCCTAAGGATACTTTTATTTATTTTCGACATTTAAGTAAAAGATAAAAGAATTGTTCCTTCAGTTGCAGTAATTTTGCACAAGGGGCAAACCTGATTCTAAGAATACAAAGAAAATCAAGTTCAGATACTGCTTTTTATTGATTGTGCCAAATAAATGAGGAAAGTGCTGGGTAAAGATTCATCCAGTATAATGATAAATGAGATGGATCTTCTCTACACAGCTTTTCTATTTCTGTGTTTATGGTTGGAATAAAAAATGCCTAGTTGTCAAGGGATACATGGAAAACCCCATTCTACTACCACAGCCTAAAGTCTGTGCAAAATTCAGTGTTAATGCTTCCTGCCTTCTCAGAATTATTTTATTTATTTGATTTTGCAAAGCTTTGCCTAGAGAAGGAATGTAGTCGTAATATGATGTAGCCCATATCAAACTCTGTTTTGTTCTGATCATTTCAAGAAAATTTGCTGTGATGTGAATGTAGGTAAGTTCAATCTATCCATAAATACTTCAAATATGGAAGCTTGTTCAATCTGGGGGTGGACCAATTTAATGAAAACATGGTCTGAAGGCTAATTTAGCTGAATAAACTCTTATTTTTCTCCAAACCAAATGTCTTTGGTTTAGAATAAATAAATTAGAAATAAGCTTGAGGAGTTTACATTGTTTTAGTAAAACTTATTATATATATAGGCAATAGTTAATAGTAGTAGAACTGCAGAAATTTGTAAACATTATTCAACACGTCAAAAGCATGCATTTCTTTAGCCTGATATCTGTAAGCAAAATTATCCGGATTCAGTGGAGCTGATGAAAAGGAGAAGGCTAGACCAGAGAGTTAGGAGAAGCAAGAGTTTGTTTTATTCATCCATATTGTGTAGAATTTTTCAGCATCTTGAACAAATTAGATGTTAAAGAGAATATACTCTTTCAGTACAGGGCCAGTAAATACAGGTGCCTGTAGAAGAGGTCCTGAATTATCAACAACTGAATCTGTTGTAAAGCACCAACTTTGAAAATTGCATTCAAAACAAAGACTTGGTCCTTGGGGTTTGGGCTAAGCAGCAAGTTATGCTAAGAGGGACCCACTCTTTGGTACTATTCTTGCAACACAATTATAAGCTTGTAAAATAGATCAGGTGTCTGACAAGTATGTAGTCAGGCCTAGAGTTTTTCAGCAAACCACCAGCATGCTCAAAGGTGTATTTTTATTTACATACTCAATTTCAATTAGCTATTTTTTTTTTAATGAAAGACAAACTAAAAAAGTTTAAACACTAAATCTTTGACTACTGCTACAAAGATATTTTAAAATTAATAATATAGCAAAACAAAACAGTCTGGACCAAACAGGAAACTTCAAACTGACTGTAGTAACAGTTCTTTCATTTTGAAACAGGAAAAAAAAAGCGTCCTATTTTAGAACGAACTATCTCTTCCTCCTTTTTATTTCAGAAAATGAACCAAACCAAACCTTAATTTGAACAGCTCCACCTTTATGTCAGAATATTTTTGTGACCACTGTGACCCAAGACAAACTTACACTGGCAGCAAAGCCATTAAAAGGGCAAACAGGAGGCGAGTGTTGATTCTTGGGGGGTAGTGGTAAAGATATGGCACCAAAGAACTTTGAAGGAAGTTGTTGGGGTTTTAGGAGTTCTTTTTTTTCTTCTTTTCTTTTCCTCTTAATTTTTTCCCCATGCTAAGGAACAAATTGCTGGGTGCTCAAGAGAGACAAAAGGCCTGGTCATAGGGGGAGGGGTCCAGCTGTACTCTTTTACCTGGGATTTTTCTCGTGTAGGGCGGAGATGCCGTGAGATTTAAACTGGGAAAGAGGTTTGGGTACAGTGCCTAGCGCTCCTTGTTCTCCCGGCATTCGGAGTGGAAGGAGAGGCTGCAGTCGCTGTAGGGAGAACTCGTCATCGTTGCAGGGTTCTGCCTTCCGCTGCCTTCCTTCTCCCATGAGTGGAGCTTGCTGGCTGGAGCA
>VYXC01004955.1:0-54591 GCA_013397175.1 Platysteira castanea | reverse complement strand
GCCTGAAAGCCCCTTAATTTCAAAATTATAATGATTTGGAGGAAAGGGGGTTACAGTTTTCATTCCAATGGAGGCTCCTGCCTTCCTAAGTAGACACCTGTCTTTCAAACCAAGACAGAAGAAAAGGCATAGATTGACGTCTCCTTTCTTTATTTGTTCATCTACATTTTCCAAGTACCCTTTAACATGGGAAGAATTTACTCATGTTGCATGAACCTGCTCCCTGGACCCGTGCCATTTTGCTCTCTCCTGCAGGAATAACAGCAGGATTAAAACTATAAATGTCTGAAAAAGCATAAAATTTCTGCAACAAAACTACAGAAAAAGTCTCAAATGGCTATGAAGAAAAATTCTCAGATGCCTGTGGACATCTTCTTTCCAGCCTGAGGAAAAAAAGTGTGAGCAGTGTCTGACCAGCTCGTTCACACTTGGAAGCCTCTCCCCAATCTATCGGGTTTTCACAAAGGCCTGTGTTGGCTCAGTTCTGCTTTCACTGGCTGTATTATATTAGTAAGTTAAACAGAACAGCACTGGCGCATTATTATCCATGCTGTTAAATAGTTGGCACATTCCCTGAAGCAAATTTGCCCTGGTGTTTTCCCAGAAATTACCCAGACATAGCACAGGGACACAGGACATTCACATCAGGCAGTGTGTGTTCAACCACCCTCTTTTGGGGGCATTAAGCCATGCAGATGTGCATGTGTTATATCCATTGTCTCTATAAGAAATTAGTCCCTTCATACTTTTATTTATGGTATAGTCCTTGAGGCCAACTTAGGGTATTTTTCTAAGAATAAGATAGTTTCAAAACATCTAAGCAGCATTAATTGTCAAGAGGCTTTTACTTTTACCTTGTCTAAAATGCATTCTAAATGCTTATAGACATCCTAATTCTGAAATATAATGTTAGTGATTGAATTGTCAAAACAAAATCAGATTTAGGACTTCCCTTTTCTCTGTTTCTCCTACTGTAAAATGAACAGTGCCATGGACCAAGTGAGCATTTCTCTGGTGGATGGAGAGTCTTCCCATTCACCTTTCGTGTGATGGAGAAAAGTACAAGACCGCCTGTGTGAAGCTATTAAAGAAACCTGCATCAGACGGAGCTTGACAAACCCATTCCACTGATGAATTACATTTGCCTGAAGATCATGGGGACATGGTTTGAGAGAGAAGGAGAGGTGGGAAAGTAACTGCACAAATAGGTGTTGAAATGGGAGTTACTTTGTAATATCGCGGGGGTCCTATGCCAGGGCTTATCTGCTCAAGTGCCCTGTAAACCTGTGCTAAGTGATGATCTGACTGTACTGGGGTAAGATATGATCTCTAAGGGAAAAAACTGTGAGATTGGGGCAGGGCAAGAATTTGCCAGTGATTATGAAACGTTGGGCAGGTGCAGTAAAGGCAGCAGGGTAAACAACAGAAACAGATCCCAAAACCGTGGCAAACCAAGCCTGGATTTTCTGAGGGGAGCTGCAGCAGCAGTAGGCGAGTGTCTGGTGCCTTGGGGCTGCCTGGTGCTGCTGCATGCTCTGAGCCATGCCCGGCAGCAGCAACCCAGCTGTGCAGCCATGCAGCTTCTTTGCCAGGCTGCAGCTGCTCTGGTCTGCAGCGAAACACATCTTCGAAAGGAACAAGGGACACAAGCAGCAGCTTAAGGAAAAATGTGAGAGGGACAGGCATAAATTGTTTGTTGTTTTTCGTTGTTGGGTTGTTTTGGGTTTTTTTAATAATGTTCTTTGCTAAAACATGTATAATAGGCTGATATTAAATGTGAACAGAAGCTCTTACAAGTAGAAACAAGACTTTCAAGCTGTAGGTCTACCAGTAAAGTAATCAGTACCAGGACCTGAACCTCTGCCCTTGAGGCCAGCTGGCATGGTTTGCTCAGATTCACCCTGTTAAACTACCCTAGTCTTCAAAGCATCCTGGTTTCACCCAGACTGGCTGCCGGGCAGGCCCACAGCCTCAGCTCTCTCCTAAAGTGCTTGGAGAGAGTGCTGGGCAGCTACCACCGATACTGAACCAAGTCTGGTCCTATTCAGCTCAGGAGAGTAGATGTAGCCTTAGAACATACATCAAGTAATCTGTTGCCTTAATTCCACAGATTTCAAAGGATTTAGGCCAGAAGGAAACTTGCCCTAAGATATGCATTCTTGCAGCATGCTCATTATCACATTTGCCTTTGACTTGCACAGCTGTAAATCCATGGAAACCAGAGTAATTCAGGGATGAATCAGGTCCATTATCTCCTCGTGTTTGTACCGCACTTAGCACAATGGTGCCCTGATCCTGATGGGAATTCATGTTATTTTAGGACAATCAGAGCTTTCATTCGTTAAAATAAAGTATATTTTTAGCCAGAGCCAGTTTCAGTGGCAATGTATGGGGAGTGGGGGTGGAGTGTGTGAATGAAGGGAAAGGCACGAGTAATTTCCCACCACATGACTCTGAGCACACCTATCATATGCCTGAGAGATTATCTCCCCTCCTGGCCAGAATGGCTGTGAAAATATGACCAATGGGGGACTTGGAAACTGAGACAGAAAACAAAGAACAAAACCTCTGAATATTACTGCTTATTTTTTAAATAAGTTGCATAATGTTTAGGTTGCTCAGGATGTGAAGCCCAGACATATTTTGGAATATTTGGGGTTAATATTGGTATGTTTAGTGCTTTACCGAAAAGTAATAAATCAGGTGCAGTGCCATTGCTTTCCATGGAAAGTTACATCTCGAGGATGTAATTTGCTCAACATTATTTTTTCCCTCCTTGCAAATAAAAGGAACCAGGAACACTTGAAAAAGCAAGAACTGTGCTGTGCTCCATGTTCAGAGGTGCTTGTTTCAGCTCTTTTATGAAATCTTGTTAAGACCAGTAGGTCTTATAAATTCTAATGAGATACATATGTGGAACATATATAAAGACATTACACATGTCTTACAAAATACTTGCTATATAAAGAACCCAACTGTGTGTAGTTATTTTTCAAAGCAGGGGTAAGTCCTAGGAGAAGACAGAAAAAAACCACCAGTTGAAAATCATAATCCTAGCAGGGCTTGTTCCTAGTTCCTGTTGGTTTAAAGCTGAAATGTGTGCTCCACCTTCAAGTTATTTTCACAGACATAGATGGAGAAGATTGAATATCCCTTGTCATTAATCTAGTGTCCTGACATGACAGAATCACCATTTCTCCCAGTAAATGTAAGCTGATACTTACAGCTTAGAAACATTAGAAGCACATATTTTTACAACCAAAAACTACAAGCAATTATTGCTAGAGTTGTAACAACAAGTTTTAAAAACCGACATGTGAAACTAGGGAGCTGTCTTTCAAGTCCTAACCTACCTACTAGGAAAAACAGAAATGTAAAGATTAAGCTCTTTCAAAGCTGCTAGCTTGTTTTTCTTCAAGCCACTTTATTATCTCATTTAAACATAATCTTAAAAATTCTTGCAGTGAAAAGCCAAGTCCTGAAAAGACTGTTAATTTTATTTAACATTTGAAAGTCCTCTTCTGATACTGTTCTTATTTTCACAGGTAGGTCCATTAATGTTCCTTTGCTTACTTCTTAACAGAAAGCATTTTATTTGATATGGGGGGTAAAGTATTTTGGGTGTGACTATTAGGGAGAGGTCTGCCACTTCCGTAGCTCTGACACTTCAGTAATTCCGTAGCTCTAAGAAACCCTAATTTCCTTCCAGATCTGAGTTGCTTGTGCATGTCGCCTCAGTGTGAATGCAAGCCAGCAAAGGAGCACTGTGACACAGAGCTACATGATGTGTGTGTGCCCTTGCCCTGTTGTCATGTGTTTGTTCTAGCACATCTGCAGTGCTGAAGGCTGGCAGCCTGGCTTTAATGTTTCCATGGCTGTGTCAGAATCCGCAAGTTGTTGAAGGCCTTTGTATTTTAAGAATGATTAAGTTACAGTTTAGTGCATGTACAAAAATGGTGATAGCACTGCCTTTGTCCGAGAGTGACTGCAAGGCAGCATGTCCCACTGACATCCCCAGGAGTTAGTTAGTCTCTGTTTTAGTCCTATGAAACCCTGTTAGTTCAGACTTTTGACAATCAAGGGGAGAAGACGTGAGTTGCGTCAAATTAATAGTCATGGTAGCATCTTTCTCTCTGAAAACTAATCCTTTAGATCACAATAGGTAGGTAGTTCACAGTTTAAAAATAACCATTTTTTTTTCTGGCAGTGTAATTTGCTGCAAGGCTGCTCCTCAGCCCAGTGAAGTAGTTAGTCATCTGTGTTCTATTTGCTATATAAAAGAATGAGATTCATCTGCCGTAACTGGAGTAACTAAAAGTAATTTTTCTAGGTTTGGACTGATCACCATAGGCTTTTTTTATGTCAGTAGAAGGGAATAAGGTTCATCTGATGTCTCAAAACCTCGTGCAATTATTTAGTCTGTCAAGATGCCACTCTTCAGACCTCCACCTGATGTGTTCATTGAGGAGGGAAAATAAGTATTCTTGAAAATTCTTTTAATTCCCATGATGTATTATTGATGCCACAAAAAGTACAGTGAATTTGTATAAGTCATCAAACAGAAAACAGAGAAATCTCACTCAAAAACTTCACATTTACACAGATGGAAGGTATAGTTCCTTCCTTCTGTCCTAGTCACCATCAAACACACAGAATTACAGAATGGTTTGGGTTGGAAGAAACCTTAAAGATCATTTAGTTCCAACCCCTGCCATGGGTAGAGATACCTTTCAATAGACCAGGTTGCTCAAAGCCCAATCCAGCCTGGCTTTCAACACTTCTAGGGAGAAGGCACCAACAATTTCTCTGAGTAACCTCCTTCAGTGTCTCACCACCTTCACAGCAAAGAATTTCTTCCTAATATCTGATTTAAACCTGCCCTTCTTCAGCTTAAAGGCATTCCCCCTTGTCCTATCACTGCATCCCCTTGTAAATAGTCCCTCTTCAGCTCTCTTGTAGCTACTTTCAGGTACTGGAAGGTTATTCTAAGGTCTTCCTGGAGCCTTCCCTTCTGCAGGCTGAACAGACCTAACTCTCCCAGCCTGTCCTAGGCTGGGATATGGATGACAGGGCAATACCCATCAGCACCAGCAGTCTGCTTCCTGAGGCTCACACAAGCAGAGCTGCTGGAGACCAGAGCACAACTTCACCAGGTAACTCAGCAAGGAGAGCAAGCTGGGAGAGACATTCTACCTCTGGAAATGCAAAAGATATCAAATCAAGACCCATGCCATCACAGCTCAGAAGCTGAGCATAGGTTTTATACCCTCCACATAGAGGTGGATCACACCAGGGCAGAATCCCCAATGGACTAAAGAGCAGTCAGTGAACAAATATTTTTATGTGATCTAGGACACACAAAGGAAATAATAGACTACAGCATCAGAATTTCTCCAAAATGTGCTCAGTCAGTAAAAAGATTTGTAAAGCTGAAAATTAAGATAGTCAGCATCAAATGAAGCTAATCAACAACTTTTTTTTTTTATTGAAAAAGCCCATCACATAAATGCTACTAAGAATTAAAAAAATAATCAATGAAATCTAAAGAATACTAAATGGATTTAAGCTTCTTAGGGTACTAAACAGAAAAAAATTAATCTTATAAATTCTGAAGAGCAAATGTTAAAGAATATTGAGGAATAATCTCTTAATCTATTTATGGCCCCGGCAACGATGTTCATAAATGTCTGCTATGTTATAGCAATGAATTTTCAAGCAGACAGACAGAGGTCTAGATTATTATAGCTCTGAATAAACCTACTTGCAGCTAATGCAGCATTTTGCCCTGCCTGTTGGGCTACAGCTCCATGCCCCTGGATTACCACAGAGCAGTCCAGTAACAGTACTGCTCTTAGTAACACAGCAAATTATTTCAGTTTGCATCATTTATGAGAGTGATGGAGTAAGACACAATATACTATGGAACAAGGAGGACTAGAAGTATTTGGAAGAGCAGGATGCCTTTCTGTCACAGGCAGACCTGTGTTCTCCACCAGCACTGTATCTCAGCAGTGCTGTGCTTTAAATTGCACCATTAATATCTTTCAGTTTCTTGACTTAATTCAGGACTAAGTAGGTCTGACAGAAGCAAAAAGCTTGAAAAAGGGGACACACTACAGTCAATCAGAAATACCATCAAATCGACATTATCTAAAATTTTGCCTCATTCATTACTCTGGGCTTGTAACTGCAACCCTGAGCTGTTCCCTACCAAGCTGAGAGTTGAAGGGTGAAATAACTGGTC
Source organism: Platysteira castanea (assembly GCA_013397175.1). Lineage (NCBI taxonomy): Eukaryota > Metazoa > Chordata > Aves > Passeriformes > Platysteira > Platysteira castanea. The sequence continues at coordinate 48,347 of VYXC01004955.1, read as the reverse complement.
ATTATGCACCTCATCTGGACAGTTATAGAGGCAGGCCACACAAAACTTTGTTCCTCATGGAGTAGCTGATAGTTTAAAAAGACTGAAAGACTGATATTAGAATGAAAGACTCAGATTCTGCTTCTTCCTCTGTCTGAATGGATTCAAAGTCAGGTTCTTCCCTTTATAGAAAAATTCTCTAGTTATGGAAGTCGCAACCTAGTTCTGCTGGAACATCAACCTCCCTACTTTTAAGGTTGGGTAACTTTTCCTCAAAAATGAAACTAGTATAAGCAAGAGAACAGTCTCAGTCTCTGTGATGGTCTTACTGTCATCCAAGAAGCAAAGTCTAGCTCTGGGTACTGCACTGTGTACTGCTTATGCATTTTGTGTTACATAAAAACAGAAAATAATCCCGCAAATAAAACCAGGCTGGAGGACTGAGTCCAGTTAGAGGTTAGAACTCATTTTTCAAAGCTCATAGCATGAAAGTTCAGCCCCAGTGACAGTCTTCTTTTTCTTTTCAGTGTTCACATAGAGATCTTTATTTCTTGACTTCCCTAAATCATTCTAGATTTTTTACTGCTTTCTAGTGTTAGCTGCAGCTTTAAATGCCAAAGCAGAGCAATTCTGTGTTGGAATATGTGCCTGTACTCAGCTGAGGTTGTGTAAGTTTTCATTTGTTTTATATGTTGATGTCTTGCAACATGCTGCATTTCTTTCCCCGTTTGTTGTTGTTTTTTTTTTTTTTTTTTTTTNTTTTTTTTTTAATTTATTTGACTACTGTGCAAGGAATATGTCTGCAGAATTAAACAGGGAACTTCGGTTAACTTTGAAGAAATCTCCTTTTGGTGACCTGTATGCATGATTAGTTTTATCATCTGGTTTCTCCTATGGTCCATCTCCCTTGTTTCCTTGTTGAAAAAATGGACTTTTGTTGTACAAACAATCAAGTGTGTTCTGGGTAGGTCTAGACAAACACACAGCTGAAGTGAACAGTGGAAGGGAAATGTATCACTGGCTCATGTAAAAACATATGAAGGCAGATCGCTTAATTGAAGATTTCTTTCTGAATATTATTCCATGCAATGGTGTTATGCCAATAAAGCTAAGAGCTCATCAAAGAAATGTGAGATGCTTGTCCTGAAAACTTAAAAAGTAAAGGAGATCTCTTTTTTAAGTTGATAATGTTCAAAGTTAAAGGAATAAAAGTAAAATAGCCCATTATCATTTTGCATTAGGAAACTATTTCTATCCTTGGATGCACATAGCTCCCATTGACCTCTGAGTCACTTCCACAGATCTGCTATGAAAATGTTGCCCTATATATATAAATGGTAGGAAAAGAATTCTTAATTTTCCCACATGAGGAAGCTGAAATTTTATACTGAAGTTAAATCAGAGAGGTTGATGCCCTTTGTAAAGATTTCTTTTCAAGACAAAAATAAAATCCTGCTTAATATTTCTAGGAATAAGCACTCCTGAAATCCCTGCTGAACTTAGCCTCAGTGGAGGCATGTGCAGAGGCACATGGTTTGCAAGTGTGATCCTGTCACTGGGTGCCATGGGCTCTTCTTGGGAACCTGACATTTTTGAGCAACACAGAGCCTGAAGAAGAAAAGAGACTGCAGTGTCATGTAAGAAGAGGACCAAGCAGGAAATACGAATTTCTATTAGTTACAGTGTGATTACAATGAGAACTTTTCATTCTGACAGGTCAAAAGCCACTATTATTTAAGCTAGAGAGAATGTTTATGGTCACACTGGCAGAATCACAACCTGTTTCCTTACCCTTAGGCACAGAAGATAAAAACCTCTGTTACTTTTCCCCCTCAAATGAGTCCTCTTTAATGAAGATGCCCCTGAAATTGCAGAAACAGTCACACTGGAGTTCAGGCTCACTCCAAATTAGCTAAGTGGCATTGACATTCACAGAGATGCACCAGAATCACGTGTTTGCACGAGAAGCCCTTTGCGTAGGCTTTCCTACGCACGTGGCACTGCAAAGGCAGAGAGGTCCCACGCCTTCCTCCTGCCCAGAGCCAGTGTGGCCTTGTGTCCAGCATTCAATAACTCCATTGCTCCCACACTACTGGCAATAGCAAAATTCAAATAGCTTTGTTTACTTGCTTCTTTAATTATGAATGGGCTTTTACTTGCTCTGAGAAGACCATAGCATTAATTCAGTAATTATCCCATGAAATGGATTCATTTAGTCTCTGAGTTTGGCTTTGGTATGATTATTATTTGACATCTGAAGTGGAGGCAGAATAGTCATGATGTCACAGCATGTCACCACAGCCCACGGCTGATGCAGGGATAGTAGAATGAACACATTTTGGAGGCAGTACACAGACTCACACACACGTGTATTTATGCACATAACTACCAGAGCATGCAAATGTTTGCATGTGTCAGAGTTAAACAGGAAACACTTTCTTTTAGAAAGTGTTTCCATCTACAGTGATGGCCTTGACCAAAGCCACAGAACAAGATGGCATAAGGCTGTTGCTGCCCACATATCTCATAAGTGTATTTTACTTCAATCTGACAAAAATGCTTTCCTTGACTTGGTTTTCACAGCTGTGGAGCCCAGTTTTTCTCTCTATTTGTTTTAAGGTAGAATTGACTGTCTTAAAATTTAGAACTTAGTATTAGGACAGAAGCTTTCTGTAAATATATTCAAATGATTCTCTGATGATTGCTGCCAAAACCAGCTGTAAACTAACACGCCATTATTGTCATGATTTAGGAACTTGAGTAGCTGCTGAGTTTTCAGCAGACATCTCAGCAGACATCTGCCTTTCAGAGACAGATGAAATGAGGTGTTTTTATAGCAAATGTGGTAATTCAGGAATTTGTTTTCACTGACTTAAAATAAAATACAAGATAATACACTAAGAAAAACTTCAAAATATTTTCATTTGTGTATTTAGCTTTTATTTTCAGTATTCAGTTGGATATTTAGGTGTAGTTTTAACTTTACGTGCAATATTTCTGTATCATATGTAAAATCTAATAAATCTTTTGACAAAAAATTGTCCCAAATGAAAAGTCAAAATATTAATTTCAGAAAGTGGGAACATAAGATTTCAACATCAGTACACTTTATCCTTAGAGGAGTTCTTTTGTGAGAACATATAGGGCAAAATCAGCACCTTCTTCCGTGAAGTGATTTTGTTGGATTTGTTTGTTTGCTAGGAAAAGACAATTTGTGATGGAATTTCAATTGCCTATCTAATTCTTGGTTCAATTTTCATTAGAATTAAGAGATGGAACTGTGTTGGGTATTCTGTTCCTTACAGTTACTTGAATCCATATGTCTAAAAGAAAGATAAGACCACAGAAAATGTCTTTCTCCTAATTAATTAATTAATTAATTTTCCTCCAGATCTTCTGCAAGTGCTGGGCGCTTGTATAGTGTTGACTTTTCTCTTCTGAGAATAAAAAACAAATAAAAAACCAGACAAATTTACCTAGAAATCAATAGATTCACCAAGGCGCCTTTCCAAACCACAGTAAACTATAGCCTATATTTCATTGTCTTAGGTAAACAAAATTATTAAAATTTTATCTAAATTGTCACTAATTTTATTAATCCAGCTGCATAGGTAAGTTAAAACAATATACCATAATTTGTAAACAAAACTGAGCTAGATTTGCATTCAATTCATGCAATTTTAAGAGTAATTTTTAAGTATAAATGGGTAGTTGTTTCTAATTTTGTTTGACTTTTTTATCATTTTCCATTTTAAACTCCCCCTTCTCTAACTGCAAACTGCAAATGGAGTTGAAATAACGTGGAACACAAAGAAACACCCTCTGACACGTTCAAACCCAAGTGCATACGTTTAGGGGGTCCAACAGGCAGAATAGTGCATCTCCCCTTCTTTAGTTACACGCAGCCACTGTGACTGAAATGAGCTTGTAGTGGAAAGTATCTGAGAAAATGTTTCTTTAACTTATTATTTGAGAGGCATTGCTTTGGTGATTAAATGTCTCATATGGAGTTTACATTTATGCACAAGTAAAATCGGTGCAGTGAATGCTTGCAGAAACAAGCATTTTATTGGGCAGTTGTTCACTCCACATTAATGGTGCATTTAATTTTGAACCAGTCTGGTTCTTTGAACAATTTGTTCCAGCTAAGAACAGATTGAGCTGTTCTTTGAATCATTTTTCAGCAGGCAGTACAGTGTGAGTTTATGATAGCTTTTCTTTGTACTGTAGCTGAGTTCATTTGAGGTAAATCTTGCTGAAGTGCAGAGGGTTTACAAAGGTGCTGAGTGCTGCCTGTGATCCAGTAGGCTTGACACGAAGACAGCTATGTGGACTGTTTGTCTCCCATTTAAGCACTGACACATAGTTTTCTGGCAATTTAATGATTTGTTTTCAGTTGTGTATCCCAGCATGTATGTTTGACATTTAATGTTAATCTTGCTTTGTATACAGATTTCTCTGGATGAGCATCCAGGTAGAAAGTATACAGGAAACTGGAGGTGAAGCCAGTCACAGGATGTTTCCCCCTTGCTGTATGGATGTGAGACTTGGAACTGGCTTTGCCAGCTTTGGTGGAGAAGAAGTGGTTGTAGTAGTGAAACACAGGATGTAGCTGCTTTGGTTACTTTTGATAAGCAGTGCAATATGGAGGTAGAAACCCTTACACCAAGAGATGTGTTTGTGTCCAAGGCAGCACAGGAAAGGGCTATGGATTATTCATGTGACTTAAAACATTTTTGTACACACGGACATGATTATTTCTATGAATTTTCTGCAAATTCCTGCAGTCTGAGAGTCTTGTGGATTGATTTATAAAGACAAAGTAAAAATTAGAGGATCTGATGCAAATGCAGGACTATATAACTATAAGATTTTACCTCTTACCAGTTTAAAGTACTAGTCCTTTCTTTGTTTTTTTTTTTTGGCAGTGGGGACAGGGGGTTTGAGTGTGGGTGCTACAAAGGTCTCACTGAAGCTACTGAGAACCCAAAGTAGGAGACATAATTGCAGTTTAATGAAACCAATTTCAAATATTCCTTTCATCTCTGCTGGGATGTTTATTGTCACTGTTCAACTTTTCTCTTTTAGACAAATTCAAGCCATTTGCTAACCTGTTCATGCTAAATGTCACCCTGTAAAATAAGTAGCTTTGACAAACCTGCCTCCAGTCTACTACCCCACTAATTAAAAATTATCACAGTCACATTCCTGTTTTTTGAAATTAAAAAGGTGACTGTCATTTGTCATTTCTGCCAAAAATACCACTATGTTTCTCATAGGAACTCTGGAGAAGATCTGGATTTTAGTTTATACCTTAAACAAAACAAAACCCCATTGTGAAATAAGTATTCGTAGAATATCTGAGAATCAGGTTCAGGTAGCAACCACAGCACAGTTTCTAAATCTGTTTAAAACTGGTGTGAGATCCCAATAGCAGTCACTTGTCTACTGTGCAGCTTTTTAAGAAAAAGGCTGAACTCTGGAACAAACCCACTGTACCTGCTGGCAGACTAGGTGGTCCATAAGCACTGAGATGTTTACTTAGAAACCTAATTAGACCTTTAAAAACTAGTGCTACCTTTTATTTAATGCAACAGGGATGGCAATATTTGTTGAGTATTTAGGTACCTAACAGTTACCTAAAGCAATTTGTTGTACACAAATAAGGACACCCAAGTCTTCCAGGCAATCCAGTCTGGTGGCCATGGTCTGAGAGCAACTATTACATACCAAAAACCTGGGGCTCACCAAAAAGTAAAGAAGACTACAATGGCCACTTTTGCCCAAGGTGTTACCACTGGCAGAAAAGATTATACGTATTTTGCCTGTTAGCCTGATGCTGGATTATTCATCTGGAACCAGGAGTGGAAGCCTCACATGCCAGCACCTGGGAGTTCCAAATCCATCTCACAGTCTTCAAGAAGAAAAGCTAGAACAGAAGACATGGCATGCATAGTGTAGAGGAGTTCACCTTCCTCTAGACTGTTGAGGCACACCAAGAAGCCAAGCGGTTGGGGTTCAGTTTCAGAGAGAGAGAGAGAGAGAGTAACCATTTGAGTTTAGAGGGGCTGGAAGAGGCATTTTGTTCTGGACCACGGTAATAGACCTGTTTAACTTGCTCTGGTTAATGTCTCTGGAGCTGATTTTGTGAGGTAAGTAATTGATGCTTGGTAAAAATACTAATTCTTAAAGAAAAATAAGTACAGAAATAAAGCAAGAGCTCTCCAGAGTGTAACAGTGGTTATGAATAATACAACGATTATTTCTTCGTAATATGAAACTATAATGAGACAATCACATGGCCTTCAGCACTACAGAATTCAAACATTTCATGATTTTTAGTACATTTATGTTCACAAAACTCCTAGAAAGGAGGAAAACTGATAATTTACAATTCCCAGTTGTAAAATGTTTACAAAGTTATTATGCAGCCTTTAAAATACCCCAAACACATATGCATGCGCATGGAGCATAGAAATTAGTCACATGTACAAAATTGCAGTGAGGTTTTAATAGGCCTCTTTTTAGCTTTCATGTTTTCAGCTTCTTGTTTAAGTCTGTTCTTCAGTCCTCAAATTATTTTACAGCTCAGCTCTCTCCCCTGAACGCTGCATTAGCCATGTAATGGGTGCTATGATAGCCTGGGTTTATTTCCAGGCTTCCAACTGAGCTGGCAGACAATCCGTGTGTGCCCCTGTGCCCTTGTTTGAAACGAGCTGCAGCCTATGGCTCCTCCAGGTAGATTCTGTCAATATAAGTGTGAAAAATTACAGGGGATGAGCTCTGTCTTCTGACGTACTGATGCAAAAGGTAGCGATATTGCATGACCCTAGGGATGGCTGGATGGCTGCTTTGTACTGCAAAAGAGCTGAAAGAAATAGCTTTGCTTTTGGGAGTTTTATGTCTCTGAGGCAGAATATGAAGGACCTGATGAGGAAGTTATGGTTCAAAGGAAGGTTACAAAAATAACAGCAGCCATCCTAAACTTATCTAAAAGATTTACAAGAAGTCTGCTACAATGTGTGGGTTTTGACCTCCAGGAACACTAAATTCTATTCAACTTGTGCTGGGGAACAAAAATCACTTCGTGCACTAAATCAGCTTCATTTTTGTGTTTGTGCTTATGGGATTTGGAGCAGAGGTTTAGATTATAAGGAAATAGTTGTCAAGTGTAAAGTATAATTAAGACAGTTTTGGTGCCAAAACCAAGATTTTGTTTTTCCTGTGGAACAGGGATTTTAGGTTTTTTTTCAACTCTTAACATAGAGAGGATGAAGAAGGGGATATTTTTTTCTCTTTTATCTGAACCGTCAAAAATGCACCAGTATGACATTTGTGTTGCATAAGCAGATAGTTTTAAGATGTTCACAGTATACCACAAATTTACCTCCTGTATAGGACTTAATTTCATACTTTAAAATCTTAGAGAGATATGAAAATATTTGTTGTATCACTACAAATTTAGCTAACCTCCCTGTGTTACAATTCAGGTGCTATGTGTAGAGAAAAGCCCACTAAATATTCAAGTTTCCTGGCAAAATTTCTAACCACTGCAGCTTTAGGAGTTTTATAACAGATCTTGTCTCTTTCCATCTACCAAATCTATGACTGTGATACTCATATAGTTACTTTGCTAGGTTGTATATGAAAGTGTACACAAGAGGCCTTGGACTTCATGTACTCTGATTATACCACCCCTGTTCTAACAGCTTCTGGTCTCCATATAAAACCAGTGACAAGTAGATAAAAGTGGAGGGAATGGCAGAATCAGTGATGAATAAGGAGACACGTAATACTCTTTTGCAGTTCAGTGACCTATACAGACATGCAGTCAAGCAGCAGGCCTTGAAGTTAGGAGTCACTGGTATAAATCAATGGGCAACAACATTTACATTACATGATTGAGCTCAAAAAAATCCTCAGGTTATTGCATCAGGACTGAGCATTGAAATAACAAAGCAGCAACTTTAGATCTCAGATGTTCACCTCTCTCAGATGACTTCTACCTTGGACATACCAACTCTCTGAAACTGTGTCAGACAGACAAATACCTGAGAGTATCTGTGGGGTGGCCTGATGGGTGTAGAGGAATATGATTTTTTTTCTGTCCCTTCATAGCAATTAGCAGACATAATTGTTCAACAGCACTTGTAATCCTCCTGAAATCCCAGATAGCTGGTTTAGTCCCACCTCACACCCTCAGAGGACCTATTGATAGGACCGCAGCCTAGATGACAAGCTTAGACGAAGCATGTAGGGTTTAGGCAATTGAAGCTAGGGTGATGTGAATCCAGCCTAGGGTTCCAAATACTGGAATATATCCAATCTACTGGATATATAGTCAATCTGGCCTTAGCTTACCTTCCAGGAGGGTTCCTTTTTCTTTCACAATCAGTGGGAGATAACACAGAAAATCTTCAGGTTTTCTCTCTTCTACAAAATAAGTGGGTCCTTTATTTGCAGTTCACTTCAATACAGCGGTGCAATATAAACACTGGAACTAACAGCAAAAAAACCTCTGCTGATTTGAAAAATAACTGAAATTTGGTAGCTCAGCTCCAGCCCTTATTTGCTGTCTTCCATTGTCCTTGTCAGTAGGTTGCATGTGACATATCTGTGCTGGGGAAGAGACCAAAACATTGGAATGATGAAATACTGTGAAAATGGGTACTGTTAAACTAGGTGTTGGAAGTCTGTTCTGAATATACTGAACCCAAAATGTTGCAATTTATATTTATTTATTTATTTTTCTATTTAATTCATGTAATGATGTAATTGAGCTTGTATTGTTTGGTGGAACAGAAGGACTGTGGGTGACTGTGGGAGGAAGTTTATTTCCTGTAGGAACTGCAGTAGGTGAGGAAAAAGATATGTAAGGCAAGGAGGCACAATGTAAAAAAGGAAATGTATGGTATCACTTCTCTATTTATATCAATGTATATACAGAGAAATATTTAAAATGTGTCTCTTAAACCTAAAGAAAAAAATTAACTTTATCCCATGTCACCAGGAAGAAATATGTGTTGCCTGGTACAAGCATGTGGGAAATGAGGTAATTATTGTATGATGATTTACTCCAGCTCCACCAAATCACTAGATTTGCCACTGCCACTAAGAGAACAATCTTCAAAAACTTGAAGTCAGAAGAGTGGGAACATTTTGATACCAAAATATTTTGAAAGGTGTTTGAAGGCTTACAAAAAGCAACCACCCTAAGATTCAGATTTAAGGCATCTGATTTCCCTTGATGTAGCTAAGAATTTGCAAATAACCCTTTAACTTTAGGAAATAAATAACATCAGGTGAAAATCAACCACATAACCTGCTAAGACATGTTTAAAAATTTTAGAGGGACTGAATTCTCAGCAAGACTGAAGTGCTGCAGTACCACCTCCGCTGGGCTTATGCTCAAGAGCACCTTCCCAGTTCATCCTGGAAGACAATCAGCAAACTGGTATCTACCCCATAAGTGCCTTGAAGCAGTACAGCTGTGTTATTTCTGAGGGCTCACCGGGGCTAACCAGCTTCCCCTAGACAAGAGCTTTAAGAGAGAAGGTACAAATTATATTTCCATCTAGTTACACCTTTATACACTCAAACATACCTGCACTGAGAGCAGATATTTATTGGTAGAGTCTAATCTGGCACATGAACCTGTGTGAAGTGGTGTAGCCATGTACCAGGCAGCTCCACAGACCACATTTGGGTTCAGAGTTGTTTCCACCTCTGGCCAAACCAACTAAAAGTAGATGTCTGGTCTAACTGAAAAACTCAGAGCTTCTCAACTAAGTGTATAGGCTACCCATGGAAAGAGACAACCATCTAAAGAGGAAGAGCATCTCACTATACTGAACCCCAATACTAAAAAGAGAAAGAAACAAGAGGAAAGGAGACAGATGATTGTGCTCTGAGTCAAGAGTAATGCAACTTATGAGTTGAATTTTAATTAGAAGGGACATAGCGTAATGAGAGAATCTTCTTGCCCAGATTTTTGGTGTTAAAACAGGAGGCCTAGAAACAAAAATTTAAACATTTAAAAAGAAAAAAAAAAAGAAGTAAAAAATAAGTTCACTGAGATTGCATAGTCTAAAGAAAACAAAACTGAGAAGAACATATCCATAAAGGCAAGAAGAGAATTATCACTGTCCACACTCATTAAGAGGCACAAAACAGGTAATAGATCACTACGTTGGAAAAGACCTTTGAGATTGTCAAGTCCAACCTATGATTTAACACTTGTATGATAGATCCTGTAACAAGGGAACTAAAGAATGGCATTAGGAAACTATTTTGCAGTAGGCAGAACATTGAAGGAACAGCCTGCCTTGGGACTCCACAGTTTCCCCAGGCAAGATCTTTGCACTCAGGAGTGTTTTTCAGGTTTAGGATAGTTTGGTTTACATTGCCTTGAGGTCTCTGCCATCCCTATGGTTTATTACTTTTTCTTGCAATTTTAGCTGGGTAGCATTTCCTTAACTTCTTTCCTTTTTACATTTGCTTTCCATTTTCCTTCTAATAGTATTGTAATATCATTGTATTGCAGGGATAATTCTGACCAATCAATTAAAAGTTGAATTAAGAGTGTCCTTTTTTATAGTTATATATTGGTTTACAAAACTTTTTTTTTTTTTTTTAAGGTGGGTGCTGATTGGAAGGCTGAAGAAACTACCATGAGATAAGATTTTTTTGAGATCAGAGCATTTCTGTTGCAGTGGAGACAGCCCAAATAATTTAAGTCACTAACCTATTGTTTGAATGCTTCCAGGGGTGGGGCATCCACAGCTTCTCTGGGCAACCTGTTCCATGCCTCACTATCCTCACAGTAAAGAATTTCTTCCTAATATCTAATCTAAACCTGCCCTCTTTTGTTTTTAAGCCATTGCCTCTTGACCTGTCACTACCTGCCCTTGTAAATAGTCCCTCCCCAGCTCTCCTGTAGCCCCTTCAGGTACTGGAAGGTGCTATGCTATGTTTAGCCTGGAGCCTTTTCTTCTCTACGCTGAACAACCCCAGCTCTCAGCCTGTCTTCACAGGAGAGGTGCTCTGGGCAACCTGGTCTAGTGGAAGGTGTCCCTGCCCATGGCAGGAGGGTTGGAACTGGATGATCCTTAAGGTTCCTTCTGACCTAACACCATTCTATGATTCTGATAATCCAGTATTACAAAATATTTTCTTTTAATTGACATTATTTGAATCCCAGGATACACCTCAGGTATCTGTTCCTGTTTCTTTGCACCAGTAGAGGTCTGTGTCTGTGGAACAGGACATATGCTTTCTGAAAAAAAAAAAGAATTCTGCTGAGTAACTTCATCCTGAAAAATGATGCAATTTTAGAACATCTAAGAAATATGCTAGTATTACTTTATCAGTAACATATAATGGCAATTTTCTTAGGATCTCACATAAAAATACTTGACAAAATAGATTCTGCAAAATCTTCAGGTTCTGGGACTAAGAAAGTGAAGGACTTGTCCCTTAGACAAGTAAGACTGATTGCAAGGCATATATACTGTATCTTAGTAACTAAGCAACAAATTTTGTACCAGACTTAAACATTTATCTCCTACTGAAATTAAATAAGATTAGTTGATTAGTCCAAAAGCCTCATCCCCACTCATTTAATTCTAATTTTTTTCTATCTATGAATCTGTTTCCTATCTTTTATCTAAAAAGATACAGTTTTTCCCTATCTTTTATGTTATATCTCTCCACGTGAGAGATTATGGAACTGTATGAATATAATGTAGCTGCTGAAACAAATGAAGTGTACCTGTGGTGATATCATCTGAACAGCTAATATTTATCACTGTAGAATTGTCATCGGTGGAAGTTGTAAAATAATGGAAAATCTGTGGCAAAGGAATGACTTCCTTCTAGAGCACTTCAGTATAGACCTGGAAAAACCTATAGTAATGGACTCCTAGGGTGTGAGGTGATACTGTAGAAAACCTATTAATTTTCAAGATTCATCCATATCTTTAAATAAGTGAACAAAGTGAATAAAACACTTAAATGCATGTTTAATTTTAATTACATAAATAGCTGGAATTTATTTTATAGTTAGTCAGTTTCTTTATATGATGACTACAGAAACAGTTGATATTTTATTCCTACTTCAATACAAAATGTTTTTCAAACCTCAAATGCAAATGAAGAAATAGCTGCTGGATTCTGCCCTATTCAGTCTCTCCACAGGAATGGAAGTATCTTGATGAAAAGTGCTGAAGTGCTTTAGACTGCTCTCACAGGAAAACCTTTGGTTATTGCGCACATAAAATTCATCTCAGTCCACAGTGCAAGGAAAATTACTTTGGTTACAGGTTCCTTCTAGCTGTAAAATAAATTTCTGAATAGCAATAGACACCTTTTCTACATCTTTTATAAATATTTCCTTATACTAGTCCACAAAATTTCATCAACCAAGGGTGATGCCTTGGACCTATGGGGATAATTCAGTGTCCTTGAGTGCCAGAGCACATTTGAAAAGATCCTGAGCCAAGAGATGAAAATATCCTCAGTGATACAACTCTTAAAAGAATCTTACCTAGTGAAATTACTGTCTCAGGGATGTGTCTCTGATTGGTGAGATAAGCATCTTAAAATAAATCAGTGCAATTAATTTATGGCTATAAGCGATGTCAAACATGTTACACCTCCCAATAACCAGCATTCACAGTTTCACTTTGATACTTGATGCCTTCTTCGTCTTACCCCTATTAAAGTAGTAAACTGTTTATACATTTTATTGATATTTTCATTTGTATTCCCAAGGAAAGAAGTTCAGGGAGAACAGACTTGCACTTAAGAAAAATGTATAGAACAAAGCCATGATTTCCTTCAGTCACTGTACATCCACAGGGAAGAATAATTTGTGGAAACATGGAGACGGAGGAGTAATGAATTCCTCTGTCAAAATGATGAGTGAAAGAAAGAAGTAATTACCATTAATGCACTTCAATTATGGCTCAACAGTTTTTTAGCTGTATGTTCCCATTTAATTTTCACTTAAAACAAAACAGTTGCCACAGACCCACAGCTAAAAACAGAAATCCCTTTCAGCTACTGGCAAATTAGCGAGTAATGTTCTTATTATATAAGGAGAGGGAAGATTGGCTTCTTCCAGGCAAACTCAGGAAGTGCTTGTTTGTTTCAGACACTACTCCTTCCCCCCCAAACTCACAGTTGAACTTTAATTCCAATGTTATAACCAGCTAAGCATGATAATACTTTTTTTCTGGTTCCTATTTAGCTTTCAAAGCCCTCACAGGATTTCTGTCATGGATCAGTGGCACCTTCCAGGAGGGAGTGAGGTCAGTGGATATCCTTGGTATACAGGAAGGCATGTTCTATTAGAAAAGGGAAATGTTTTCAAATCCCTCAGATCTTAAGCTACTAAAAATAAACTAATGAGCCTTAAATTAACTTTTTTCCCCACAGCTTTTCTAAGCCTAAAGAAAAGTATTTATTATCTGGGAGTGACATGCAGGAAATTAGTCTTATAAGTCGTGATTAAATGATTATAGTTTCCAACTTTCTTAATTCTAATCTTAATATTAATCTGTTATGGAGTGCATATTTCAACTTCAGTGTTCTGGGTTTTGTTTTTGGGGTTTTTTTAAAATATTGGTTGTCATTTTATCATGCAAAATATTTATAGTGGAGGAGCTAAAAAAATACATGATGTGGGAATCACCTTGGTATCACTATTTGACTGTCTGCCTGGAAGAGTTTTGAATTGGTGTCCGCAATCGGTGCTACCTCTCCATATCCCTCCAATAACCAAAGTGAACTTCATAAATTTCCTGTATATTTTAAATTCTCCAGAGTCAGAGTTGGGTTAACAGCAAGGAAATTTTTATATAAGAGTGTGAATGGATGTGAATTTATTTGGTGAAACTCATCCTTACTGGGACTCCACTGAAACCAGTGGAGGCATTTCTAGACGAAAAGCAGCCTTGAGAGTGGTCTGATTCACACCAGTCCCTCAGACCCAGTGAATGCTGCCCATGTTTCAGGCTGAAGGGCAGGCTTAGGACAATGCTTGTACACTCAAAAGAGCTACATTAGCTCTGTCTGCTGCCTGTTGGGGCTGAGGGCGATCTAAGCTTGGCCATGTTTGACCCACTCACACCCAACAGAGAACTTCTGGCAGAGTTTGGAGTAAACCAGCAAGGATTCCTCCAGATGGTGCCTTGGTTTGTGGCTTGCCTGCCCTGACAGACCCATTGGATGTGGCTCCATGTTGCGGAGAGGATGAAAGAATTTGAGTTATGCCATGTCAGCAGGCTACGGGGGCAGAGAGTGGGACCTTGCCCATTTTATTTAGCACTATAAAGAACTTGAGCACAGAAGAGGTTAAAGACCATCAGACTGTTTTTCAACATGCTTCTCTCTGACACATGTGCTGTAAAACCTCTTTTGGACCCTTTTTCTTGTTAAGTTACCTATAGAGAGTGCCACTGCAGCCAGGACTGCTGCTGGCCGGAGCACTCAGAACTGTGGGTTTACAAACAGGCCTTGTGTTAGTAAGTTCATCACAAGCACAAAGCCCCACATGGGGGTGATATTTAGGGTGGCTGGTTGTACACCACAAACCAGCTTGCCAGATCAAAAAGGAGTCAGAGATGTGAGCCACAGACAGAGGAGGACTGTAGAGCAACATCATCCAGTCCTAGGGAGAAGTTACAAACTTTAAAAAGTTGCAGACTACTACATCCAAAAGATTTACTACAACTAGCTATAGCTACTAGCTACAAAGCTTATTGTGTATTCAGGCAAGATTTCAAAAAAATTGAAATTTTTACAGTTGCAGAACTTGCAGTTTCTTACAGAAGTTTAGATAGGTCAGTGTGAGTATGGCAGCCACAAGATGTCAGAGAGCATTTGGAACACCTGGTAAATCTGGACCAAATCATGGTGACTACCAACAGTTCATGCCTTGGGTCAAGAACCCAGCCCTCTTGGAAAGTCTTTGGCCTTTGAAATGCAGTCACTAATGACAGAGTCCCAATCTCATCACAGGGACATTTACATGAAATAACTGCAAAACAGTGTCTGCAGAACAACATGTGCTTTCCTTTGAAATAATTTTAATTGCAAGCACAGAAGAGAGTCTGTAGCTCTGAAATGCCAGAACATAGTGCTGAGCCATTTGCAATAACTTGAGCTTGACAGAGTGGGTGAGACTATCCCATTGTTTCCCTGTGGAGACTTGTCTTTCCTCTTCCCACCTCCCCACAGAAGATCTCCAAGTTTCTTCCTCCACCTGCAGAGTTCCTGGAGGATACTGTCTATATTTCATACAAAGTTCAAACATACCATGTTTTCATCCTAAAGTTTATTTACATTTCTTGATTACACTTGTTCTGGCTCATTTCCTTTGTTTCATTCTTGCCAGAAAACCTTGCTAGAGTGCTTGTCCATTATTAATAAATTGCGTCAAACAGTAGCAAGTGTGGTTCAACAATTTGGCAAATATTAATGAATGACCATTTCATTGTTAGGAAAATTTTTGGCCTGTTTTCAGATCAAACACAAATTCTAGCCCTTTAACATCTGGTTTTGCTATATTCAGATTGTGAAGAAAAAATTAAAAAGAAAAGGAGACGTAAAGAACATTCACGGCAAAAGATGCAGGTACTACATCACTGAATGGACTTCTAGAACTTAAAAAAAAATTAATAATTATGGGAGTTTTGGCTGTTTCTTTATAAAGTTATGAATTATGAAATAAGAAAAAACCAGTATAAGGCATTCTTAAATAGATTCTGTGAGAAACTTCAGAAAAAATATATAGATGCTTAGTGAAGAAATTCTAGTGGTGGGCACTCCACTGCTGCCATTGGTGAATTATTCCAGCTAATAAAGTGTTCTTCTTTATTGTTAAAAGGAAAAAAAAAATCTCATTTCTATTCTCAATGGACACTGCATTAACTTCAAACCTCTGTGTTAAGATTCTGCTTATAGCTCTTGTTATCAGCTGAGTGCCTCCCTTGATTTGAAGCAAGGCATCACCTAATCTTTGGAATTTATAAGGTTTTTTTACAATAATACATAGATTCCAGTCTCAGGTTTTCTTTTAATTCTGCACAGTTCATCACCATCCATGTTGGACTCATTTTTCATTGGTAATTTAACAGCTTTTAGAAGCTTTTACTGAAATGCTCACAACCTTTTTCATATATTTAGCTGAGTCAAAGAGTCCCTTTTATTATGTCTCAATAGCCTTCATTTCTCTTGAAGACGTTATCCATTACTGATACACTGTGAACATGTTGGGTCCCAATTTATTCAGTGTACTCATAGTCTTGTTAAATCAGATATTATCCCTATTAATAAGGAAGATTTCAAACCTCCCTTTAAATATGAAACTGTGCAGTTTGCAAATAAGGTCAGGCTGTCCCAGCTCTTCCCAACAAGGATCTCTGGCTACGTCTTTATCAGTAAGTTAAACATTTACAGGTGGGTTTGTGGACACTGAAATGTGTTGTAGCCTGTTTAAGAGCAGTCAGAGGTTTTTCCTGGGCAGACTAGGCATGTTCTGAGGGTTAGAATAGGCCCAAAGGTGGTATGCAGTAGGTATGACAGATCTCACAACAGTATTTAAAAGGGCAGGAGGTGTTAATCCTATGGGCATAGACCATTCTGTGTCATTTGGCCTCAGGATCAGTGAATGGTACCAGACACTCAATTCACTTGCCTAGATGTACTTTCAGCCCCTTTGAAGGCTGAACCTTTGTATTGTTTTAGCAGATTCTAAAATTCATACACGTACTCAAGTAAGTATTCCTTAGCAATCGCTAATTGTTCTCAATTGCCAATGTTATGTCAGGAATGCATTTGAACATCTGAGACCGTCTGTGCTTTGGGTCCACTGACCAGCCTAAGTACACATTTGAGTATCCTTTCAGGGAAAAACTTCTCAAATTACATTTCTAACTTTTTCAGTGTCAGCTACGCACTAAGACGATAGGCTGCTCAGTGCCTTTTTGAGTAATCTATTAAACCTTCAAGTGCTCTTAAGTACCATTAGCTGACAGTTCCAAATGCACTTTCTAGACCTGAACCAGATGACTTATTACAGTAGTATTTAGTTACAAAAATACTTTTCTGTGAATTAGCAAAACCATTTAGTTTGTGTAGGTAAAGTTGCCTAAGTTAACCTCCATAGCTGGTCTTTGACTTCACATATTCATAAGACAGAATACGTGGCAGTTTTAATACATGATGCTTTGGGGGAGAAAAATAAAATCTAGTAAGTATTTTAAAGGACAGGCTGTTTCCTCAGATGTTTTTTGCAATCAATGGGTTTATTTTGATGAATGAGAATCTTATAGACATAAACCCCAAAATCCCAGGTCTCTCTGTTCAAAGGGAATGAGTTTAAGAAAATGGGCCAAGTCTTTTCGAAGGTGAGTGAAAACATTTTCTGTTATTAGTAACATCTACTAGGGTCTCCTTAGACCCTCGCATTCTCAACAGTTAGGCTTTCAAAGCTGCTCAGGCAGTGTCTCTGAAAGCTGCGACTAATGTAGGATCACCCTTCCTGACTACACATCAAGTCGGATGGAATTTAATGGACCCACAGGAGACACCATATTTTTCAGGCAGGAGACATCATGTTTCCATCAAAATCTTTATGGAAAGGAGGGAAACAGTGACATCCTGCCTAGCCCTACCCTAAGAAACATTAAAGTGTAATTTGTCCTTTGTCCTCAGAAGTCCTTATATCCACAGAGCACTTCCACAGATGTCACAGAAAAGAGGTGGATCAGCAAGGCTGTGAAACAGCTACTTCCAATTTTCATGTTTGTAAGGCAGAGCCCCTGCACTTACACAGATGAGTGCCTTGAGAGGGCACTTGTTTGCTTAAATGTAAAACTGTCTGGTGCAGGATATTCATGTCTGAGAAGACCATCTGGCCTCCCTTCTTAGTCGTTTGTAAGACACAGACATTATAGAATACATTTTAACAAAGACTTCTGATTTCTAAATTAGAAACAAATGAGAATCACAGCACATGCTTAGTTTTCTGAGTAAGTGTCAAAATGCTGATCTTGCACATATATGTATGTGTATACAGAGGTGCCTACAAATACAGGAGGTGAAATGGAATCCCACCATTTGCACAGAGATTGTGGAATCATAATTAGAAGAAACTTTTTTTTCTTCCTCTCAAAGAACTCTTGAAGCAGTAGTAGTATTCAGTTTTTACACAATTTGGAATATTGAGAATACAATTGATCACATGTTTTCATGAAGTTTATTCTGATAAATAGTTCCAAAACAAAAGAGTTTCCTGAATACTGGAAATAATGAAGTTTGGGTTCTAGTCATTTTATGCGACATGATGAAATGATTTTGAGAGAACTGTGCTAAAGCTTTAGTGTGACCTTAGCCTTGAGTAGAAATTGGAGAAATGAAATTAGCTCAAGGATAGTCAAGAAATGAGGGAAAAGAAGAGAGAATGTTTTTCCTGACAGCAGGAAAAGCATCATTTGGAGCTCACACCTTGTTATATGCCTGAGGAAAGAAATCTTGTCTCAGGAATGACAATTGTGATGTGGGATAAGAGACAAACTCAAAATGGAAATTTTCTTAGAGTTAAATCTTTCACCAATTCACCAACTTCTTTCCCTCGGGGTGGAATTAGTAAGAAGTCTATCTAGGTACACATTTTCAGTATTTTTATGGGAACGTTAGCATTTTAAAATCTTTTCTTAGTTGATAGGTTTTCTTCAAAATCACCTTCAAGTTTAAATGCTTAGGGGCATAATGGGAGATAAAGAAAACAATAGACAAGCAGGCACACATGCCCCATGGCATTATCTAAGGCCTGTTCCATGGGTAAACAAGTTTCAAATTCCTGAACAGAAAGGGGGAAAAGATGTAGAATTGACTAATGTGTAAGAAATATAAGAAAAATATCTATTTTACATGTCTGGGAAATCCAAAGCAAAATAGAGTCTATACAGGAGTGTGTTTTTAACATCGTAGATTAAATGCTACATTAATCCATGGCTTTTCTAGAAGATCATCTCCATGGTCTGGACTTTGTCATTGATTTCCTATGTCAGGGACAGATCAATCCAAAGTCCAGGATGCAAATATTCAAGGTCGTAGGACAAGTTTCTGTCAGTTGCTATTCTCTTATGAATATTTTACAACTATGGAACACCTTTCAAGATTACATTAAAAAAAGACTGCTCACTCTGTCCCATGTGTGGGGTCCGTTGCACAGAAGGCCTTTGCAGTTTAGGGCTGGAACAAACCTGAGACATTTCAGTCTATTCTAGAACAGGGAGGGGATGTTCTCCTTTTCCCTTCTTTTTCTGACTTCCTAAATCCCCCTACAAAAAAAAAAGGGGGGGAAGGAAGTCAAGTAAAATCTCAGAACTGTGATGAATATTGGTTTCTTCTAGAAACATGGGCCCAGCGAAATTTGTAATCCTTGATTAAATCAAGGAGTTTCCCTTTAATCTTCCTTTACGTCACACTCCAGAGTCCTGCACCAGTTTGCTAGGCTGTAGCCCTTATCACGGAAAAGAAGATTAAAGAAAAAATTCTTTCCCTATTTTCAAAACAATCTATAGAAGGATAAATGCAGAAGTATGTTCAACATATACATGTTCACTAAATATCATATTGCACAGTTAGAGCCCAGCATTTTTTTTGCCCACATTTACTTACAGAAGTGCAAATATTAATGTCAATTAGAGCTATAGAATCCTGAAACCCCAGTTAGTATAGTGCAAACATAGGAATGGAACACTGAACAAGTATTCTTGGAGAGGAAAAAGCATAACAAATATTTGGATAAAAGTTTATGTCCACTGAGGATATAAAAGGAACAGAATAAACTACTTCCCTTTCCTTTCAGCTGGCCAAGAGAATCTTTTCTGTAAATGTGTCATTTCTCCTATGTGGACCCATATTCCCTTTGTTTATCTTTTCTCACCTAATCATCTCCCAGTTAAGTTAAATGAAGGGAAATGTTCATGCTTCTTTAGTATTTACAGTCCTGCCTGAATTTATTACAATGGTGTTGTAAGTAAATAAAAGTATTTTGCAATGAGATAGTAATTTAAAATATAAAACAGAAAAATCAAATCAAATCTGGTGCTTTATCCCATCAAAATAATTGTCATTGACCTGCTTTGAAAGGTAACTCTTTAATCACACTGATAAATGCACCAAGCTCATGCTGCACTTCTGTGCATGCTCTTGAGCACAATGCCATGACACTCCATGTTCCATGGAGTTGCCAAAATTTCACCTCTTTTTGTTGTCCTGTGTGTATTCTGAGGGACAGTCTGCCTCAGACAGTGCTGTCAACACAGCTACCACTGGTACTACTGGTGAGCCTCCTCAGTTTGATTCATCTTAAAGGAGTCAGATGGTAGAATTGCCGGGAATGCATGTTTTGTAAGGTAACACTTTGTTTTGCAAACTTACCCAGATGGTCTCTGTAGATTGCAGTTTGTGAGCTTAGAGCTGAATCAACAGGATGTCCAGCTCCCTAACCTCCTTCTCTTGTCCTGTAGGAATAGGTGCTCATTCTGCCATAGGGAAATAAATATGGACTAAGTTCTATAGGAAAAGCAGATAAAGAAAAGGAGATAGTTCCTCTTTCTGTAAAAAACCCAACCCAAACCAAAACAACAAAAGCAAAAACCCAACCCAAAACTGTAGCACTCATACAGTTGAAAAGCTTTTGAGTGTATTTGGGCAATATGTAGCAGCAGAAAAGACTGGAATGAAATTAAGTATTACAGCACTCTCATTTTCTCCTGTTTAGATCTCTGCACGAGTGCTTTAAGGTCATTATTCTCACACTGGTTAAATTAGGCACCTGCAAGATTTCATTAACAAAAATATTACCTTTAATTTAGCTTGGAAGAGAGTGATTTGTTATAATGTGTGCAAATATAATATTTTATTAATTGCCAACTCAGTGGCAGGCATAAAAGAATGGAACTCCTGAGCTCTAAATGTGTGTCTGTTCCTTTCCTGGGAGGCATTAACTCCTTTTTAGGAT
Organism: Platysteira castanea; assembly: GCA_013397175.1. Lineage (NCBI taxonomy): Eukaryota > Metazoa > Chordata > Aves > Passeriformes > Platysteira > Platysteira castanea. The sequence continues at coordinate 27,331 of VYXC01004955.1, read as the reverse complement.
GAACATATTTTAGATTTTGCCATTTATCTGGTAACGGGAGTCAGAGGTAGTAGTGGTCATGCACAAGTCTTCCTCTTGGCTCTCTAAAGACTCAGAGGTGTTCTGAGACCTCTTTTCCTTCTACATAGTTCTTCTGTCCTTCAGGAAGAAAGTGAGGTGTCAAGATAAAAATTGTCTTCCAGCATCTTTTCTCCATGGTGAGCTCTGCAGAGTTGCTCTTGGAATAATTTTCTGTCATCCTTAGTTCTCTTGTTCTGTTTTAAAAGAGAGAGTAACTCAGCTTTCCCCGCCTGTTTTTGTGACTTGTATTTCTACCATGTGCCAGCTTATATCTCTTTGGGTCACTGCAGTCTCCCTTCTGTTAAGAGGGATCCATCACTCTTGCACCAAAAGGTATTTAAAAATACTCTTTTCAGGTCTCAGTTATTTTTGGTATATGATAAGCTTTCATTCTGGTTATCCCTAATGTGTAACACAGGCACAATCTGAGTCAGTGTTACAAGCTTAGATATGGCAAAACAGGCTTATTTTTAAATACATGACTTCATTAGTTATTCCCAAAGATAAATACTGCTCCACCATTTTAAAAGGCTTGGCTCAGATGAAGGCAGATGTCAACATTAAAAAGAAGCCTGTGCTGTACACAGTACCAAGATTTAATTTCTGTTGACTTTTTCTTCCTCTCTCCTTAAGAAATCTGTGTTATTCTTTGCATGTTTTTCCCAAAAAGAAATGATTCAGAGCTTCCTTCTTCTACAAAACAAAAACAGACAGTGTCAACCCACAGCCCAGCATGTGAGCAGCCCAACAATAATAAAGTAAAATGTGCATGTGATGGAGCAAAACTGCTGATAAGAAAAATATTTTCAGTGTCTAGTTTAAAATTACCAAGTCAATCCTGTTTCCATTAAAGTCAGTATTGACACACCCATTATTAAAAGGAAGACTAAGTGGTGGTTTGATCACAATGGAAAGCCAAAAACACTAAGCTTGAAAGGCTGTTTGTCCCTAGGGGAGAAACCACAATGGCCTTTCTGGAAGTTAACAGCTGGAAGTTGAATGTTGTTAAATTCAAATGAAGACCATTTTCCTAGCAGTGAGAACAGTTAGAAGCCAGGACAGACTTCCAGGGGAAGAATTACATTCTCTAACGTTTAGAGTTTTTTGCCTGAGCTTGGATAGTTTTCTCAATGCTGCAATTTAGCCAGGATAGCAAACTTGTGACCAAATTCGTGGTTTAAGTGGTCTTAAACTTATTACATGATGCTGAGATAATTTGTAGATTAGAAGGAGGACAAAATAGAAGGTATGCAGACTCTTCTGGTTCAGACAAGTTGTTCCTGTCTGTGGAAAGAAGGACACAGTCCATTCCTGCCTTCTGCTCCTCAGTTCTAGCCTCTGTTTTATGCGAGAGATAAACCCAGGAGAGATAAAGGTTCCTTTTGAAATTCATGCCTACGATTCAGCAAAGTGGAGATAAGGACCATCTGTATTAATTACTACAGTAACACTTGAATAACGCTCTTTTAACCATATACCAGGTGTTTATGCGTGTGTCACACCACCGAGTGCAGAGCAGGCATTGTCTTTGCTGGCCCCCAGCTGCAGGCACAGCTGGCAGCCAAGGAGATTTCCTGATGTTGAGCCATTAGGGAGTTTCTATGCGCTGGGAAGTGAGGCATCTGGCGAACACGGAGGCTTGCCCGGAGGGCAATGTATCCCATATATCTTACATACCCATCTTAAGATGGGCAGCATCATTCTTTGAAAGTGGTTACTCTTCACTACTGATTATAGGAGAAGCTTAAACAGCCAATTTTGAATAGCTGCCTAAGTTTCAAATTTTAAATTTCTAATGTCAGGTGAGACCTATCTTGCTGTGGGAATAATGTGTCTAAGTGCACACAGCTAATTCTGCCAAATGTTGGCAGTGCCTGAAAAGTCACAATAAAAGCAAAGGAAATCCTTAGGAAATAGTTTGAGATCTAAGCCTGTATTTAAGCAAATAATATAAATACTCTCACTGAAGAACTATATGTGTGAGGAAGGAAGCCACTTTTTTTTTTCTTGAACTAGTAGTATCCCACTCCAAGTGTCTCAGAGGAATAAAAGAAATATGTGATATACTAGCACAAGCAAAATATTCCTTCTTGAGTCTATTAACAATCAGTTTAAGCCACAAGAACAATATTGCTTTATCTCCATCATATCTTTGTTATTATATTTGTATATCATAATACAATGGATAATTAAATTATCGAGATATTTCTTAAAAATATAGATATTTCAGCAGTAGTATTTGCTTTGATTCCCTAGGACAAACAATAAATTACTTGTCTAAATGTTTCATTTTAAAAAGTAAAAATTGAAATAATTTTTTATACTGTTTGCAGTTTTTCAAATTTCATTGCTTAGGTTATGTTTTCAAGTTAGAAAAATTCATCTGCTATGAGAGCTTTTGACATAAACTAAAGCCCTTTTATGTAGTTCCAGTAATATAATCCTAGTCATTGTCATCTCTTTATTGAATACCATCACATTTCCATCTCTTTCTTGTCTTTCTATTACTTTTTACAGTACATGATTGTTTTCATTTCTAATAAAACGTAATTTGAGTTCCAAAAGTATGTGAAGCCATTTCAGAAGTCATGCTAATACTCTCTGTGTATTTCTAACTTTTGAAAGAGACATTTTTGTGATGTTAGCCACATAGTTATGAACTTGTATCCTATCTCAAAAGCCCAGAACAGAGAAAATCATGTTTTAGTTGTAGTAGCTACTTCAGACTGCAACAGATAAATCATGAGTAACAGCTTGCTAATTATTTCTCAGTTGTTACATAAGTTAAATTTTCCTGTAAGTTCTGCTCTAAGGTATTGTATTTGTTTAAATATTATGTATTCATAAATGACTGAATCTTAGTTCCTTGAACAACAGAAATAGCTCACATTGGAAAAGCTAGTTTTTGCCAACTTTAAATTAACCTGGAATATGAATGTGATGAACTTGGAACTATTTGCAATATTTGTCTAAATTAAACCAGTTAATTTTTTTGGTTGATAATCTCCATATACCCAATACCCCTGGGTAAACAGCCAGAGAAAGACCATTTTCCTAAGAAACAGAATTATGTTCAGCTGTGTCTTTTTAGGAAAGTATTTGACCCCGTATCTTCTGTCCTGCTGAAGGCTGAGTAAGCCACATTGGCTGGGAGTTTCTCAGGTGAGCTCTCATTCCTTCTTGGTTAGAATTCTTGTTCATATAGCTGAAGAATTTTTTGACAAGACCGGTTTTCATTCTTGACAGGAATTTGAACAAGCGCTGACCTGTTTTGTAGGAAGCCAGTCAAGCTATGGAGTCATTATTACCTCTTTGATGCCTGGCTCAATAATGTTTTGCTGTTCCATGCAAAAAGTAGCATGTCCAACAAAAGGAATGGAAGCTGTAAGACTTGTAGTTTGCGGGATGGAAGGATGTCACACACCCCAGCAAATGCCCTAACTGCTCATCCGTGAGATAAGAGAGTTAAGCAGGCTCTCTCAGAAATCCATCCCCTTCCCTTAATTTTTTTTCCCACAGATATTTCACTGGATGTAAATGAAGCATTCTATATGACATGAAAGAATGCGGGTTTAATGTTTCCTTTTTGTAAAAAGAAATTTTAGAATACCTTTGGTTTAATCTGAATTGTTTAGTTTTTGTTCAGATAATTAAAAACATAAACATCGGGGTGTTTTTTTCATCTATAGATTCACCTTAAAATATACTGCTTGACCACTTAGCCTTCCAATTCCTCTTTCATAGGTCTGACATACAAATTAAACAAGAAGCTTACTCTCTGAAATGTCAAAGGTTTGGGGTTTTTTATTTGCTTCTGAAAACAACCACTGTTTCTTTTCTTCAAGCACGATTTTATTGCAACTTGTCTATGGGAAATGATCCACTTTGGAATCACTCAAGTGCACACTCTCATAGAGAATATTTTCAGGGGAGAGAGAAGATGTCCTTACACAAGCAAGGGCAATATCTCTTTGATTTTGACAAGCCCTTCAGCTAACTGGTGGATTTCATATGTTAAAGACTGTTCTGTTCACAGCATTCCAGATCAAGATTTTAAAACCAAAATATGGTCAGGATCCAAACAGCTGGGCACAACTAAAAGGCCTACAACTTCAGCCTAAACTTGTCTTACTAAGTTTCCTGAGTATTCAGTGTGATCAAGGAGAAAATTACTGGTTTTTAAAACCTCCAAAGAGCCTGGCCACAAGTTTAGCATGGCAGTGTAAGTTTGTATGTCAATGTGATGATTGTGATATGAAACCAACAGCAGTGCTCTGTATTTGATCACATGAATTTTGTTGCTGCAGAAAACTGAAAAATACCCTTTAGCTACTTGAGTAAGGCACAGTTTGAGTGATTTTGTCTCTGGTGTCCTTTGTTATGAATGTTCAGAACAGGGATTCTGTTTGGTTATATATAAAAGGGAAATAATTATCACAACTTTCCTCTGAAAGAAAACAATTTTCCAAATGCCCATTAAAGAAATGATCAAATTATCCACTTGTTTTTCTTAGGTGGTTTAGAAAATCCTATTTTTCAAAAACTATGCTGGAAATATGTTGTAAAAAGACAACTTCAGTCTGACAGTTCTATTCCAGATTGCACTCACACAATCTGGTTTGAGCAGCCTACCTGACTTCCTTTATTATTAACAAATGCAGGCTTTGGATAGGAGCTCTCAAAACCAGCTATACCCAGGAAACAAAAGCATATAATAACATTTTTCATATTTACATATTGGTCTTAAATTTACATATTGGTTTATAAATTGCTTACAATCCTTACATTTAGATGATGAATGGACATCAGATTTAGTATTGAAGAGAATGGCAAAACTGCCTTCAGTTTCAATTGTGTAGTATTTTGTCTAATGAGTTAGATGTAAAGGAAAAGGAGACTAGGAGAGGACAGAAATGTTGGGCTGATTAAATACAGTTATCTTAATCTGAAAATGCAAAACCTCTTTCCCACCCATCTTGACTGCCTTTCCTTTTTAACTACTGCAGCCATGTATAGTTATTAAACAATTGAGGATCAGCAAATAACACATACAGTATATCAGACGTCCATAGAAGTCACTGAAAGCAATTATGCTGACCTCCAAAAACATTGGAATAAACCCAGAACTCTGAAAGGAAAGTAATATTAAAGAAGGAGATTCAGTAAATATTTGTTATCATGATAAAAGAGGGAAAGGAAAGAGGAAAGGAGAAGAAAATAGGTGGTTGTTGTACAGAGCTTGATGCTGGTTTTCTTTTACAAATAGTCCCACACAATAGAAATACTTCATGAAGCACTAGGGTACTTCAACATCTGCTGACATTCAAATAGAGTAGAAGAGGAGAAGGCTCCTGCATGCATTATTCGTGCTGACCATTTAAGGCTTCAGACCAGCAGACATAAATGTTTCAGTAAATGAGAGAATCAGAGTAAAGAAAATCAACAGATCAAAGAGAGACCATATGGTCAAAGACACTCTTTTGTGTAAAGTTGTGTCATGGAGAGATATTTTAATGTGCAAGGAGGTGTTGAATGCTGTGCTTCAGGCAACAATGTGATACAGAAGCTGTTTCTATTTATATGGAACTATTTCAGTGCCTCCAGGACTGGAATAGTCATCCTGGGTTACCAAGGGCTGCTGACCCGGAAATTTATGAAAGACATTTCTGTTTGGAGAGTCCTTTGGAGAGGTTGCTCAAATTAGTTGACATCTTTCTGAAACAAGCAGCAGTTGTGTGTGCAAGTTGGGAGAAAATGCCGCGTTTCAATCAGTGCTTACTTTCTCATGGGAAGAAAGTGTGTGAACAGCTCAGAAAGGCAGCAGAGCCTTTGCATCTGTGTCAGGGCAAACGAAAGCTGGCAGTCAGGTGGCTCCCCTTCTCACAAAAGGAACGACTCGAGTAAGGTAATTACTGTTTAATATTTCCACCAGGATGTTTGAAGGGAGCATTTAATTATCCTGCCAACATCTATTCAAATAAACATGAGGGATTTAGAACTTTTTTTTTTTTTTGAGTTGCAGGCTTAAAAGGAATACCAAGCATTCTGGGGCACTAAACCTCTTAGATCTCCTCTGCAGTGTGGCGTAGTAACATGTTTCTATTGACATTTTGCCTTTTACATTAAATGATGCCTACCTTAGAGAACACAGCAGTGGCGTATCCTGCCTCCTCTCTCACCTTGTTAAATCCTCTCTTGAAGCTTTACTGAAGAAGCAATATTTTCAGTAGAGCACACTGGGACAGTAGATGAGTGCATACATTTTTTTTCAGCTAATGTACTCGTAGAGCAAAGCCATTGTTGAGAAATACTCTGAACATTCTTCCTATGGGTCAAATAATGCTGCTAAATGCCATACTATTGAAATTGCCAACTGAAAGTGGCCATATGAGCACCTGTTGGAAAAAAGTTAATACTTGTCTCCTTTGCACATACAATCACATACATAAACACATGCATGGGAGTAAAGACTGTAATTTTTTCTAGTTAACAAAACCCAAACACATAGTGAATCTGTGACTGACATTGTTTTATCTGCCCATATGTCATAATTCTTTTTTAAAAATTTTTTTGTAAAGCCTTTTTTTCTGTTGCCTTAACTGTCAAGTCTTCAGGGTACAGAAGGTTGCCCAGCAAGGAAAGTGTTACACAACCTGATCAGTTTTTCCTTCTTAAATTAGCTAAAGGCTCCTGCAGGTGATGTCTCATGAAACATCTTAAGCCTAAAATAAATCTTAACCCTGACATCAGTCACCATCCAGTGAACACACATGGGGCGAACAAGCTCTGCAAGAAGAAAATGTTTAGAATAGAGTTGAGAGTATGACAGACAAAAGCAAAAGAAGTCAATGCAGAAAAAGGTGCAAAGTCAGAGTGTGTGAGTAGGTGATGAGGAAAGCTGGCGAGATACACTTGGAAAAGAGTATTAACTCTTTCCAAGCAGTGGGGAATAGTGGCTGAGATTATAATCTGCTGGGGACTATTTTACTTTTTATACCTGAAAACAAAAGAAATGTTTGACATACAGCTTTAACTTCTCTCCATAACTGCAACAGCTATCAGACATATGACTTTTTCCTAACTGCTCAGAACAAATAACAATTTTATTTTTGTTACAGTTAAAATGATTTAGGAAGTGAAGGTATCTAAGTCTTGACAGTAAAAATCAATATACCAAAATTCAGTGTGATCCTTCCTCACCCCCAACCTAAGCATGAACTCAGCTAGAGCTAGTGTTTTTATTTAGTAATTTATATTAAAATACTAACACCTAATAGTGCCTAAAAGCAAATAGAAATTAGAATGATTAATATGTCATTGATATTTGACATCACTTGGACTCTGATTTGCAAGATCTTTTTATGGACAAGAAATAACTTTACAAATTAGGCACATTCAAAGGGACCTTGCCTAATAGTTAATGGAGATCTAAAAGAAAATTCCACCTCCTCCAGAAATAAGGTGAATATAAATTTGAAAGGATGGTTAATCTCAATGCGAGAATGGAAAAAGAGAAGTAAGGAGAACAGAACACTGAAGATCAGTGGGAATGAATGGGACAATTCCAGTGTCTTTTGCCGTTCCGTTTTCTTCTCAGTAAATAAGAAAATAGACCATGGACCTGCATCTGGTGGTGCCCAAATACACCCTCCCTGATACCAGCTCTCTGGCAGTCAGGTAAGCATTCAGGATCTTTTTCTAGTAATTGAGTAGCCTCAAGATGCTTTATTGTTGTTCATTACAGTTCTATAAAAAAGAGATTAGAAAAATAAAAGACAACCAGGGAAAAATGCATTAAAGAAACTGCAAGGCAGTGGAGACCTCTGTAAAATTCCATGGCTTAGGCATGCCTCAAATCTGGGCACTCATTTAAATGTCCCTCTGAATTTTGTACGTTTTTACCTGGGTATATGGTTTAAGATGTGGTGTTCCATGAGTTTTCTGTATAGTTCTGCAAGAAGAAAGTTTATTCATGCATCATATTGGTGGGTTTTGCATGTCCCCTTAATCTAAGGCTCACACAGCTCTCTAAAATTTTTAAATTAGTTTTATGCCTGTCTACCCATTTTTTTACCTATGTAGAATGAATGATACATGATTTTGTTTATTGTGGAAAGTCACTGTAGGCTTTATATTAATTTCAAAAGATTACAGGTAGCAGAAACTCATTATTAGTGAAGTGGAAGTTCTTATAAGGCAAGAATTCACTTGTGCAGTGTCCTTGAAAACTCCCATTATGTGTGGGTTAATAGGAACCATAGCCTTGAAATCATATGCATTTTCCCATTTGAAAAGGGTATTTCTAACACCTTTTTAACTCTTTTATTACTTAGATAGCATACAATGTTGAAACTAAGGACACAGTCTGTAATTTTTCTTGTTGTTGTTTTGTTCTTTATATGTGGCATGTGGTTTGAGTTTTAAAGCTTATTTCCTTTTGGTCTAATGAGCCTCTGAAAGTGATTAAATAGAAGAAAGACGGGTTAAACCAATGACATTTTATCAGAGGAAACACTATCAAACTTAGTGCATGAAAAGCTAGGTTCCCAAGATTTCTTGCAATAAATACTTTCTTATGACTGGAGTAGTAATTAGAAACTTAAGGCATTAAATGTTTGTCAGACAGAGTTCAGACATAATGCAAGCAATAATCAGAAAAAAACTTCGTATGTGCTATACTCAGTTATCTTTTTTACATCTGGTACTCCATTCTAGCTGCCTTCTCTGGTTTTTATGCTGAATTTAATAAACCTTCTTCATGCATGGGGAAATGCTACTTAAATTAAACTCTCAAACTATAGTTTTGAAGAACTGTTTGAAAGAAATGGATTAAGCTTACTCAGGATACTTTAGCATCAGATTCAGGATTAGGCCCACAGATTAAAATTATTTTACAATCAATTCACGTTATGGAGATGTAGAGATAATGATGGGTGAACAGCAAGAGTCTGAGTAAATCACCTCTCAGTATGCTGTCTTGGCATACGTCTTGGTAGGTAAGCAGTGGTTACTGGAGTTGAATGGAAAATTACTAAAATTATGTACATTTTAGAGTGATAACGTACACTTATCACTGTTTTGTGTATGCCTTGATCATCACCAGAGACACTTCACATGGCTCTCTCGGAGACTGTCTCCATGGAAGAGCTCCAGACAGGCTGCAGAAGTGAAGGTCAGTGCAGTGGCGTTGACCAGGACAAGCCATCCTCTTAACAACTGTCTGCTCCCTCGGTATTTTGAACTTATGTTTGTGTCCTAGAGTTATGCCCGTTGAGTTATTTTTGTTCATTATGAAGTTTACAGTAAAACCTACTATGCCCTAAAACACAGAGATGATAAAATAGTGAGAAATAGAGGCAGTAAGTAAACTAGATAAACAAGCATCTGACATAAAACACTTATTTTGCCCCCTCTACATCACTTTTAAAGTGAGTATCTTGGAATAAAGATGTGATCTTCAAAGACCTTGTTCACAGTAGCCTGGTTTCTCTCAGTGGGATGTGTAGCTGAGCATCATCTGTCTGAGTTGGAAACTCTGGGGAAAGCTGCACAGCCATACTGTCCTTGAGCTTGCTGGGGACCACCATGCTCTGGCTAAGAGACTGGCAGTAATGTTCATCTCATTTATCTTTGCCATCTAATAGATAGACATCGGGTTTTAGAGGTCACTTGGAAGTTTTCAGTGGAGGAAGACAGATACCTCCCGTGGAAGTTTCACCCTATTCCAAGAGAGCTGTCTAAAAAGTCAAGGCCTAAATTGCCCTTTACAGGTCACTTTCTCTCTAATCCAGGTGCAGAATACATTTCAATAATCTGTATTTTGCTTTACATGCCAAAAATTAAGAANTGAACAGCAAGAGTCTGAGTAAATCACCTCTCAGTATGCTGTCTTGGCATACGTCTTGGTAGGTAAGCAGTGGTTACTGGAGTTGAATGGAAGATTACTAAAATTATGTACATTTTAGAGTGATAACGTACACTTATCACTGTTTTGTGTATGCCTTGATCATCACCAGAGACACTTCACATGGCTCTCTCGGAGACTGTCTCCATGGAAGAGCTCCAGACAGGCTGCAGAAGTGAAGGTCAGTGCAGTGGCGTTGACCAGGACAAGCCATCCTCTTAACAACTGTCTGCTCCCTCGGTATTTTGAACTTACGTTTGTGTCCTAGAGTTATGCCCGTTGAGTTATTTTTGTTCATTATGAAGTTTACAGTAAAACCTACTATGCCCTAAAACACAGAGATGATAAAATAGTGAGAAATAGAGGCAGTAAGTAAACTAGATAAACAAGCATCTGACATAAAACACTTATTTTGCCCCCTCTACATCACTTTTAAAGTGAGTATCTTGGAATAAAGATGTGATCTTCAAAGACCTTGTTCACAGTAGCCTCTTTGGTTTCTCTCAGTGGGATGTGTAGCTGAGCATCATCTGTCTGAGTTGGAAACTCTGGGAAAGCTGCACAGCCGTACTGTCCTTGAGCTTGCTGGGGACCACCGTGCTCTGGCTAAGAGACTGGCAGTAATGTTCATCTCATTTATCTTTGCCATCTAATAGATAGACATCGGGTTTTAGAGGTCACTTGGAAGTTTTCAGTGGAGGAAGACAGATACCTCCCGTGGAAGTTTCACCCTATTCCAAGAGAGCTGTCTAAAAAGTCAAGGCCTAAATTGCCCTTTACAGGTCACTTTCTCTCTAATCCAGGTGCAGAATACATTTCAATAATCTGTATTTTGCTTTACATGCCAAAAATTAAGAAAGAGGAATCTAGCCCTTGCTGACAAATTTCTCTTTATTTCTAATTTTCAAATAATATTTCTGAAGTTTTAATTAGAATAAGCACAGATAAATTTTCACTGTTTCATGTCATGTATCATTTATATACAGTAATGTAGCTGTTATAATTTTTTTCTCTTAAATTATCCTATAATGACAAANCTTAAGTAACAATCAAATAAGCACAGGCTCTTGCACAATGGCAAGTAGAGTGTTTTACCAATGACATGGGTATCAAGGTGTATTAGTTTAATGTGATTTTTTCCTCATTATGTATGTTTGCTCATTCATACTAGATCTGCCATTATATGTTACTATATACAAACACAAGAAAAATTACCTGAAATAAAAGATAAACAGGCCACTACAGAGGGGAAATGCCCATTTCCCCACCTGCAACTCAGATTTTCCTTTTTTAAATCAAAGATATTCATATAATCTCTAAACTTGTATTCTTGCTAAAAATAAACTTGAACCTTTTCTATAAAAATAAATTCCTTAGCACTAAAAGTAATGAAGTAAATCTTATTTCTGGATTTTTGTTTCTAACTTGTTTGAGGAGGAAAGTTTGAGTTTTATTGTTGTTTCTTTAATTTAAAACCATCTGAACATGAACTAATTAATAAATCTGTTGCTCTTTCCTTATGTCAAACACAAAATAAACTATATGATTGTAATTACATGGCACTTAGCTGAATTCTCTCCTTCTCACAAAGATGAGATAGTCTCCCAATCTAGGGTTTATCTACAACTTGAATAAGACACTTGTTTTTCATTAACATTTCTCTGTGAACTAAGACATGCATAAAAGTATTGAGAGTAACATATCAGTAATGAAACCTGTGTGCTGCTCTTAACAAACCTGTCCTAATGCATTAACTTTTGGCTTTTATTATCCACACTAATTTTCAAGGTGTAATTCTTTCCCTTCCTAAATTAATTCTTTTAGCTGTTACTTTTCTGAGTACAGAAAGAAAGAAAGAATCACCTTGGAGGTAAAATTACCTCTAGGACAGATTAAATACGATTTTAAAAACCACCCTTAAGCCAATGGTGATGTTATAAATGAAGAGAGGTTTTCGTGCAAAAACGCAGCAACAATTTATTATAAAATTAACGAGCAAAGTTTTCGGCATAAACAACTGAAGCAAACACCATTAGCGAAGCGGTACTGGCCAGCAGGGTGAGATCTGGCCCTAGCTCTAGCGTCTGTCACGCTACAAGCCTCCCAGATTCACCGAAGACCGTACATCTTTGACTGGTTTATATGCAGTTTTTTCGCCCTGAGGGGCTTTGTGGCTTTTTGTTCTAATTTTAATGACATCAGCTCTACGTGCCGAATTCGGTGCAAAGGTAGGCAGGATGCAATGATGAATGAGATCCTGTTCTTTCACAATTCGGTAGAAGGTAGGCAGTATGGAATGAATGAGATTTGGCCGTTCCATAATATCAGCGATGGGGATCTTGGGTGCGGGGTTTCTTTCCTTTTCAGTACAAAAATAGACACAAAAGATCCCCTCTTGGTGCAAGGGTGTGACAAAAGAGGTGTCTTCCCTAATGTTCTGTTAACTTCTCTGGCTCCCCGAAGTTAATGAGCGCTTTACACTTGACCAAGATATGTTCATCGTTTGCAGCTGTAAGGTGTACTCCCAGATTTTCAGATTGGATTCACGGAGTTATTCCTTACAAATGCAAAGAGTTCTTTTCTTCCTTTTGTGTCCTCTTGGGCAATCCACGGTATCTGGTTTCCCCGAACCGTGGGAGCTCGTTCTCCAGTTTCAGCATGTACTTTTAACTTATGTAGTTTTAATATTTTATTTCTTATATCCCCTCTTTATAACATTTTCCAAAAAAAGATGATTTAACACTTGTTCACAGTAGTTTAAGGCTTGCCAAGAGACACAACATTTGCATGAATGAACTCTTTATCTTTGAGTAACATTTCGTAGACCACAAACAAAGCATGATTCAAATAAATAAATCACCGGTCGTTTTGATTAATGACATAACGCACAACAAGAATGACCACCACCCCGATGAACACTCAAAATTTAAAAATACCCTGCAAAACAATATTCCTTTAACACACAATATAAAAAGGTAGTAACCAAAAAAAATATAACCTTAACAAATAACATTTAACTTAATACATAATAAAAGGTAGTAAAAATATAATTTTAACGAATAACACGCAACCCAACATACAATACAAACAGTAAAGTTGAAATTCCAACAAACAACAATTGCATGCAGTGCTTCCCACATCAAAATTTGTAAACTTTAAAAGATAAAATAGTTTTCCTTAAACCTGAACTTATTTTTGCTTCCAAGATTTTCACACATTACAAAAATATATCAGCTCGTGATAGTGAAATAACAGCTTACATCCTTATTTCTGAGGTAGGTGACCGAACAATTTTATCAACATAAGACATTTTATTTAATAGCTTTTCAGTTATGTACCCTTAATTATGTATGCACGAATTTTACAGATGGTGTGTATATCAGTGACATTAAAAAATTATGTCAAGTTGGTAGTTGGACACGGCAATGTAATCACAGGTGATATGCTTTAGATGTTTGTCAAAGACAGTCATAAAAACCACTGGCAGATAAATGTCATAGAGTAAATAAACCTAAAGTTAAGTACTAGGAGACTCGAAACAAACTTGACTACACTTTATTTTATGGTTAGACAACAATTTAGAAACAATGAAAGGCAATCATTCATTTATGTGCCATGTAAGAAGCCTGGTCAGCTTATAGACCTAAAATATATTTGAAATCCAGGCTGAAGAAAGGGTAAATTATTCAGAAAATTCAATAATAACTAAGGATCATTAGTGGGCCTAGGATTCTGGCAAGGTTGAAAGCCCTGCAGATTACATAAGAAACTAAAATCCATATTTTAAGTATTTGGAAAAAAAAGAGGAAACTTTGTAAGCACTTATTTCAATGATTGCTGTTGAAGAAGTTTTTATACCTTCCTCTGAGGCAACAGGTTATGTCAGTGTCATCTGAAGAATGAATCAGGATAACCAAGATGAACTATTGGTCTACCAGAAGTGAATGCTTCTCTGATGATCTGAGGAGGACTGTAAGGGTTTATCACAACTGAAGAAGCTGTAGTGCATTTTCTAGCCCGTTGCTCAAGCTGTGCTTTTGTGAATAGGGAACAGCAAACCATTTTTGGTTTGTGATGACACCCATGCACTCAGCAACTGAGGATGAAACATTGGCCTGGATATGCTCAAGTCAGCCTGTGGGGATAACATTTATTGCCTCTAGTGCAGTTCTGGCAGCACATGGGATGTTAATGACTCTGTACACATTCTAGTATGAATGCACGTGGATATCCAAAACAGCCTTGCACAATGGCTATCTAAACCATCAAAAGACTGTAAAATGTCATGGCTGTATTATTTTACCCACAGAAATAAAATTCCCTCCAAATAGCTCCTAGGAGTTTGTCCACCCTTCCCTCTCCCTCCTACTTGTAAGAGAAGACAAATTGCCCAAGTATCTCTTGATCACATTCCACATGCTTCTGTCAGCAGGAAAAGTAGAATTTAACAGAGAGCCCGGATACCCAGGGTGGTCAACCCCGCCATTTCCAGGATTCAGAGATGATGGAAAAGAACCCCCTGCTTGTCCTCTGGAGTGACCTTCCATCTGAGCTGTTGGGTTATCACAGATCCATCTGTAAACAAAGGATAGCAGGTTCCCTGGGCAGTGTCAGGATCACACTCAGTGTGACACCGTGTTTGGATGTTCAAAGAATGCCCCTCTCCTTGCTTTCTTTTCCAGGCTTAATAAAGGAACTGTTAAAACCTATGTAGCCTGATAAGATGACAAGACAGTCTTTTAGTGTTATTGATTGTATACAAGAGGTGGAATGATGAATTATTTCCTATAATGCGTCCTGAGTGGGTTTCATCTTTTTGAGATATGTTCCTGAAATTCCTTGTATGAATTCAGTTCTTAAACTTCCTGCTGGAAAGAAAAGGGTCTTCATTAGGCCAAAGGGCTGGGGTAAGATAAATATCTTCTACCTGATAAGAGAAGAGGGAGAACTTTCAGAGTACATGATCTGAGAGGAGTAAAGATGTATAGCATATAAAATAAACTCTGGAATGCTATCCTGAGAATGCTGTCAAAATGAACCAGGGGGACAAATTGTATGCCCCAAAGGCACTCCACATATAATAAACTTCAACCTTTCACCACCTTCCTTTATGTGTGGTGGGTGGCACAGCTGATTGGCTACAGATTTTTTTTCCCCACTGCAGTGAAAGAGTTTTATTACTCAGCAAAAGTAGTTCCTCTAGCAGGCCACAATTATTAATACCAATCATATGCCATTCCCATTCTGTGATTCTGTGACTTTGTATGCAGTCACGTGCAGCACACAGGATATTGTGTGTGTTAGCTGATGAAAGCTGCCTTTCCTATGCCTGTTCCTATATTTGTCATATTCAGTCTTAGCTAAATGATTTAGAAATTAATTAAAGTTCCTTATGAAGAGTCTATCTTCTGTATTTATTCTGTGTGAAATCAACTAAGTTTAAGCTCAGGTTTTGCAACAAAACAATTGAGAATGCCATCCAAAAAAAATGTCACTTTTATGGTATCATTCCCTGCACTTCAACTATCACCCCAAAGATTGCTGCTAGTTTGGCTGTTATGAAAAGCATCAGATATCAGTGGATGACCTTCCAGAGCTACAAATAATTCTACAAGTTACAAATAATTCTACAATTCAAGTTTAAATAAATGTGATGCTTGGAACTTGGAACACTGTTATTGGTGTAGGTGATTTTTGGACAGGCATTGCAAAGGGCAAGTATTGTCTGTTTTAAGGAAACTTGTGCTCTTGCCATTACTATCTCACTCATTCTAAAACCAGTTTTGAACCTTCTAGTTTGACTGAAGACTTCTGAGGGTCAGATATGCCTCAAAGACAATTAGATATTGTCCCATCCTTGGCTGTTGCTATGATTTTGGATTTGATGAGATATTTTTAATTATTCCCCCTTTAAAACAATTTTAAAGGAGCTTTTAGCAGGCTTGGAAGAGAGCAGCAGGACAGACTGAAAAGTTGTTAATATACCTGAAGAGCAGGAAGGAACCCAGGGAATAGGAAAGGCTGCCGATGGGTCCAGACTGAGCTGTCTATGAAGCTTAGGCTCACTGAAGAGGTGTCAGAAACATATTTGAGAATGAAACTATAAAACATTTTTCTTTCGCTAGAAACAAGCAAAAGCACTGCAAATGTCATTTTTCTTGAGGCCGTCTTCTCTCCTTTATCTACGGGTTTTTTCTGACAAAGCAGTACAAGGAAGTCTTGGTGCAAATGTAGGACATCTTTACACAGACACATAAAGAGGCTCTCTGTTATGTGCAAAGGTGTCTTTAGGAAAGATTTTGATGGGTTGTGCTCAGTAATATATTTAGCATATAATATTATTATATATTTGTAATTAATATGTAATTATTGCTTATTCTGATTTCACTGCATGATGAAAGCTTCATTTACATATTGCTCTGTTGCTCAGATGTTAAGGAGGTTATCTGGGACCTTCAGACACTTGATCAGACTTAACTGATGAAAGCTTAGCCCTGTTGTCTAAATCTGCCACCTCTCTGACTTTACCACCATGGTTGAGACTGCTAGCACTGTTTTGTCCATACTGAGAGTGCTCTGTGTTTTCTTTGTCAAATTTGTTTTTATTGACCTGCCCAATGCAAGGCACCATCTCTCACTGCTGGGTCAGCCCAAGGTATGGTATACCAGGGAATATACCATGACAGAAGAAAATAAACACTGGGGGAGGAGGAAGTTCTGATAGCTCTCACAGCCCAGATGGGAGCCCAGGCTCTTTGTACTCTGAGCATGAAACATGGGCAGTATGAGCAATGGGGATGTGAGCACTGAGCTGTGGGAAGAGCTGTATCCTACCCTTCCAGGAATCCTTTCTCATCCCATACCGCTCTGGTGATACAACTCAGACTAATGTAGCCATAGACACAGTTCTGTTTGAAATGGAGCTTGGCACAACTCATTATCAAAACATATTGTATTTGGTAATTTTTCTACTGCTTTTAGTTTTCTATGTTACTTTAACACTTTCTATAGTCTTGAATTCTGTGTATTCATATTTTGTGTACTCATGTTTGCTCTCCACTTAATGAAGAAGAAAACTGTAAGACTTTTTGACTAACTGATTAAAAGTCTGAGTTGTCCTAGACCCTACAGCATGTCTTTCACAATACAAAACTAAAACCATAAAAAGCATAAAGTTTTCCAGGTATTGATCCTTGGTGGTATATGAAAGGTCCAGTAATCCATGTCTGGATCACTGGACTGAAAACTATGTTGGGTGACCATGAACTTCCTTTTAATGGAAGAGTAAATCTCAAATGTCTTGATAATCCTGCAGATATTCTTGACATTTATTTTCTCTCTCAAGGGAGGGATCTAGTAATTGCAATGGCACCAAGTTGAGAGGTGCAGTTGACAGAATAGGAAGAAGGGATGATATCCAGGGGGAACTAGAAAAGTTTGAGAATGTAAATACATGTTGGGAGGAAATTCTTTACTCAGAGGATGGTGAGGCACTGAAACAGGCTGCCCAGAGAAGTTATGGATGTCCCATCTCTGGAAATGTTCATGGTTGGATGGGGCCCTGAGCAACCTGGTGAACTGGGTGGCATCCCTCTCCCTGGTGGGAGAGTTGGAACTAAATGATCTTTGAGACCCCTTCTAACCAAAACCATTCTATAATTCTATTACATGATTGCTGCTGTACAAATTATATTAAATAAATTATAAGGATGATGCAAAGGAACAGTTAGAATTAATAGAAATTTCAGGAAAATAAAAGAAGATATATTCTCTCCATCATCCTCTAGCACCTTCCTAGAGACTCACACAGTGAAGTGGAATCAAAAAATATCATTACTATTTTTTAAACAAGTGTTTGGATTTACTGGTGTATCTCTGTGTCAAGTGAAGTAATCATAATGGCCTGTATAAATGTATATAAATAGATATAATTTTATGAATGGGCTTTTCTATCCTCTCCCATTTCTGTGTAGGATACACATGTCAATTTCCTGTGGTTGTGCCTGAATGCTCAATAACTCAGTCACTGGCTGCAAACTAATGAAATACATTTTTCAACAAGGGCCTTTAACATTAATATCATAGAGTGCATGAGAAGCACAACAAAAATATGCCAAATTTCAAAACTCTTAAACCTGAAACTTATTGGGTTTGCATTTATTACTGAAGATCAATTTAAAAAGATTATGATTTTTTCCATTTATATATTTTAAGAACAGAATATTACTGTAAAGGTAACCTAGCTGAGTCGTACTTACACTGGAATGGAAGCACAGTAACCTTTCTATCAGCCACAGAATTGCATATCTCTTCTTACCTCTCAAGAAATTTAAAGTATATTGGTAAACCAGAAAAATTCCTTTAGAGTTCTGGGGTTTTTTTAAATCCAGATATATGCCAGTTTGTTTTTCACTAGATGTTTCAAAACTGAGGTGAACTAGAACAGATCATCTGAAGTTTACATCACTAACCAAATATTATATGGGCCAGTTAGTGAGGTATAGACACAACAATTTTTAATAACATTTAAAAAACCATTCCCCATTCATTTACCTGCCAACAAATATGGTTCACACCAGACACTCCACTGGGTCCTCAAGCACTGGACTGAAGTGTACTTTAAATGTGGAGAACTAGCTTCATTATACATAGAGTAGCTATGGTTCCAAGTTTAATGCATGGATTTCCAAGGATTTTTTTTACCTGACTTTGCCTGAGTAAGGAATGAAAATATTAAGTATCTATCTGTGTGATCTGAATCAAATTCATATGCAAAATAGAATTTTTATAATAATGCATACTTTTTTTTCCTTGTCAAAAGCTATTTAACTTTGTTCCAAACAATATCACATTTGAGTAAAGGATTTTTGTAACTATTGTCAGATCTCCCAATGGGAATCATAGTAGCCTAAAATTGGAAATCTTTCTTCATTAGTGAAAAAATCTGCCATTTTATGGGTAAATATTAAAACAATACCCATTTATTTTTTGTTTCTGAGAGAAGAATGGTATTTTAATTTAAGAGTAGAAAAGTTGAGGAGAGTCATGGTTTTGATAAGATCTGGACTCAGAACCTAAACTATCAAAAAGTGTTTTTGGAATCAGGGTAGGTGACTCATCTTCACAGCCTGGAAGTGGAAGTACTGAGTCAGCTGTTGGCTGGGAATGCTGTTGTTGACCAGAAAGAGCCAGACAGGGTTCCTCCCTTTAATGCCAAATCCAAAGCATTTGGACACAGCCTGAGCAACACTCCACAGACAATGGAGCAGCTTCAGTGACAAACTGACATTTTGAGCAGTGCACAAAAAACAGAGTTGACCTTGAAAATGATCAGAGGAAGAACAGTAGATATGGGAGTGCAAGGAAATGGAAGGAAGTGGATGTTACTGCCCTTGCTCAAAGTGTTGTAGAGGAGTCACAGCTCATATGGAGTAAGCCTGAGCAGCAAGGGTGGCATCCTGCGCAGTGATGATACATTTGTGGTTTGTGTATAAGTAAGACAGTACCCATATGTCCCAGAACCTTGCTTTGGATACTGATCCCTGTTGTGAGCTGTGCAAGGCATGTTTTTGCCACTCATGACAAAGGCGAGACAAGAAACTATTCCAGTGCATGGAAAACACCGAGACATGTTTGGTCCCTGAGAGGCTTTTAAACACTGCCTATCAGAGAGGAATACTCACATTCACACGTAGCTTATTGACTTTATAGGGCACAGCTGATTTCTTCTGGCTGCATTCCATAATCTTTGAACTTACTCTGTCTCCTGTCATCCATCTTCACCAGAAGTTGTTTCCTGCCATGTTCAATGTCAAGTGCTGAGCCAGTAACCAGTGCCTTCCAGCCCATCAGTGAAGCTCCTAGTAGGTGTTACAATAGAAACTAACACATCAAATGTGTTACTAGCTTCCCATCACATAACATTTCCCTGCTAAAAAAAATCAATATGAAATGGTTTAATGGAGAAAGTTGAAACTTTATGTTACGTAATGTTTCATTAATAATTTCCAACTAAAAATTTGGATTTCATGCTTGTGTTTGCAACTTCAGCCAGAAGCAGGCTGATTTCTTTCAGTGAAGGAAAAGAAGACTTGGAGTATTATCAAAGCAAAAAAGTTTCATCCAACTAGTCCGCTCTTATTTTCAAGGGCATTAACAACCCTTCTTCTATCTCTTAGAGTAGCAGTGTTCCTGGAAACATTGATGAATCAACATTTGGGTGGCACATTCAATAGCTGTTGACAGGTGGTGGGATATACAACTATAATTCAAAAAGTACAGAAAAGTTATAAGACTGAAAGATGGGAAAATAATCAGATTCTCAGTATTACCTCTGCATCTTGAATGTCCTAACTTTTCTTTCCTGTTAGCAATAATCTTTATACACAGAATGAGACACCAGAAAATGATTTTCTGATTTATATACTCTTCTCCTTTCCACAATTTTATGATATCAGGGGCTTCTCAGAAATGAGTATTTTGATCAATGGACCAACTCAGCTTCTCTCAGTTTTCTTGTCTTAGTCTGTGGAACAGAAACACATCCAATACCAAAACCAGGTATGGAAAAATTTATATATCCCTATATATTTTACCAGTTACTCCTAAACTAGTAATAAAAATACCACAAAAATGCACAGAATATATTCACAAAAATTATTGCTCATATTAATTATACACGGTTTCTGATGTTGTGGGGCTGGAACTCTGCTTTCAAAATTTGGTGAATGATTATGTCATTCATGTGGAGACCACACTTTTTGGAAATATGTCAGATAAAGCAGTTGAAGAATATATGAAGAAAAGGTAAGAAAAAGAAAATTGGAAAAAAAATAGGTGTCTTTCAGCTTCTCAAAAGAAGTGGAAAGCCTGTATGACTGCACAATCAGAAAATGTGTCCATTACCCTTAAATTTGTTTTGTCAAGAAAAAAACATTCACCTTTTATTCACAAGAATTGTGTATTTTATATGTGGAATTCTTAGAACCAATACACCAAATGGCTGTATTCACAAGTCTAAGTATTTATTCCAGGCAAAGTCCAAAACAAAAAACAGTATCAGGCAAGAACATACAATTTTCTTTAGACAGTGACCCTGAGTTGCCTGAACATTTCTGCATTTCCTTCCTGGAGATCAGACAGGTGAATGACCCAGTAAGTTAGAACATAGGCACGGCTATGTACCAAGGGCTGGAACAGCCTTGAGAGAAAACAGCATTTTCCACAGTAATAAGATAATAGAAGAACTACGTCCCATTGAATGTTGATGGTAATATGCTCCTAGATGTCACTCAGATGCTTTGAAAATTGTGTCTTAAGATCCCGAGTCAGTCATCGTGACCCTGTCAGCGGTTTAGAAGAAATTAAAAGGTTCCCTGCACTAAGAACAGGCCAGTTTTCAAAACAATGTTTCTTCTTGCCCATTCTTCAGGCTTAAACTGACTTTTAGCAGCGTGTTGGTATTTTCGTTGGTGCCCTTGGGTTATACTCTTGGTGACTCTTATCAATGCACTGAAGCATTCCCATATTTGGTTTTGCCATCCATAAAATGAGAGAAATAACTATTTTTCTATTTAACCATTTTATCTCTAGTGTGGGGGATCAAGTAATAGCTATTTAACAGTAGCTGATTACTGTTTGTTTAAATTGAAAGCACAAGGTGCCCAAACACCTGAAACAGAAGCAGATTTTTTCCTAAGCATTAATTTTGCATACCATTTTTTTTTGCAGCTCAAGCAGCATGCAGCCATTTCTCAGGCTCAAGGCTGTCTCCCAGGATTGCCTAATCCCCACTACTAGTAGAGAACTCCTGTTCAAATTGGAAAAGAGATAAATCAGATCAAGGTTTCTCCCATTTCTTCTGTGCTATTTATTCTGAGTTCTCCCCAGTATCCTATCTTGCAACAAAGCCAGCAGAAACTTCTTTTCACTAGAAATAGGATGCAAAAATATAATGCAAATGTGGCAAGAACAGGTCTTTGTTGGATGAATTTACCCTTCCAAAACATTAGTTCTTATGTACCATTTTGCCAGTCCCCAGCTCTGGAGTGTTTACTGACAACTTACCCAGTTCCCTTACCAATAGGGGTTTTATTTCAAACTTATATGACTGACAGATTTCCAATGTGCATAATAATCATGGCTCATCTCTTTTCCTCTCCTCCTTGCAAATTTTTTGGAGTGGGAGTGCCCTAATTGGCTTCTGCTGATTTATTGCTACTTTGTTCTTTATCTGCCTTTATCTGCACCTCTCCAGTAGAATAACATCTTGCTATCATTTCTAGGGTTCACGGGACCTTGTCAGCACTTAGCAGTCAAAGGTCAATCAACTTCACAACACATGGTGAAATAGGTTGAAATATCTCGCCTAGTGTTAACCCCCAGTACCTCAAATGAAGAAAAATGGTGCTGGCATCACCAGAAAAGCAGCATTACCAAACAGCAGGGTATTTCTGCGCACTGGCAACACTGTTGTTGAGATATGTCTGTCCTTGAGAATTCCAGTTCCAGGAGCAGGCAGTGAAACCTGTGTTCCTGATTGTCACTGATTTATGTTTTGCTTTGTTCTTTATCTGTTTGGAAGTATCCAGGGGAGCCATACACATGTTGCTATCTTTCTTTCATCTTCTGAGCTGTCTGTGACCTGTTCATCTTTCCCTGACACTCCCTCTCTGCCCTGGAAGCCCTTCAGTGTGTGTTTCCTACACTTTTGAAAGTTTGCAGAACCCTGGCAATGCTCAGCACCTAAACAGCAACAAACTTGCCTGAAAAAGCAAAAACAAAGAATCCACCTGATTCTCCATAGTGAGTACTCTTATTTTTATGTAACAGACCTACACAGAGATGGCAAATGCTTGGCTGCATTGAAGACAGTAACTTCATCAGGGATGTGATTTTCAAGTGTTTTTGCCAGTTCTTTTCCAAAGTTTCATGGCTTCTCCAAACAGATGAAAAAAATTATTTCAAATGTAAAATAATTCATGTGGAAATGTAGCTGCTATGTTATACAAAGCCTCTTTTCCTTTCATTTGGCTCACTGAAAGGATTTTGAAGTTTTTAATGTAAGAAGAATGTATTTTTCAATTTTTACTTTTTACTCTTGCCTTTCTTATTATGTTTCTTTTAATCTGGAAAAACATGGAAAGGGTTCAACAAAGGGAAAAAAGTGGGAAATAATGAAAAAATTACTACATGTTCATCTACATGATGATATGTTATTAGAAAATAGATCACAGAAAAAAAAGTCAGCCATTTTGCATGAAAAGTGCATTTTGATAGAAACATTTAAAACAGTTGAGATCAAAATACCTAGGCTTCATTCAGCTCTCCTGAGAAAGCTTTAATAACTAGTATTGATCAAGGGTCTTGTCTCCCATGTGTAGGCATTTTTAACCAGAAGTCTAAAGAACTGCTCTGAGGGAGGGAAAGGCTGAGTGGGCTGAACAGAGGCCAACCTGGTGACAGCTTTGAACTGTTCCCTGAAATCAATAATCTTCAATAATTGTCGGTCTGTGAACTCGGTGTTAGCTCTGTGTGGCTGCAGTGCTGTTGGAGCTGAAGGCTGTCCATATAGAAATTCTGTGATGATATTCCAGAGGACAAGTTACTAGGCCAGGATAATCCACCCTGAACAGGGAATAGTATTTTTCATAAAGAAAAGAGAAATATTTGAAGAACTTTCCAACTCTAAAATTACTTGACAGTTCAAGATTAAATGTGGCAAAGGAAGCAGCTTTAGCCACTCTTTCTGACACTGCTTTAAAATTACAGAATGAAAATCTCACTCAAGTAACTCAGCTGTAAAATCATACTTTATGCTTTAAAACGTCTTCATTGCCAGAATGAGATACTTTGTTCTGAATGACTTATTTGTTCTGTGTTGCCTCATAACACCCTGGACTACAATGACCTGTCTTGTAATTTCTGTTTTGATTGTGCTCCCAGACCTTCCCCACACTCTCCCATTTGTATGCTCACCAACCTGTGAGCAATACTTGAATCCTGAGGCTTTGGAATATTAAGGATATGCAAAAATGTAGTGAATCTGTCTCTTCAGATTTGCATGCATGGGTTGAGTAGGCCAATAAGCCAATAAGTCATTCTTTAAAACTCCCACAGTGTGGGAAATTCATTGGTGACAAACGTCAGCATGATATTTGAGACACATTCAGACTCTGTTATGAAACTCCCATTCCTCTACGGACTCTTTGAGGCTTCTTAGCATTGCTAATGCTCTATAGCCTTCACTATCTGCCCAGTCATTCTCCCTATGAGTATCTGTTGCCGCTGTCTTTTCTTACATCAAATTAAATACAGTCACTACAAAATAAAAGCGTTGCCAGACAGCCTGGCACAGCACAGTTTATCTGTAAGACACAGCAGCAGGTATTATAATAATTTAGTCTGTGATGCCCTTCACTTTCAGTGCATTTGTACACTCTTACTTGCATGACATTTTCCATGAACCAACTGGGTTATTTTGCCAGTGAGACTAGGGAATAGCTATGTACATAGAAGGAATTCTGGGCACCTACTTCAGCTACTTCAGATAGAGTAAATCCTTTGGTTTGACACTGCTATAAATGGTCTTGATTTCAGCAACAAATGCTAAGCAGCTCCTCAAGCAGTGTCATAAGTATTTTATACAGACATAGACAATGCTTGAATTATCTGTGTTTGCTCCTCCTTCCCACCTGAATGAGCAGTCTAGGCTTAAATTTTGACATTCATTAGCTGTCCTAGACCTATAAATCTTCTCCTTATTGAAACTTATGCTAATATTTCCTTTGTCCAACAGGTCAAGATTTCAGCCGGGGAATTTTGCTCAACTCACTGTGAATCTTGTCATGACTTGTTGCAGTCAATAACCACATACAATGATAACGCTTGAACCATGAGAGTACCAAAAGCTGGCATGAAGTATATTACATTTGAAATTCTGAGAACAGGTAAAATCTGTTCAGTGAGGCAGGTTAATACTACACTGATGGCAAATATATGGAATCCTCGTTACATAAAAATAAAACATCAGTAGTATCCCATAGAACTGCATTTCAATTACATTTAAAATACAATCCTAAAGCAGGAAATCTATGTTTAATATTAATATTGTTCATTAATATTAATGACTATTTAGAGCTTGTTGTAGTGATTTGTTTATATATAAAACTTTGTTTGGCAGTGAAATCTTTTAAAGTCACTTGATATTCTAGTAAAACCACTTTCTACAGCCTAAATCTAATAACCAAGGATCAGAGATGTGCCATGTTCTTTATACAGCCAGCCACGTAGGATGAAGATTCAGTACTTACACTGATATCTTGCAAACAATGTGTATAGCAGATTTGTTTGCATAACAGAATCGTTAAAAAATTCTCAACTTTGAGTGAATTTACATGAATCAATCTGTTCATAAACAAGATCATAGCCTTTAGATAATTTTTTTGTTCTCAGACTGACCTCCTCCCTCTGCACTGTTTATGCAGCTATGCCATTATATAACTATGTCATTAATTGGTGGCCAAGCACACATATGGTGTGCTTGGTTATTCACTTCGTTCTCTGAAAAACTGAGGTAATTTTTGCTTGAACACTGTCAAAAGTAGTAATTAAAAACTAATATGAGAATTTTCCAAAAAGTGGGAGGCAGAATCATTAAACCCAACTTTGTGTATCTAGACAGGACGGCAATGCTCAGTACAAAAGCCCCTCAGTTGCCTTCTGAACTGCAATCCTTAACCCCTCAGAGGCTCTGAATTGGAGAATGACCCAAGATATGAAATTGTATGTGATGCTATGCAGCTTAAAGGGCAGTTAAATGTTTATGTTTGCCACATGTACTTTCTGTTATCTATTTCTACCAAGGGAGAAGTGGCAAATGACTATTTTAAAAGGCATTAAAATTAAATTACATTAATAAATAAAAAGCAGACAACTATCATTCCTGAAACAAGTCTGTCAATTTCTGGATGGTTTATCTGTATTCCTTGCTACAAAATCATAAAGCAGCTCCTACTTACAGCCAATAGTTATAGAGAAATACCTCTGTGACCTTGTGGCTTGTTCTGGTTTTATGATTTTCAGCATCCTAAGGCTAGTGGTGGCCACACACTCTTTTTTTTTTTATAATTGCACTACAGTTCTAAGCTGCAGATTACTTTTGGCCAAATGCACAGATGCAACTTCCACAGACCAGAAAAAGATATTAAACTAATCTGAGTTTTGCCATGCTTGCCAATGACAGTTAATACTTTTTAAAAAGACTGTTGATGACTTCCTAAGTTTTCAGAAAAGAGGGATATTTTGACACAAATGTATACACCTTAATTTGCAGAACTTGTATTGTGAAGCTCTTACTCCTGTTTCTTATCGACAACAGACAAATGTCCTATAGGGAAGTTGGCTGCAACATTATTTAAGTAGTTTCCTGCTGGGCAATGTATAGTCCTGATAGTTCAAGATTGCTTAAAAAGAGTTAGAACAAGGTCCACTATACAGATGAAAGCAATCATGACTACGAAATTTATGAAGATGACGTCTGAGCAAATTTGTGGGACATGCTGTATAGCTGCACTGGGTGAAACAGTAGGATCAACAAAACATTAGAGAGTGCTGGGTCCTATGATATGGAAATTATGTTGTGCAGCCTCATGAAGAGCTCACTGTGCAGTGTAACAGCAATACTGACAGAGGAAATTAAAGTTAGATAAGTACACCAAAACTTGGTGATCAGCAGAGAGTGCAAACAAATCTCTGATGGAATCACAGCTAAGCTGGACCTTAAATCAGGTACAGGAAACTGAATAACTGTGAGATGGTCTTTCAAGCATACTTTGAAATTGACCTTCCAGTTAAAATGATCTCCCTTTTTTCCCCTACTAGAATTCCTTAGACCTGTGTAAGAATTAAAGAATTAATAACAATTACAAATTTGTTTAAAGATATTTTTTAAAATGTCTTAAAACTTAGTTTTCAGGAAGAAGCATGTATTCTCCCTTACTAAGAAAACCCTTTAAATTTTTTTTACCTGAAGGACTGGAGATGATAAAATGACCTCTCCTGAAATGAAAGCCTGCTTGGTGGTCTAGCAGAACAGAAATATTCTACTGTTTTTATGGAAGAAAAGTAGTCCAAAGAAGGCAAAAATCACAACTGATATTTCACTAATGAAAGAAAATTAAAATTAAATAATTCACTTCTATTTATTCAATTACAGAAAGCTATGAAAGCTCTTGGTAAATAAATTTATCAGAGAAGTGTAATACTAGGTTCAATCAGAATGTCTTGATTTCCAAGAAGAAGCCCACCTGGGTCCAGCACACCAAACATGCAGCATGTTCGACACTGTGTCTTGGTTTGACACTGGCC
>VYXC01004953.1:0-30726 GCA_013397175.1 Platysteira castanea | reverse complement strand
ATTTCAAACTAGTACAACTGCCAAAAAGTATTTTTAAAATTCTAGTTTTACAGACGCCTGTAGTGAAAAGGTAAATGAGTATAGCTGTTGTTGAAACACTGTTATTCTGTAAAGTTTGTCTAAGAAAAGCATATGAAAATGGGAAGGGTGAAGAGGTTGGAAGAGATCTCTAGAAATTGTCTTGTCCAGCTTCTTGCTGAAAGCAGACCTGATGTCCCAGGTAAATCAGGGTGGTCAAAGCCTCTCTTAAGGGTGGCCTTATTGGTAAGGAGATGCAGAGAAGTTGGCACCAGGAGGTAAAAGGTCTGCAGTTTCAGAGGGCTGCCAGTCCTGTTCTACCATATTTTGAGAATCAGACAGTTTAATCTGGTCTGCTTCACCACCAGCTCATCATCACCTACAGCTAACCTAGTTGTTATCACTTTGTTTTCCTAGCAAGGAAAAGGTCTTGGTGTTTGTTTCATTCAGTTTTAAAAATAATTGTTATTTTTCTTGAGTGAGGCTGCTGGGCCTGTTAAGTGCTTTAACTCTTGATGCTCTTAGGGCTCTGCTCCCAAGTCCTCAGTGAGATGGAGAACCACCCAACCCTATTAACTTCTAAATTCTGAAAATTTATATATCAACTTTACTTCAAGGTCCTAAATTTTGATTTTGATTGCTTGTGATTATAAACCTGGGGCTGAGTTGCAATTGTGCCCATCAAATGGATGACGAGGTCTGCCAAAACATGGTGAAGAAGCAAGTTTCTGGTAGAGTTTCTGGAGGGTTTCTCCAAGAGTGTGCGTTGTGGCTTTGCTGAGTCAGGGATTTAGTGGGTGCTTTGCTTTGTTTTTGGCTGTTTTCAGCATCACTTACAATACTGGATGTTAGGGTTGAACCAGATAGTCTGGCTCTGTGCTTCCATTTTAAACATTTACCAGCAATAAGCGGTAAATGTCATTGCTTTTGGTCAGATGTTATGTATTATATTATAGTGTATAGCTTATTCTGATTGCAGAATATAGTTTTCAAAGGGATCTGAAAATGTGTATGCTGAGCCTCCATATCAGTCAATCAAAATGGTTGTTTTTAAGGGATTTCTTTTTGTTTGAAATGAACGTTTGACCCATTATATCAAAAAAAAAGATGGATGTGGTGGTAAACCTGTATCAGCTAATAATTTAATCACACTTTCTCCTCATGTGCTTTTTAGTCACAAGACACCAAAAATGCCCATGTGCTTCTGCTTGAAGCTGTAATAAATTTCTGTATTGTGTACAGCAATAAGAGAAACAATTTATGAAAAATAGAAGGTAAAATATATATTTTTGTTTTACCCTGTGACAAACATATTCCCCTCCTAGTTTATGATACAGGTTTAAAATAGATATCAACAACAGGGCCTATCAAAGCCCACCCTCCCTTTAAGGTTATATTGAGCTTTTGCTTTATGCTTTCCTTGGGTGTGCTTCTAAACATGCATACATATGAAAAACGTGTATATATATATATATAAATGAAAAACTAAAATGCCTGTTATAATTCTCCAGTAAATTCCGAGACACTTTAAAAGTACCTAATTTTAATAGAGAGAAGTAAGCAGGGGCTATATAAAGATCTTTTTGAAACTTTGATGAATAAAATTACTGTAAATATACTAAAACCTGCACCTATAAATGATATACACTGGTTATGTGGCTTGGTAGAATAAACATTCTTTTCAATTTATTTAAATTTAGGAAATGAGATGAGCTCTGTGTCCCTATGATATGCTAAAGAGGACAGAATGGTAGTCCACATTCTGTTCTCGAGCATCCTTGGCACGTAGGATCTTTGGGCATGAAATGTTTTAATAGGCATTATTATAGCTGTGGTGAGTGGCTGTTTAGAGCGTGAAGCCCCCAAATGCCAAGTGAAGAGGATCCACTGAGCAGCTGCAATGCAAACAGCAAAAAATAAGTTTCTGGGAGAATCCCCTGAGGCAAAGGAAAAATGGGTGAAGGAGCAGGGAGAAAATAGAAACAAACACCATCACTTCATCTTCATAATCTGAACTTTGATGAAAGGGAAGATGACTGGGAAACTTGTTTTGAAAGTGTGCTTCTGATCCATAACCAAATGCTGAAATACAGACATTAGGGCTAGCTGACAATAAAAGACTGTACTACGAGATGCAATATTAAATAAAAAAATGAGAATACAAGTGAAAGTGAGGTTGATGACTACTAATGTAGATTTTATCTTGCTCTGTGAAGAAAAATGAATATTATGTATGTATTATGATTTTATAGTAATTTTGATGTGCTTTTCATTTTAATAAGTCACTGAGAAGTCACAGTCTGAATTTAATTTAGAGATAGCGCAAGATACACTTGGTTATATAAAACACCATTAAAGTAGAGAGCTGTATGTATTATCCAACACTTGGTGAAGAAGACAAATATAAGAGATCAGAATACATTCTGAAAGGATTGCTTAGATTTTTTTTTTTTAATTAAATTGAAACAAACTGCACCAAGTAATGGCATTTAGATGTTTTTTTTCCCAGATGCAGCCTGCTTAGTCAGCTTTCAATTGCTCTTCCTGTGACAAAGTTAGAAGGTGGGCATGTGAAATTGTTCCCTGACTAGAAGGAACAAAATGTTTTTCATCGACTTCAATGGGCTGGGCATTGAATGCCAGTTCTCAAAAATCAAGAGATTTGGCACTCTCTTAAAAGCAGTTCTCTTTGAAACGCCTCAGGTTTTTTACCCTGAAATGACAGCACCTACATTAGTGGTCATACTTCAGAACTCTGGCCTTGAAACTTTTGTTACAGTAGGTTAAGATTCCATGGGGATATTAATCAGTGACATCCTTCATATGAGTAATGGAGTACACCCCAATTAGTTTTGGAAATGGGTAATAGAGAAGAGTGTTTAAAGAAATTTTCTTCAAGCAGCCAGTTTCCTTCCATTGACACTCACTGGATAATCCTTTGTTTAGTATGACAAGATCTCTTTTGTGAGACATAGGTTTTGTGATTGGACATGCTAAGCTGCATTAAATCACAAGCAGAGGTAGTTTCTTAAGCTCTGAAAGTGGTTTTAGCTTAGTTATTAAACTCTGTGGTAAGCTACTTTTACAGTGTATGGTGCATGGGACATCTAAGATGTGCGCTGAACCCAGAGGATCCAGCTGGGACACTAAGAGTTGCTTATACAGTGTATAGAGACTGATTCTCCCCGCAGAAGATTACTGACCCATCTGAAGGAACTCTGCAGCTGCCAGCAAGAACATGCATGGTGCAAAAGCAAGAGGATAACTTCTGCAACGGATGCTGTAAAGGGAGCGGAAGAAAGGAAAGTATAACCACCTGTGTTTGCCTAAGACAGCAGCCTTAAGACTCCAGAAGGCACTGCAGGACCTTTGATAGCTGAGAGTGGTCAGTGCTGCTGTTCTGTGGGTGAAATTTCCCATCTGCTAAATACCTGCTCAGGACAGCAGCACATTTACCCATCTTCCCCACCTTTTCTCTTACCAACTGATTTATGATTTCTGCTACATCAGAGGAATTTGCATTTTAGTTATGAATCTGTCAACCAAGGGACCTCTTGAATGTATTATAGCACAAATTAAATTAATGTTTTGGTATAGGTCATTAGAAAAGTATTAGGTCTAATGCAAAAGGGGGTAAGGTTCCAGCAGCATGCTACCTAATTGTGTATGATTTTCCATCTTCTAAGTCACTTCTCTTCCTACACTAATCTGGGGTGGTGCTGCTTAGCTAGGAGACCAGGACACAGTTCACTGTGTGTGTGGCAGACCTGCCACATACATGGGTCCTGCTCTCAATGTGGTTGTTTGGCCATTGCATGTCTGAGAGAAAGAAAAGCCTGCACTCCCTAGGGATGTGTGATTATACAGATCTAGACTGTTAAGAGTAGAATTCTGCCCTCCTGATTGTCCCTTTTATTTATTGGCTTGGCACAAAAGTTAAAGGGAGCTTCTTGCTTTGAAACCTTGGAACCACCCCATCTGACAAAGCAGAACCTTTCTTTGTTAAAAGCTTTTCAAGCTGATGGAGTTGGAAGAGCCCCAGTAAAATCAATGAAAAGCTATGCAAGGAAAACAGACTTACAGAGGAACAAATGCTCACTACTATTTTTATTCTGAGCTTACAAAAATCTCTTTCAGAACGTACTTTTTTGCTAATAAAAAAAGCTAATTCTCCAAATATTAATAGATGTGTATTGGTAGATTTGGGGCTCGAAGGTTTTCCTGAGCTTAAACAAAGGAAATGCAGCTAGGCAAAAGCTTTTCCAAATGGGCCTGTAAGTACTTGTTTAGCCAAGTTTACATCTCACCAAGGACTGATCTTTCCACAAATTTTAAGCAGCATTAGGGAAGTAGAAACTCTGCAGCAAATGCAAGCTTTATTAATTTCTGTGGCCATCACAGGAAATATTTCTGTACAAGTAGACATTGGCAGCCATATTATTTACTGCGCAATTTTCCAGACCAGTGAGCACTCAGGGGTCTAGTAAAATGTATGATTTAAATGAAGCTTGGAGGGCCATGGGAAGAGTGGAGAGTCAGACTTCTTACTCCAAGACCATGTTTTCTCATCTGCTTTAGTGGTTATCAGTGTATATAGATTTTTGTGCTGGACATGAGAAAACACACCCTTCTATGTTTGCATTTGCTGGATGTATCTCCTTTGAACTGGTTGATGTACTGACACATTTTGCACAGAAGGTCCTTGTTCTCATCTCTTGGGTGGTTTGGGGTGACAGAATGCTGCTGCAATTTCATTCACTGCTGTATCTTCCTATGGCCCTGTGTATCAGAAAGCATGAGGTTGTTTATTTGAGTATCTTTTAAACCTGCCTTACTTTGATGTGGAAAAATCCTAAGCCTATAAAAAGTAATTCCATTCCATGGCATAGTTTCAGGAGTATAGTCTGAAATTTTTTTCCTTTTTGGAGTGAGCATAATTTTGTGTCAAACCTACTTACAGCATAGCTATGCTGATTTGATGTCCCTTTGTACCAAACCAATTTGGTGGTCTAATGATGTGCCAGTGTGACTTTCAGGAAAGGCACCAGACCTCTGCTATGGGAGTGCTCTGTTCCCATGCTCCCTGCATCTCCTGTGACCAGAAGTGAAATTTCTGTAAAGTACCAGCATGCTTAGGTTGCCTGTATCTGCTTTAGCTTTTCAGCTACATGACTGGGACTTCTACCTCTTTGGGTAGAAGCCAAAAATATCTTCTTCCCAGACCCTCTATGGTCTGCTTCTGCATTCTCCTTGGTTGCAAAATGTCAGCTTGTTGGGAGGTTGGGTTTTGCTTATTGTAGAAGGGATTTTCTGGTCTGAGACTCTTAACCTGTGGTGTATATCTGGGAAGCTTGTCAGGAGGAAAAGAAGACTGTGGGGCCAACATGACATATGCCTTGTCTCTTGCATGAAGGAGCTTTCCCTTGCGACTTGCTTTTTGTGGGTTCTTCACCTCATATCCAGGCACAGAACCCTCCACCTTCATTAAAAAGATGGTTTTGTCATACCTAAAGGATGTATGTATTTTTGACTCCCAAACCCTTTGCCATACTGATGGTTCATATTTACATCTGTGTTTCTCTGCATACTATACCCCAGCTCATCCTGTAAGCAAGCTGGATCTCCCTTGTGCTGGTTCTCAGCTGAGGCAGCTGCAGGGCTTCAGTGAGGCAGCAGATGCGAGTACTAGATGAAAGACAGAATGACATGTCTAGCACTGCTTCAGAATTACAGATGGATGGGGACAGGATTTTGGCGTGAAGCTCTCCACCTAGCTTCATGTCTGGGACAACATGAAGATACCTTGGTGTCTTGGGGTGACTTTATGATGTGTATCCCCTATCGCCTGCTCTATGCCCAGACCTGAATCCTGTGTCCCTTTCTGTAGCTTTAAGGCAGACCTTTAAGAGGGAGGGCGGGGGGGGAAAGCTGGTGCAATTCCTTCGGTGCTGTGTTCAAAACAGAGATAAGCTCACTGGCTTCTCCTGCCCAGCTGCTCTGCTTCTGTAGCAGGGAAGAGAGCTACATTCCTTTTACTTTTTAGCTAATTTCTTGTTTGTTAGCTAAAGCAATGAGTTTTTCCTGGGACTTTGGTTTCTTCTTCTTCTCTTCTAGACTGTTCAACAATACCAGAACACACTGGGAGACCCTACACTGTTGGCCCAGAGAGGCCGATGCCAAGCTCCCACTCCGGGGAGGAGAGAGACCATGCCTACAAAGGACTCTGAAATCTACCCAGGTTCTCTCCACAGAGAGAGGTTTTATTATTTAGCATTATTCTTCTCCTGTGCCTGTGTGCATTATATTTGTTAAATAAATAGATTTTTTCCTTTTTCACTTTCCTCTGAGGAATTTTTTTTCCTGAACCTGTTGGGGGAGGGGTGGCTGTAACCTGCCTTCTTGCCTTCCACATTCCTTCCAGAGCATTTCCCTTAATTTGTCTCAAACTGGGACACTTGGGAAAAAGTAACATGGGTGGGAAAGGTGGCTGTCTGACTGGGGATATGCTGCATCTGGCAGTCTGAGGAGTGTCCTTAGACCTTCACGGTGAAGCTACCAGTGGCCCTTTGGGGCAAAGAATAAGCACATTCATGCTTATTCTTTGTTAGGAGATGGTTAGAATTAACACACCAGTTTGTTCCTGGGATTGGTCATTTTAGTCTTGGGCAAATGTGAATGTAAAGAGTTTAGAAACAGCAAATTTTCCTTCCTGTAACAGCCTCCTCAAATGCATGCTCAAAATGTCAGGTTTTGTATCTTCTCCCTCATTTCATCTTTTATGGTATCTTAAAGTGCTATCTTGTCAGTATTTTCCTTTGCATCTCTGTTCTATTTCTCCATCTGAATTTATTAAAACCCAAACCAACTCAGGCTCAGGAGGAGACTCCCTTTACAAAGATGTATTTTACAGTGCAGGAAACTGTATGATTTTAATGTCTGAGTTTGGTGAGGCTGTTTTCCAAGGTTTTGCACAAGTTTGTGTACCAGCAAATCCAGTCATTTTAAGAAATGGCTTTTAAATAAGCATATATTTCTGCTGGAGGTTAGGATTTTTTTTTCTTTCTCTTAGGGAATTTTTATCCCATTTGTTGCCTAAGAGACCAGAACGATGGATACTTAAGAGAGACAAGGGATGTGGGCAAGATGGGGGGAGGTGTGCAGCTGGCTGCAGTTTCTTAGCTGGGGGGCTTTCTCTTGGGAAAGGCAGAGAGACTGTGAAATTTTGGCTGGGGGTTGGGGGCTGGGCTCATCCCTTGCTCTCTCTTGCTCTCAGGACTGGAGGGGAACGGTCGGGCTTGTGCTACTGCGGAGGAGAATTCGCTGCCACTGTGGAGTCCAGCCCTTTACTACTTCTCCTACTGTGCGTGAGCCTTTGCTCCTAAGAGCAGCTGTTGAACTGGGACCTTTTCATAACCCCACCTCACTGGGCAGGACCCTCACCATCTGCTTGGGTGCCTCAGCAGAAAACCCAGGACCCTGACCCCCCCTGGAGGGAATGTCTCCAATTGCGTGCGGCAGCTGCCTGCAGTAGCCAGTCTGCCACTGCGCAGCCCTGCTGTTTTCTGCTGCTGCTTCAGGGCTTTTGGCTATGCTTTAACTCAATATCCTGTGCCCGCCTGGACACCTGCGGCTTCTGGCACAGCTCAGGAGTCTTTGCTACACTTTATTTGCCACCCAGGGTGTGTCCACCTCTGCTGTTCCAGCCTGCTGCTCCGAGGTTTCCTGCTGCAGTCCATTCAGCTTCCCAAGTGGCACGGAGNTCTGCTGCTGCTTCAGGGCTTTTGGCTATGCTTTAACTCAATATCCTGTGCCCGCCTGGACACCTGCGGCTTCTGGCACAGCTCAGGAGTCTTTGCTACACTTTATTTGCCACCCAGGGTGTGTCCACCTCTGCTGTTCCAGCCTGCTGCTCCGAGGTTTCCTGCTGCAGTCCATTCAGCTTCCCAAGTGGCACGGAGACCAGCTGCCCCCAATGAGTTTGCAAAGCAAAGCCCCTTCTCTCCCTCTCGCTCTCTCCCCCTCCCGCCGGCGGAGCCGCCATTGCCCTGTGGAGAGGCGGCCGAGCTGGCGCCACAGCGCCCCCTGCAGGCGCGGGGGAATCATCGCACCCGCCCTGCCCGGCCGGGAGCCACCAGCGCCCCCTGCCGGCTGTGAGCGTCACTGCACCGACGGGGAAAGGGCCTGGGCCGGGAGAGGCGGCGCTGGGCTGGGGGCTCTGGGTGCTGCTGCTGCTGCTGTTTGTTTGCCTTGTTTTTTTATATATATATATATATGTGTGTGTATATGTATATATGTAAAGAACTGTAATTAGCTTTCCCATATCTTTGCCTGAAAGCCCTGTAATTTTGAAGTTACAATAATTTGGAGGGAAGGGGGTCCCAAGGGAGGTTCCCGCATTCCTTGGCAGACACTTGTCTTTCAAACCAGGGCAATTTCATATTCTAAAAGAGGCTTTGGTCGAAGTGTAATTCTTAAAGATATTTTAAGTATTAATCCCCAATCAGTTCATACATTCTCTGTGAGCTGCTTTACCTGCATTACCTGCAGCAGTAGAAGGCACTGTATTAATAAGCACAAATTGCCAAATTTTACTCCCAGCCCCCCCCATATTCCTCCACTCCATTGTAACAAAATCCCTGTGCAGAGCAGCACTGAGGTTGTGATGGAGATTTGGCACCTTCCCTGCTTATTTATAAACTGAGTTGCAAGTGTAGGAATCTCCCCCTGAGAGGGAACGGGGGTCCCTCAGTTCTACACTGTGCTAATAAACACTGGATGTTTACAGCTGGGCATCATCTTCACTACCAGTCTAGGGTGAGAGCCTGGGTGTAAAGTCAGCATTTATGCATTAACTAGTCTGGTGAACAACCACTTGTTACTCTGACGGAAATCCCATCATATAGATGAGCCTCTTGCAGTTCTTACAGTTTTGTGACATTTTTCTTTTATTCTCTTGACAAAAAGTGCTCGAATAGAGAGATGAGAGAACCACCTCAGTTATGGCTGAGCTTCACTAAGGTGAGGTGCACTCTGTATGCAGAGGAAACGAGCTTTGTGTATGGCTGAAACTTGGTTTTGTGCTCAGTGACCTAGAAGATGTTCAGACCCATTTTTTTGAGCCTTGAGTGCACTCGACCCCTCTTTGCCTGCACACCTTTCCTCCATTTGGTTCAAAAAACAAACAACACAGGGCAGGAGTGGGAGAGATGTATTCATAATTGCTTTGTTTCCATTGTGTTTTGGGTGGCTTTGGGTCACAAAATTGTACAGAGACAATTCTGCTAAAACCAGCTGCTGAAAGACAAAGTTACTATAAGACAAAGACTCAGTGTTTAAAATACAAGTTTTCTCACTACTCTTTCTTACTCCCAGGCCTAGATCAGTTGTTGTAAGACCTTATGTTTCTGAATATGAATATCCACATTTTGGGGCAAACATGATTTTGATTTTTGATGGTGTATCACTAAACAACTGACATTGTAACATTTTAAGTTTTTTTCAGTAAATAGATTTAGGAACAAAGAAAAGAAGTGAGAAGAGTATTCTGATAACGTGTGAAGATCTTTTTCTTCCTTCAGTTGCACTAGATATCAAGGATGAGATGTCACACTGTTGTGCTGACTTGCAAACCTGGAATATACTTTTTAAAAATACAGTTTTGAGTTTGTAAAAACACTTAGCGAAGACAAAGAAAACCCTTTAATGAAGCACTTAAATTGTACAGAGGGTTGTTATGAGGCAAGTCTCCAAAGTAAAAACACGAGGCTACAGGCAACACAGTCGGAAGCACAACAAAGGGCTTGTGAGGCTTAGCAGAGGCATGCAGGAGATGGGTTGGGTTGGGTTGGCTTGTCTGCCTGCATGGGGCTGGGGGAAAGGGTGTTGGAACAAGATCAAGAACTTTTTAGGATTTCTGCACAGTTTGCACAGTTGACTGGGAAGGCAGGGGAGGCCCAGGCTGTTGACATTTCACTCTTTCCCCAAGTGTTGTTGGGCTGAGGAGAGCGGGAGGGCTGCTGCCCAGCTGTTGGTGTGTGCCTCTCTTAGCAGCTCTCCACAGGAGGATGGATATATGATTTTAATACCTTCTCACTAATTTCTTGGAGTGGCTTGAACACTTCTGCCTTCATTTATAACCTCTTGGATATGTGTGAGGAACCAATTTAATTCTGATCTGTCTCAACACTGTTTGTCAGAGGCATGTGGGGGAGGGCTTGCACATGTGCCACTTGCAGGAGGCAACTACAAGAAGATGGGAGAAAGCTTTGTCTCTGGGGAGACTTCGCCATGTGAGATTTCATATCTCACATGGGACTGGCAGTCAGCAGGAGACCACCAAGGCCACTGTACCCTCCAGAGAGGCTTCTTCAATCAGATGGCAAAAGGTCTGCACCAATGGACTGCAGTGGAATGTTGGACTGGGCCAGTGGTCTCCTGTCAGCAGGGAGAACTTGGGAGGAGCCACGGGGTATAAAAAGTAACTACATCACAAACTCTGGGACCTTTTGAGCTTCTTACGCTGGCTCTAACCTGGTTTTTGTCCTTTTTTCCCCCTGGCTCCAGCCTGCTTTTTGGCTCGCTGGCCCTCCCTCTTGCTGGGCGCTTGGGGGGACACCGGCTGACCGCCAAGCCTTGTATGTAGCCTGTGTCCTGCCCTACCCCTTCACCTGTCCCAGCCGCCGCCAGTCCTGCCTCTCTGTGTTTCTGTCTGACGCCCTGCCTGCTTTGTCCCTGCGTTCCTGCCTGCCTCTAACCTTGCTTCACCGATCCAGCCTGCTGCCGCGATCCCTGCCGCAACCCTGTCCAGGGCACTGCACCTCCTGCCAGAGCGCCCACCCTCTCACCTCGTGTCCGGCTGCCTGTTGACACGGGAGTTGTGCCTGTGGAGCCGCTCCTCTCTGAGAGCTGGGNTTCACCTGTCCCAGCCGCCGCCAGTCCTGCCTCTCTGTGTTTCTGTCTGACGCCCTGCCTGCTTTGTCCCTGCGTTCCTGCCTGCCTCTAACCTTGCTTCACCGATCCAGCCTGCTGCCGCGATCCCTGCCGCAACCCTGTCCAGGGCACTGCACCTCCTGCCAGAGCGCCCACCCTCTCACCTCGTGTCCGGCTGCCTGTTGACACGGGAGTTGTGCCTGTGGAGCCGCTCCTCTCTGAGAGCTGGGCAGGCTCCCCAGCAGGCAGCATGCACACACCCCCTACAGCTTGGACGTTGATGGCGCTCCCCAACCTTCTGGTGGTAACACATGCTTTTTATCTCTGTCTCGTCTCTCTCTCTCTTTCACCCTGTTGCAGTGTGCCCCGTGGTCCCGGAGCAGCGGGACTGGCACGGCGGTGGCTGGTCCAATGGCACCGAGCAGCTGGGCGGGACCGGCGGTGGTGCGGGCGGCCGCGGCGCGGCGGAGCTGGGAGCCGGAGGGATTGGCGGTGCAGGCGCAGGCGGCCCGGAGGGGAAGCTTGGTGCCGGCGCCGCAGAGTGGCCCTGGGCGAGTGCGGTGGACCGGCGGTGCCCTCGCTGCAGAGGTGGCGGCGGTGGTGCCGGTGCTGGCGCCGGCGTAGATCCGTGCAGCCTTGCACATCCGCATGAAGTCACAAGACATCAGCATGTGGTTGCACAATTCAAACGGCCGCGCCAGGAGCACGTAACCTCCTCAGAGGGACGGCCATGTCTTACACGTGAGCTGTGATGTTATCAAAAACAAAGAAACACGCAGCTTTCTTTTGTCCTTTCCACGATGGGGGATAGGAGTTCTCCGAACCTTTTATGGACATAGATACAAAATCTTAGCAATTATTTGGCACAAGATGACCCGATCCCCAACATCTTCCCCTACCATGGACCCTATATAATGAGAAACTGATCTCCTAGGAAAAGCCCCCTTTCTCTCCTCCCTTTTGGGTGTTGTATGCTCAGGAATAAAGGAGAAAAGGAGGACAAATCCTGCTCTTTTGTCTCTGCTCATTTTATGCCTAAACCATCAAAGTTGCAGCCTGCTTTTAAGCCAGACCTGAAGCCTGCCAGTCTGAGGAAGCTTTCTGCAGTTTTCTGTTTGTGATTGAAACTCCTGCTAGCCAGCAACGGCTTTAGGATTCCTGCGCTAAGACGGAGCTTAGCATTAACTACATCACCCCATCCTTTTTCATTTTCTGTCCTCATTTTCTGTCTTTTCTACTCTTGTTCAGTTGGGCAACTCCCTTTTTTTTACCAATAAACATTTCTCAGATACAATATTGTCTCGTTTGACTTAATTTCGTCTGAGACCATCAGTTTTAAAAGAACTCCTTGCAGTTCCCTCATAGTGGAATACCACAATATGTAATACAATTTAGATAGTAATATCTGTAATACATGGAATAGAAGGCACATGGGCAATTCTTGCATCCCTCTAAACAGATCATGAAATGAAGAAAGTGCAGTAGCTAGTCTGATGACAGTTTTAAAGTCCTAAATCTAATGCAGTCTTTGACCTGAATGCAATTTGCAGCTTGGAGTCAGCATGACAACTCACCTGACACTGTGTATGGCTCCTGCTCTTGCAGAAAAAGCAGTTTATTGTCTTGAAGACTGGGTTACATGCAGAAGTGCTGGCGTAGAGTTATGTCAAGACAGTTGTCCTGAATTATTTTCACTTTGTAATAGATGCATTACACAGATGCAAACTCCTAATCCCATGGTGGTTCTGGTACTTCACTGCTAAAATACCTTGGCAGCTATATGAGCATTAAAATGCATGTCAGTAAAAAGTTGTTTGAGCTTGTAGCTAAAAACTGTTTTCATCAGTACTTGGCAGCAATCTTGAAGCAAAGACCTCTGAACTACTGCAGCATGAGACTTAAGCCATGGTCCTAATCACCTGTTGTCACTAAACATTTCCTAGTACTTTTCACAGTAGGAAGTTTATTAACTCTGGTGTTTACACTAAATTCAGTTTGGATAATTACATTGTGGCTACATAAAGTATTACACCACAGTATTTTCTGTTGGTATCTCTTCTCCTTTTCATCCTAAGTCATGGTATGGCAGTCACAGTTTGTTCTACAGTATTTAAATATGCTTTATCTGTGTCAGGAAAGCGAATTTCTACAATTAACCAGGTTGATGCATCTTGCCAGGCTGGTGCAGCATTGCTGGATAAAGCTGCAGTGTGTGTTGGAGTGGGAAATAGACTGTCCGGTGAGAGTGGGCATAGTGGAGTGTATCTCGTGGCTTTTGTTGTGCTGTTACATTCCCCTTTGCCTCTTCTTCTGAAATTAGTCATAGTTTGTGCCACTGAGACTCAGTCATGAATCTGTGTGGGTGTGCTTAAGTGGGAGAAGAATATTCTTCAGTTTTTGTCACTTCCTCATTCCAAGTTTTAGTCTTATGACTTCTCTCAGTACATACGGCTGTGCAGTTAACTGATCCACATCCTGCATTCGCCAAAACATCTGTGACCATGTTGAGGTACTTCATTCACAACAGGGACATGTGGTAATTTCTGAAAACTGATACTGAACATCTTTGAGTTTGCAAAATCAAAGGCCGACTTCCACTGTGACGTGTGGTGAATCAGAGAAGAACTGGGTGATTTTGTGGTTTCATAGCAGGAAGCCAGACTACTTCTCTTTCTGAAAGAGTGCTTGTCTCTTTTTAATTGCTAAATCCAGAGTAGCTGTAGACTATTGGCAGTCTTATGAAAGAGAGAAGATTGAGGTGGTGTTTGAAGTGATTCAAACAGCATTGGAACTAAGGGAAGCTGCTGTTTATAGCTATCCTGGCTTAATTTTGATAATGAAACAGAATATATTTTTGTATTGCACTCAGGTGCTGCTGTCGGTGACAAAAGCACTTAAATTATGAGTATTAACAGGCAGCAGATGAGTGTATGTGTAGGTAAGTGTCTCAACCTCTGGATTCAAGCATGCTGGTCCCTAGAAGCTGTTGGAGAACTGTATTAGGATCTTGCTTGCATGAAGATTCTGGATTCTCAGAAGTATTTTTTCTTTTAAGTCCTTTCAGGTGTGGCATTAAACTTAAACACTAAAACCAGTCCTTGAACATTCCCCAACTTGAGAAACATTGGTTTCTAAACCTGGTTTTGCTGGGTCTGGATTAATTCCGCAGTGGCTTCAGGCAGGCACACCCAGTCATAACATCCCCTTTTCTTTCCTCAACTTGCATGTGGCCTACAAATCTGCTCTGACTCAAAGTGAAAAAACAGTTAAAATATCTGGTGAAGGGCTGGAAGAGTGAAAGGATACTGTGACTTTAAGACAATGGTAGAAGAAATATCCATGAAAATATATCTGAGAGTTGTTCATAAAAGATCTCCTTTAGACTATGCAGTGGTTTTGGCTTTCAGTGTTGTCTGTATGGTCAGAGAAAGAAGAGCAAGAAAACAAAGAAAACAGAGTCTTTCTTTGCCTCAGAGAGGAGAAACAAAAATCCATCTGACAGACTGTTTGGGTGGATAACTGCAGACGGGGATTAGGAGGGGAAGCGATAAGGAGGGAAGAGGGGATATTAATTTGATAAAATATGGAAAAAGAAAAATCTGGAAGAAATGCTGATGCACATGAAGGCAAGGAAAGGGGGTTAGATGCAAAGGGGAAAAACAATTCTGAAAAGACATCTAAGTGCTTGTCATGCAATTAGTGTGCTGTAAAATGTATGTTATTAACTTCTGCCACCCACTGTATCACATTTGAAATTCAAATGATGAAGTTGTCTTTCTTTGCTTTTCTCTTGTAATCTCTGTTTAAGGAAAATGCTGTGATGTGAATCAGATAGCGAGGGATTCAGCAGTGTGGATTACAGACTGTTCCACTTCCAGTGCTCTCCATCAAATCCAGTCTTTTTGTCACTTCCTGAACAGAAGGTACTAGAATGCAGAAAGCACAGTAATATCACAGTCTACCTATACCCAGCCAGAAAATTTCTTTACATGGTACAAATACAGAATATGCTTCAGATTCTAATCTCTTGATGTACTGCATTTGAGGAGCCTCTTTTAACTAGGCACCCAGCACTTCTTCTTACTTAATCCTTTAGTATGAGGCTCTCCCTTTACTTTTCATTTCTTCAGCTGCAAATGAAAGGTATGGATTTTGTTCTGTTTTTGGTATTTTTTTGGGGGAAGCAGGGTGGTGGGCCACGTAGCACAGTTTTCACACAACACAGTAAATGCACAGATTTTCACCCCTGACTCTGGTGACCATTTATTTGCATTGTAGAGACACAACTCCAAAGCAAGTTTTTTTAGTAATCAGTTGCTTGTCTTGCAAGCAGTGAGATCTGTTTAGGACATAGAATCACAGAAGGGTTTGGGTTGTGAGGGACCTTAAAGACCATCTATTTCCCAAGCCCCCACCATGGGAAGGGACACTTTTCGCCAGATCAGTTTGAAACAGGAGAAGCAGATGTATTTTCTAGTGGTTTTACGCATTCTCTCAAAGAA
This sequence comes from Platysteira castanea, assembly GCA_013397175.1. Taxonomy (NCBI): domain Eukaryota; kingdom Metazoa; phylum Chordata; class Aves; order Passeriformes; genus Platysteira; species Platysteira castanea. The sequence continues at coordinate 15,277 of VYXC01004953.1, read as the reverse complement.
GCCTGTCACCTGAAAAGCAGTAGAAAAGGGGCTTTTGAGGCCAGTGAGGATATGCATGGCTAGGACAATGTATATCAGCTGGCTACCACCTCCAGTGGCACCAGTGTGCACTGATTGCTTTGTCCTCCTGGGCATGGGATAACTCGTGGCAGGTAGCTGGAGGCTTCAAATGAAATGAGGACAAAGAGAGAGAACTGGAGTATGCTAGAATCAAGGGGGCAAGCTTCTCTTCCCCACAAATACTGAAGTGGGCAGAAGAAGCAAGAGCACGGGTAGTTGGAAACAAAGTATGAGTCCTTGTAAATCTACATCACTCCATCAGGAACAGTTCTGTTCCCTGATGTAAGCCTTTCACCCCTCTCCTAACTTGTGCTGGTGTGCTGCTGCTCTCTCTCCTGTTTGTTACTGGTCTGTGTAGCCACTCAAAGAAGTGACTCTCAGGGCAAAACTTCGAAACCTGGCCCAAGGACGGTACATCCAGCTGGTAAACAGTCCCTGTCAGCCACAAGGGTGACAGGACTTCAAACAAAATGTTGTCATGTGTGGAAATAACCAGGTTAGATGATGCTGAGGTGGAACTCACTCCTGCAGTGGCTGGCATTTTCCCTCCTGTGAAGAAGCTGGGAGATCCCTCTCAGACTTGTTTTAAGGTTAGGTTATCATTGGTGGGGAAAGTCTTGTGTGACTTATATTTTGTGTCCTGTGACTTTTCAATAGCTTTCAGGACCTGATTTATGGGGAAGCTCCAGGGGAAATTGCAGGGTGCTGTATGAATTTAGGGTGATCTGAACCAGCTGGAAATGGCAATAAATAAGGTAGGCAGGAAGGAGATGTTTGAAGGGAAACCAGCTTTCTGGTTAATATATCTATAAAAGCCACCCATTAAAAAAGGAGTTGCTTCTCCAACTCAGGAGTTAGCATGTTTTTCTAACCTAGCTCTTTCATATGTGAAGAATTCTGGATTTTCAGTCGTTTCTTTCTGCCTTTGGCTTCAAAGGAGTGGCAGATTTTCACTTGGGGATTTAATGCAGTGCAGGCTGTCCTGGTGAAGTCCTCAATTGACTTGAGTTGATGCAGCTCCCATGAATTAACGTAATGGCCCTGCTGCATATTTGCTTTATTCTATTGTTCATCACCCTCTAAAATATTCATACTTCTACAACAGGAGGGCACCAGTAGTGCAAAAGCCATGCATTGAATAAATTGAATAAATTAAGATCTAGTATATTTCTGGAGAAACAGATCCTTAGAATGAGGTAGTTTTTTTTTAGCAGAATCTTGTTGAGGTCTGGCTATGGCCTGCACCCTCCCTGAAGACAGCTTTGTCTGTAGAAAGAATCAGGAACAATATTTTTGGTAGATATTCATGGATGTTTTATTTCTCTGACTGCATGGCAGCCAGGAGAGACACAGACCGGCCACACAGGAGCCAGGTCAGGCACGGACCCTGCCCCGAAGACCCAGGAATCATGGGACAACCACAGTTTTCGGGGCAGGGAAAACACTTATAACCAATAATGAACAGGATAACATCAGGGAGCCTGGAAACCCCGTGTAACCATGCCTCAACTCCCAGGGCCCTTCCCCCGGGAGGGGCACCTCCACAGAATCTAACAGACATCAGCTTCATTTTTCTCATAAAAATTGGAGGGAATCTGTTCCTCTGTGCTGGGGCTATTAATATATTTTCAAGTAAGGTGCTTTTTTAAAAGTGTTTTTAATATCTGATGTTAGGGTTCTGATGTTAGAGTCATTTCTATTTGTGGTTTTACTCAGCCCTGGAGATGTAATACTTAATACTGTCAGAGCAAGAGCTTGGATTCCACCTCAAGTCGGAGCCTGTAGTCTGCTTTTGTTTCTTTTTATTTTGCTGGTTTTGTTTTGTTTTTATAAAAGCGCTGTTTGTTTTGCCCTGCACAGGCAATTAGTGTGACTCATGTTAAAAGAGGTGCGTGATGACTTCTTCTAGTATGTAAGATGTGGGTCAGTTTCAAATCCTTGGAGAAAACCTGTCATGATATTTAACAGGCTTCACTTATATGAGGAAAAATTACTTATTTAAACCACTATCAATACAATGATTCAGGCTGTTTTAACAAGCTAAGCAGGTCATTATCAGACATATAGATATATTTAGATTTATTAAGAGATATCTCTTTAGATCCCTGCCATCAGATGTCATAGCTGAGTCTAACAGAGAGAGCCTAGCACAGGGGTATGTAGTCAGCCTTTTACTGCACTGTTTTATTTGACAAAAATGAAGAAAATAAATCTGTTATTAATTTAGATTAATTAATTTATTAAATTAGACTATATCTCTGGCACATGTTGTTGTTATGATCTCAAATTTGACCACCTGAATTTACAGCTTTGGCAAATAAAGGATACTCTTTAATGCTTTAGTGTAACCCATTGAGCTTAGAAAAGCTTCCATGAAAATGATGCAAAATAAAATTTGCCTTTTTTTTTTTTTTTCTCCACAAGAGATAAGAACAACACAAAGTCAGATTCTGGTCTTTCCCTGAATATTAATATTCCAGTACCTGTGGCAGCACTGTGAACTGGCACAAAAACAGGCAAAGGGCTCCTGCTGCAGCAGAGAAATAAAGCAACCTTGCATCTCTGAAGCTCCCCTGTACGTCTCTGTTTCAAGCCCTCTGGTACAGTTTGCACTAAACCCGTGCTTTCTTAAGAGCTTGTAAATATCTATAGACTCCTTCATCCTTCAGCCACACTTGAGACCATCCCAGTCTTTTTAGTGCTAAATTACAAACAGCATGTCCCCTCCACAGCCCATCCTGCCTCACCTGCAGGACTTGCAGCAAGATAGGCTGATGTGCTCCTCCCATCCAGCTCTTACACGTACTGTTATGACCTTTTGTGAACTTTTAGAATATTTCAGAAGAACAGAAGTTGTTACATCTGCCACAACAACATCAACAAAAGTTGCCTCCTTTGATGCCCTGCAGACAGAAGCTTCAAAGGAAGAAGGACATAGAAGCCAGCATTCTCTTTAAGTGACTGCATGCTTTGAATTTTGCTCTTCAGTAGAAAACAAGGATGTAGCACTTACACCCGCAAGCAGATATGTGTCTGGGGTTCACTTTTCAGCTACTATTAATGTTTTCCTGAAAAAGTGCAGGCTTCCTGTAGACTTTTGTCAAGAGGAAAAACTATGCTGGTTTTCAACACTATGCTTTAATATTTTCTACAGTGAATAGAGATAGTGCAACACTTTGGATTTCTCTTCTGCCTTTTTGACTCCCAATATTTGCGTTGTATCTTATATGTTCACTTGTGCTGAGTCCATTCCTCTATGGGTCCTGCAGAAGTCATTAGGAATGCTCAGGGGAAACAGATCTGCACTGCAAAATTGTGCTGCTCCAGGTTTTGTTATCAAGTAGCAGTTATCAGATGCACGCATGGGTGACACAGTGACATCAGGATGCTAGTGATGATCACATATCACCTTGTAGCTGACCACTGTGGTAGTTGAGGCTGATGTATTCTCTGAAAGAAAAAGCAGAGACCTCCTTTCCATACTTTGGTGCAAAATCATGGAACACTGAAGTGTGTTGTCCAGTACTGGTTTAGCATGAAAGTATTTGTAATACTGAGGAAAAACAGGCCATGTATTTGCTTTTCCCCCCCTTCTCAGTGTTTTTGCAGCCCAGAATTTTTGCAAGGGATAAATCTCACAGCTCCTTTTATGCTTCATTCTTTCCTATCAGCAGGAATCCAAACCCTTGCAAAGAGATATTTGGTTTTTTCTCCCTCTCTTACTACTTTTAGTAGAGTAAGTTACTTTTCCTTTCTATTCCTTGTAACATGCTTTGCATTGAAAATGACTTCCTAAGAGCTTAGAATTAAAATAATGCCTCTGGATTTACCTAATATTAGTAATCCCATGTTTGTGAAATGAAAACCATCAGAAATTAGCAATAATTGTGACCTTTAATTAAGAATGGGCATAAAAGTGAAGAAAAATTAACATCTTTGACATTCGTCTTTCCTGACTGCTCTTTGTTACTTGGGTGGCTGCAGACCTGCTGTGTTTCTGAGAGCTCCACGCTCTCTCAAATGGGTTGACATCACCCTTGGCATTGCCTTCCTCTCTCCCCTGCTGTGTACTTGAAAGTGCCTGTGGCCCAGTTCACATGGAACACTGTGGTGTGAGCCAAAGTGTGGGTTCCCCCCAAGGATGAAAGGGAAAATTGCTGGGCTAGCTCCTGGTGTTTTGTTGTGTCACCTTCTCTTGTGGTAACCCAGCTTCAGAGCCCTCTTCTTGAAAGCTACTGATTGTCTCTGTCAAAGCCCCTGGCTCTCAGCCTTCCCTGAGATGCTTTCAGCAGAGTTCCCACCCCTTTCTGCCTGACAACTGGGGTTGAGCTGTCCTTGCCTGCCTCTATTCCCCCCTATCATGCTGAGACACCCTTGGATTCTGCAGGTAGGAGAATAATATGTAGGGGGTGCTTTTATTTTGGATAGACATCAGTGAACTTGGCAGTGCTAGGTTTACAGTTGGATTCAATGTTCTTAAGGATCTTCTCCAACCTAAGTGATTCTGTGATTTTATAGACTATTTGCTTCAGCATGACCTTAGCCCACTCATGGCAGCAGAGGATGATGCCTATGGGCATCTTCCACTCACAGATATCTGTCAGGCCTGGCCTTTTTGTAACAGTGCAACAGTGAGTTCTCAAGCCAATATCCTTTCTGTTTGACAGCAGAAATGTTGAAGAGGGTTGTTTTCTTATGAGAAAATTATATAGTAGCTCAAATGACCAGAAAGAAGGAACCTCTCTCCACAGATGACACTGTGCATCATCCACCCAGGATACGTCTGATGCCGCATGAATGTGGGGTTCCCAGTGTGGGACGTTCATGAGAACTACTTGTTATCTATTTTTTTCTGTTTAATCTTATCAAACTAGATATTTTACTAATCTACTTTCTAAAAAGGAGCCCTGTGGCATCTCTCTCCCACCTCACCCCCAGTGCAGAAGACCTGGTCAGAGGAATTTGAAATCATGACACTGTGAAAGTGTGGGTGCTGTGGGCACTAAGGGTGCAACAGGCCTTCAACAAAAAAAGATAGAGCCTATAGCTGAAGTGTGGGGCCAGAGAACTGTTTCCAAACACCTACACCTGATATGTCCCCCTGCCTGTGCTGTGGTTCCCTTGGGAATGAAATGCCAGCCAGTGGATGGGCAAGGAGTCATGGCACATGTGAATCATATTCAGTGACTTCAGTTGCTTTGATGACAGGCAGGGCAGGACTGCAGAATTCATCCACTACCCAATGCAGACAAACAGCTGTGACTGCTGTGAGGTGTTGGTGATTGTTTCCTGTTAGTTGAGGGCCTGTGGCTTTTAGGGAGATGATATAAAAAAATGCAAAAATGTAGTTTTTCTGGTTTGATCTGAAATTGTGTCTATATATAAACCTCTGATTATAAAACCTGTGTTATGTTGACAAAACTTCCCAGACTGAAGGTTGAAGTGTTAGAAATGGGTATGCTGTGAACTTTTTCAGTCATAAGAATAAATAATTTTTAAATATCATCTAATAAAGACCTGATCTTAGGCATTTGGTAAGATTTTCAACATGTGTTCATGATGTGCATACAGCAATTCTTGTATTTCCAGCTATCAATAAAACAAAAATCTGTGCAGAAATTCTTTTTCTAATGTGCTCTTATTTCATCATGTTTTGCTGCCCATCTTTCCCATAAATATTTCCTGGTTTGTAAAACACATGAAGATACTTCTAGATCTCTCCCTGCAACAAAAATTTGAGCTCAACATGGTGTTTTTATTGTTCCACCAAGTCAGTGTGATGTTATGCACTGAGTTGTGGGGTGTTTTCTTTCCCTTTCTGTGGTACTGCTTTGCATTCAAACTTCAAAACAAATGCCAAATGTCCAAAATAACAGGAGAAAGTATCTTTGAAAGCTACAGTTGTCTCATCTTGGTAGGATTTTCTCACCAAAATAATTGCCCACTTAAATTTTAGAACAAACACCACTATAAAGGGCCAGTAGCTACTTTTTGTTGTCAGATTCTGCTCTATAACCTCTTATGAAATTTTGCAAATATATCAAATTTTGCTCCAACATCGCCAACGATCGAGACTCTAAATTTAAAACTTTGTTTTAAATGTTGAGAACTTGACCAAATTCGTGCTAAATATTTACTTTGGTTTTGTAGAGATTGCCTCAGTCCTGATGAGGCCAGAGTTGTGCTTGAAAGCCAGTATGTAATGCCCAATTTTGTTATTAAGATTCTCATGGGATTTTATAGCCTGCAAACTACGTTTGCTCGTGTATAGAAAATTTCATACCCTGTCCTCTCATTGCCATTGATCAGAGCAATTTTGGAATTATGAGAGTATTTTGGAACTGGTATAACTTAGGTTTGTCCACATGTGGAACTCAAGAAGATGAAATCGGCTCTTTCAGGACTCTAGGAGTGTTTTTTCTTTATACTGGTACAGAAAGTAAGTTATAGTACTAGCAAGTAGCATAATGAGGGCATAAATGTTTTAGCAATAATAGTGTGTTGTTTGAGGTGGGACTGGGACTTTCTCTGTGCTTTGCTTCACTTCTTATTCCACAGATAAACTAATCTTATACACAGGGAGAATGAAACTTGGAAAAACTTAATTCTCTATTGAGAGCTAGATCATGCTATATCACTGGACTGCCATCTTTTTTCTTAGCAGATTACCCAAATAAAATCTCTGTTCTCAGGACATGCACAGTGAATACATTTCACATGGCTTGGGTTGGCAAGACAAAACTGCTGAGGTGATGATACCCTCAGTTTTGATAATTTATGCATCATTTTATATTCTATACAATGAGAATTTTAGCACCACCAGACTGGCAGATAAATATCTAGAAATAGTAAAGAAGTGACATCCTATATATGTGTGGGAACATGCATGTCCTCCTTACAAAAGGAGAACTTTAGAAAGGCAATACAGGGACAAAAATCAGGTGATGCTGTCTTGAAGGAGCTTTGCCTTTTCCCTGTGTTCCAACTAAAATCTTGTTGTTCTGACCCTGTTTAAGTTGGGTCAGAATATGTTATATTTCATTTTGAAGGGCAAAGTTGAGGCAATGTAGCCACAGTCTTGAGCACCAGTTCTGTGGTTTTGCTAAGACCTGGTTTAATGAGGTGCTCCTAGGGATGCAGAAAAGCTGGTGTGGGAGCAATGTCTTCTAAGTGGCCCAATTTCTGTTGAAAAAAAAGTCAAAAAAGCTTTCAAAAGTAATGTTTTTTATTATTTTTTGTAATTTACACAAGATTGTATCGAAGTATAAGACTGAAATGACTTAATTAATCTTCTCACCTGCCACAATTTCATCATGAGGTGGGGGGTAGTTAGTTGTTTTCACTTTGCAAGTTTTACCTTTTTTATTTTGTGTAGGAATTCCAACAAGAGTAATATTGTTGCTCATTTGTTTTATGATAGAAAAACTGAATGTTCAGTGACTCAGTTATGAGGCTGGAGAAGAAATTGTTCATCACAAGTGAATTGTTCTGCAAAGCACAGAGGCAATGATGTTATCACTTAATTACATACTTCCAAGGTAATCTTCTCAGCCTTTCTTGGTTAGCCTTCTGAGGCACAGGGCCAAATGTGACCTTGAGATCCATCACTTGAGAGTGCCACTGACTCCCGTAATGCACTTCCAGCTATCTGAAGCTTTCTGGCTTTCAAGAAATACAGCTTGTCCAGAGCAAGTAACAGTCACTTATTTCCATTTTTTTCACTGCTGGGAGCACATAAGAAAGGTCTGCATGCTCCCCAAACTATTATTCAACAGCAGAAAAATAAAAGCTGAGGTGGAATTGAATCATCTGTTTGCCTTGAAAATCCAGAAATATTTAAGAACTGTTGTAATTACAGTATTCTGAAAGGGGACAATGTTGGAAACTTGCCATGCTGACAATCAGTTAATCGAGGAAAAAAGAAGATAAAGTGTTTCTAGGCTATTAGCACTGTGACTTCTTTATGAAGAATTATGAACACAGATGTGCACACATGCACAGACACCTCCACACTTCCCCAGGCAAATGATTATTAAAATTAACAGCTTTAATGGCCATGGTTGGTGGTACACAGACAATTTAAAGTGATTCCCCCAAAAGTTTAGCTACCTTTTACTGAAACTCCCCCAACATCCACAAATATTTTAAATGTTTTTGACATTTTGTAGACAATGATTTGTCTATTACAGAAGATAATAAATGTCTCTTTTCAGACCAGATATAGTAAAATATGGAAAAGTAATTTTGGGAGGAGATGTCATATTTTCATGTACCCCATAGGAACTGATGCAGTCTTAACATGCAGTGGAGGGTGGTGAGAGGAAACCATTGCCATCTTCCAACTTCTGCCTCCTGCCAAATTGTTTTTGCTTTCTGAGGTCAAGGTTCTGTTAAGTGTGGTGTAATAACTCAGGGTTCTGGTTGAAATATGCACAAACAGGTCTGGTAGTTCACATGGCTGTTACAGTGGCAGCATGGAATCACGAGGACCTTATGGAGTCATGGTGGTTCACAGTCATGGGTGTTTTTTAGAAGGAGAAGGAAAGCTGAAGGAGAAGGAACTTGCCATGAATGTATTCTGTTGTTCTTGTGCAAGCGTAGGTCTTCAAAGGGTAGATTAACTCTTTTGATGGCAGAAGTTCTCGAAAATTCCTTTTTGACCTTTTGATGTGTTTTTGGAGCTGCATGTTTTAAACCTTTCCCCTGTGTAGAGACTGATATTTAGGTGAAGGATTTAGTGGCTATTGGAATGGTTACTTAAATTGTATTTTATACAAATGTCATATTAGACTAGGAGAAACAGATCAGCTTATAATTGTGCGTATAAACCCTAGTTAAATCTTCTTTTGAACAATGCAAGCCTGGGCATAATTTTTTCTGGGTGTTTGTTTTGTGTTGGCTTTTCTCTTTTAGTTTTTCCCCCAAGTGTTAATGGATTGTCTGGTTAATAGTGCCTGGAACTCTGCCAATGTCAAATATAAACCACACATTCCTTTTAACTAGCAAATCTATAAAGATTTACAAACTTGTTAGATGGCAGCTACCAGACTTTTCAGCAAATGATTCTGTTTTGAATTCTTTCTGCTACAGAGAATTTATTTGAAAGGAATTCAGAAAGAAAAGTTTTCATCTTATTCAATTTCTGGAATGCTTTATCTGGCAGTTACTCTACTCAATTTATTCCCTACTTTATATTCTGATAGGCTATATGGTCTTTCTGTCTTTAAAGATAAGACTTCAGGGGAGGAAGTTGTTTAAAGAGGTACAGTTGCAGAGATGTTCAAAATTATGAGCTTGCTGGAAGCTTCAGTACTTCATTATCCTCCTCAAAATAAATGAAAAGTAATAAAGAATAGCCTTAATGGCTGTTTAAGGGAGTACCAAAGTGAAGGGTATAAGCACTGTGGAAGGTAAAAAATCAAATATTAATTTAAGTGATTGTCACTCCTATCAGTGCCAATGTGTTCCATTTTTTCATGCTAAACAACCCCCCACCTTGAACCAAGTCATAAACCAGTCTGAACAGTGACTGAGCTTTAAATGAAATATAATGAGAGATGTTTAGAAAGCCATTAATGATAGCAAATTCCATTAGGGAAAGTTAAAAGGTTAAATGCTTGTGCATGCAGTGTCACATACGGTAAGTGGCTTTAGAAGGGCAGAGGTTACAGTTTTTCATATGGGTCCTTTCACTCCCTTCACTTCTCAGTCCTGCCTTCCCATCCTGCCACCCCATCTTTGAAAGTGTTCAGTGCCATGTTGGATTGGGCTCTGAGCAACCTGGTCTACTGAAAGGTGTCCCTGTTGAAACTGGGTTTTTTTAAAACAAAAGCAAACCTGAGTTCTTTCCTATCTTAAAAATCAGGGTTTTTTTTTTCTAAACCATACTGTTAAATTCATGTAAAGTGGTAAAATCTGGAGCTTTTACTCTCCATAGAGAAAGAAAGTCCAGGTTTGTTTTTATTATGACAGGATAAAATTATTATCCATCTTTAGTCTGCAAACTGGCTCTGCAGATTGATGTTACTAATATGCATGCCAACTCAGTGATAATTTTTCCAGTTCCTAATGCAAATAATGCAAATATAACATTGTTCCTCTGTAATCCAGTCTTAGTATTCCTAAATTCATGTGTTTAAGATGGTATTGAACACTTTGGCACACTCACATCCCCACCATTGAGCTTGTGCTTGACTGATTCTTTCCCACAAGTCATATAGGTTCCAGCCTAGAAGCCAACCCAAAGTGGTTCAGGAATGTGACCCTCGCGTTGTGCAAAGGTACTGTGTCCCTCAGCACATAGAGGAGAGTTTCCTACCTTTCTCGAAGGAAAATTCCACTTCTGCATTGGATGTGCTTGGAGACTGGAGCTTGCTCAGTGACAAGCTGTGAAAATTACCCTATTGGAAGATCACACAAGAAAATGTTTGTTGTTGTTCTTGTTAAAGCTTTCCCAAAGAAACTTTAGTGCATGACAGTCTCTCTCCTATTCTCATTGTAACAATTTTCACATTTCCCAATTTCTGGAAGCAAGTGTGACTTTTTTTTTGTCATATATATCAAGATGTTAATGTTGCCTTACAATAACTTCTGTTCTTCTTGTTGCCAATTAGGAAAAAAGGATTCCAATTACTTTGGTTTTTAAGTTACTCAGCAACTAAGCAACAAAATGTTTGTCTTTCTAGTGCTCGCTCTTAGAAGCTACAGAGCTTCAAAAGCTGGAGATGGCTATTAATCTTTCCTGTTATTTGTGAAAGACCTTGTATCTCCCCCCATCTGATCTTTCTCTGTAGAACTGGATGAAGTTGTTTTCATTTTACTTTTTTTGAGCTGGACTGATGATGCTGTTCTTTGAGACTTAGCAAACAGATGTGTTGTGCTGACTAGCATCTCTCTTCAGACCACATCCCTTAATCTCTATAGAAAAATGTGTTTCCCATGAAAAGATATTTGTCTAATACTTCCAAAGCTTCCCTCTCTTTACTGTACCTGCTACCACTTTGTTTTTATTGTATGTTTTGGATCACTGATCAAAAGATTGAAGGACTAAATCAACACTTGAAAAAAGAAGGTAAAGTGGTGGTGGAGGGTTGTTTGTTTTTTGCTTTTCTTTTTTTTTTTTTTTGGGATAGTATTCAAATAGGCAAAGCTTCAATTCCAGAGCATAAACTCCTCTCTGGCATCTAGTCCACAGAAGGATTGTCCTTGTGTGTGCTGGTTTGACTTACCTCATAGAAACTATACTAATCAGCTCTCTTAAAGTGAAACAAAACATTCATGTCAGCCTGCTGAGAGGACAGTTTCAAATCCTCTTAAGATCTTATGGCACAGCAGTACTGGCTGCCTAAATAAAGATTTGGTGGGTCAGCTAGTTTATTATTTTTGGGGGATTAGTATTCTATTGCTGATGAATTAACCTAGACGATAAATGCACTTGGATATCCTGTGGCACATTTTGAGTGATTGAGCTCAGTCTTGGCAAGGCTAGTCTTGGGGCTCGCCCCCCCGCTCCCCCTGGGGGAAGGGGGGCCTGGGATGGACGCATGGTGGGGCACGGGGCCTCTTGGACCCCTGCTCTCAGGCCACATGTTCTCGGGTTCTGTTTGCTATTGGATATTTTGTGCTGCCCGGGCTGGGAAACTGGGGGGGTTTTCCCAGAGGTCTCAGTCTGTGCCTGGTGACCGGCCATGCTGGCTGGAGGAGAAATAAAGACTGAATGAACACCTATGAAATATCGTGTCCCTGGTTCTTCCATGGGCCAAAGCTGTTTTCAGAAGCTGCACTGGACTGCAACAGGCTAGGAGCATGATGATATGATGGCTGAAGGTGCTTTGGTCATCACTGGATTTAGCGAAAATTTCAGAATACTAATTTACATTGTCTTGAGTTCCCCCAGTTAACCCTGTAGTGTGCATACCTGCTTTAGAACTTTTCATTACTTTTCTTCTCATTTAGGTAAGCTCCCCAGTCTGGGTGCTAAAGAGAAGTCAGGAACCTGAAATTGTATGAAAAATACATGTGAACTCCTTTAGTATGACAGGCAGATATTCATAAAAATGGGGAATGGAGAGGGGGCTGGATAAGGAATTACAGATGTAATTTCTCTAGAGGGATGAGAGCAAGCAAGAGTGGAAAAGAATCCCTTGTCTGACACATCGTCCTGAGAGTCACAGGATAACCTTAGTACTAGGTTGTGCCTGTAATATTGGTAACTGTAGAGCTAATATTTTTCCTTTCCCACTGAACTGCCTTAAGGTTTGGTTCTTGCTCACAGACATAGGACAGGGTTCTGTAGCATGTACATTTTCCAAAAATCATCATTCACCAAAATGTTTTCAGAATGAGGTATCTTTCCCATTCCTTCCCTTGGATGTATTCTGAATCTTTTGTATGGAGACCAAATCTCCTTATTACAAAACATTGATACTGATAGAGGGGCTAACATCAGCTCAGGATGATGGAGCTGGCATTTATTTTTCATCCCTGCATTAGCTGTTCATGTCTTTTCGGGTGCATTGTATGCAAATTCTGCTTGATTACAGGATCCTGCTGTTGCAGGAATTGTCCAGAGGCAAAAGAGTTATTTGCTCTTACTGCTTGATCAGTACTGTGCACAATACCGCAGTTTCGTAAAGAATGCTCTGGTTGTATTCGGTTGTTTTGCACTGCTGGTGCCTTTGCCTTCTCATATTTCATCCCTGAACAGAGCAAGTCCAACACACTGGGCGTGGCTGCTGTTATCATTCTAAAACTGACTAGCATTTAGGCTTCTTCTTTTTGAAAGGCATTATAAAAGCCAGATTGCTGCTATTAATAGCAAATGTGATCTACCTGTGGCACAATGCAGGGATTCAGTTCACTAGGCACTGTATATTGTGAACATTAACTGAACAGTTCCTTTTCAAATGCAAATCCTTATTTATTAGTGTCACCCACGATAGGAAACTGCACATGGTTAGGGTTACTAACAGGTTTTTTTTTTTCCTTTTCTCTTTCTGGCAGTGCCCTCTTTTTCTGGAGCTCTTTTCAAGCAGGTTTATGGAAGATTTGGTGCAATTGGGTTCCTGGAAACTAATTCTTACCAGCATTCCCAATCTGTGTCAGGTACCCTTCCATGGCCTTTTAAGAGCGGGAAAGTGAGGTGTGAGGTCATCAGTCATGATGGCATGTGGTTACACCTCGTCACAGATGGTAGTGGGACACTAGGGGACAAAGAGGGACTAGACTCTTTCCACCAAACTTTCGAAATCCTGCTTTCTGTAGAAGGAGAAAAAGTTACAGCAAGAAAGTAATGGATAATACCAGCATAGAAGAGAGAAGCAGAAAGTGAGGAGTCACCACTGTGCTCAGAAGAGCAGAAACAGAGGAATCCTAGGAACACAGTACAGGAAGGACTGGTTTATCTGGATACCAACTGAGGTGTTGAATTGTCTTGATAATCTAAAATTTGGTTCTATTATGTCTAATTGAATTATATCCATGTTTTCAGATACAAGCAAGAGGTCTTTCATCCTACTTGTATTCAGTTAGTTGTAAAGATGTCTCTTGAAAGGTATCCCAAAAAGTGAGTAACTTTTTTTCCTACCGATATTTTCAATATTCTCTTTCATAAAGGCCCACCTGAGCTGGCTTAAATTTCTGTGTACAGTTTCCTCAGCCAAAGCTAGATCCCTGGTAGCCTTCAAATCCCTTATTTCCTGAGCTGTCTCTGGTGAAGTTATTGAAATACTGACAGCTGTAGGCCTGACCTGAAGCCTCTTGGACATGAGGTGGGTCAATAGTCTTAGGATCAGTATCATAGAAATTTCAGTTCAAGACCTCTTAGGCTGGCTTATGTCCTAAATCTAAATCTAAGATTTAAAACACAGTTGTATGTCTAGGTTTAAGTATCCTAAACAAAATCCATTATAAATTATATAGATGTGAGTTTAAATGATGCAACTTCAGGTATAACTGACATGAAATCTGAGGTTAAAACATACTATAAATTCACCCCCACAACCTTAATTCTGCTCTTTGGTAGCAAATGAAGTAGCCACAATGTTCTTGTCATACAGCGAGTGCTGTGATCCTTTAAAGAACTTGCAATCAAAGGAGCACAGTAAAACAATTGCCCAGTTACACCTGTGTCTGGGTCTCTGTGGAAAGGGAAGCTTCTGGATCAGTCCACTCACCCAACAGCAACACCTGACAGCATTCAGGACAATAAGCATGAACTGGTATATAGAGCACTGCCCATGTTTCACAAATCCCCACTCTGAATAGTAAGTAGTTTTGTATATCATATTACCTATGTCCTTCTCTTCATCCATCCCTGGAAGTGTTCAAGGCAAGGTTGGATGGGGCTCTGAGCAACCTGATCCAGAGGCAGGTGTCCCTGCCTATGGCAGGGGCACTGGAACTAGATCATCTTTAAGATTCCTTCCAACCCAAACCATTCTATCATTCTATCTCTGGCTTGCATTTAATTTTCTTTTTATCATCATCCCAAGATATATTTTGCAGGTATATGTTTGTGGGTATACAGTTTAGGAAAACATTTGCCCCACTGGAAATTAATCTATTGAATACTCTCAAAATGTATAATCAAGTGTCTGAAAAGCAGAGCGATTTGTTGTGAGTTATTTATTAGAGAAACTGATAAGAGTCCAAGTGAAGCATTTTAGATTAAGTGGTTTCTTCATTCACTGAAATGTGAATGAAGTACAACTTGTAGCACTTGAATTTTGTATCCAGATGTTAGCTAGAATTAGAATTGGCTTTTATTGTGTTTTTTGGCTATTACTGGAGAGCAGAGGGAATGTGTTGCGGTAAGCTGCAGCCTGCCAGAGAGTGCAGGGGGCTTCCTTGGGAGGGAAGGTGTTTTACTTCCTGTATCCCTTTTCAGACTGCCCCGCCTGGCCCCGGCTAGCTCTCAGCTTTCCAACATGGCAGTGACAAAGGAGGCGAGAAGGCTCCCAGGCATTAGGACTTCAGGATGTTTATTCGCATGGCTCTCAGATGGCAGAGAGAGAGGCATGTGGGCAGCTGGACCCCCATGGAGGGGGGGACCAGCACAGCCACTTTGCCCATGCAGAGAGAGGGTCACATCGTATGGGGCTGTATTTTGTATGGGGAGGAGGGGGGCAGAGAGAGGACATGGACTAATAGTCCCAAGGCACAGGGGTGGTATATGGGTGGGATTGGGGTATAGAATAAATGGGGAGAACTTGAGGGA
>VYXC01004952.1:0-17691 GCA_013397175.1 Platysteira castanea | reverse complement strand
TGTGGGTATTTGTCATGTATTAGATAATGTCACCAAAATGGCAGGGAGGCATTTTTAGCTCTCTGAGGCATTTTTAACTCTCCTCTTTCCCTCAGTCATCTTCTAACTCTTGTTTCTGCCTCCTACTTGCCGGACCTGTGCAACAGTTCTCCCTGGACTACAAGAGTAGCTATCAACTTGAATCAGGCATAATTGCTTTAAGTTGATGTCACTTTCTTACCCTGCTTTTGCTACAGGTCATGGAATATAAAATGGGCTCACAACTGGACACAATCTCTCCGCTTGCCCTAAGCCAGTGCAATCCCCCAGGCATTATATTACTTGAACTTGATGTAAGACTCTATTAAGTATCCATTGATGTTTGCATAATTCTGCAGTTCAAGAATATGACCATCTACAGCATTTATTAATTAGCATGAGCTAAAGTTTCAGCAGGAAGACACTATTTAAATTCCAAAGAGTGAACACAGTATTCATGGAATTAATTGGGCAAGGTTTATGGGGGAAAGTAGCATATTTCACTTCATTTTAATAAAGGCTATTCCTTCTGCTTACATTTTTTGCCCTGTTTTTACCACCAGACCAAGTAGAATTCAGGGTCTATTTTTCAAGTCAGATAGGAATCACAAGCTCAAATCAGATCCTTGACCTCCATTTAGGAAATTAGTGTTTTTATAACAGGGAATAAATTCTTTTCCTTTCTTGGTGGCACATGAATGTTTCTGAAATGGGGAAGAGTGTTATTGGAATTTGTCCTGTCTTTGTTCAGCCTACAGCCCATTCTTCAAACTTTTTTCATTTGATTATCTTGATCAAGGTGATTAAGGGCTTTATATTTTACTTCTCCAATTTTCTGTCCTTGTGAATGCTGACATGGAGGAATAAAGAACAGAGAACTTCAAAGCAATTCCCACAACCCAAATTCAAACTCTTACCTACACCAGAGACAGAAAAACAGTGACAGTGAGACTGAGCACTTCTGAATCTTTTTAGTCTTTCTTTCAGCGCTTCTCAGAAATGTGGGTATTCTCAGACTGCAAATGGAGGAAGCTGGATTGCTCTGGCTTTTCTCATTCAATACCCAGTACTTTATGATGAAAGAGATTATTAAAGAAAGCTGTGATGTGTCAATGCACAGCAAAATTGCACTGAACCCAAGGATAAATGTGCACAAACTGTGCATCTCCTTTTTCCATTCTAGCATTTATATATTATTTATGTCTGCACTGAGAAAATGAGAAAGATATTAATACAGTCTTTTTTAATGTCACTTAGCAGTATTTCAGCATCAGGCCACTAATAGCAAGTTTTTATATATTCTCATTCAGAAGAGAACAATAACTAGATGACCTTCTGATCTTATCATAACATATTATTATTATGCTGTGTTGTGATCAAATATAAAAATTTAAATGTAAAGCAGCCTTGAACTTTCCTAGGGAGAAACAACAACAGAAGCCATACTTATGTGTCTATCCTCACATTTATGTCTTTTGGGCAGAGCAAGAACCTGAAAAAGAAAGCATGTCTCCCTTTTAATTTATTTCACTACAAAAATTTTGTTGAATGCTGACTATGTCATCCTCTATAAGCAAATTCTTACCATTTTTCTTAGGAAACAAAAGTGTACCAGGCTAACTATGATGCTGTGCTGAAATATTTCCCTCTTTTTCCAGATATGATTTTGATCAAGCCACCAGGCTGTCTAAGCCTGCTATACTAAAATGCCCAACAACATGCATGATTGTGGATTTAAGCTCTGAGCAAAGTATGAAGTGTGGAAAATATAAATGTAAACATTGTAATTAGAAAATGACACCTAAGGAATTTCTAGCCCCTTCGACAGCACCTGTTGCCTCTCTTAGGACAGTGGCAGTAATTTTACAATGCCTTGTGGGATCCTAAATCCTGCATCAATTAGTGGACATTAAAGAATTAAAGGTTCATTACTTCTATATGTTCTTAATAGAGTTAAGAAGACCTATAACTCTATTTACTTCTTCCAGCCCAAATGAAGTAGCTAGGTGGCTTGAATGAGAATTTCTTATTCAGCAAAATGAATAATTTATTCCTTGATTTCTTACTAAACTGGAAAAAAAACCAAAAAACCACTGTTGAAGTATCATGCCAAACAATTTTTCTGTGCTTGGGAAGACAATAAAACATACCTGGGGGCTTGATCTAGATAGTAAATTCCACTGAAACCAACTTTTTTTTTCCTATTTAAAAGTTTCTGAGAGACTTTGTTAGTACTATAAAATACAGAAATAAACTTTAAAGGAGTGCCGTGGTTTAAGCCCAGCCTAAGTACCATGCAGCTGCTCGCTAACTACCCCCATTCTTCCCTGGTGGCATGGGCAGGAGAACTGGAATTGACTAGTTTGGATCAGCTGTGCTGGCTGTGCTCCCTCCCAGCTTTTTGTGCAGCTTCTCACTGGCAGATCATGAGACACTGAAAAGTCCTTGACGTAGAGTAAGCTCTGTTTAGCAACAAACAGAAGATCAGTGTGTTATCAGCAACAAACATAACATCAGTGTGTTATCAACATTATTCTCATACTAAATCCAAAACACAGCAGTGTACGAGCTTCTGAGAAGAAAATGAACTCTATCCCATCTGAAACCAGGATAATCAGATGTTTTAGACTAAAAAAATTAAATATCTTTACTTTCAAAGCAACTTCCTTAAACTCTTTAAACTGTCACTAATTTCAGCATGTCTCTGGACACGCATTCAAATCAGCTTTACAGGAAAGTTTTGAAATCCTCAATTTATTTTTTTACTAACCATTGCTCATAATCCTTTATGCAAGACTCTGAGGCTTGTAAAACTTTCAATAAGTACGTTTAGGGATGAATGACCCAACTACACAGTGGAGTATTAACTGTCGAGAACCTTGATACAGAGCAGAGTGCATGAGAATCTAAAGTGAGCAACTTAGGTTGAGAAAAAGACACTATTGAAAGGTTCCTCATTAAGCAACATTTTCTTCAGTTGAAGAGAGCAAGATGAAATCTAGCAAGGCATTTTAGCACGTAACTAGAGTTCAAAATTAAACTTCCTAGAAATAAGGTTTGATTTTAATTTTGGTTCCTTCTTTGAAGGCCTTCGGTACAAACATCCAGTAATCATACCAGTATCTCTCATGGGAACGTTTCAGTAGACCTTCCCACTTTCCCTTGACCAGTCATTTCTCTGCCACCCTCTCTAGACCTGCTTTTCAGCAGAACAGATTACAAGTAAATTTCACCAGGAACTTCTTTGTCTCTTCTACTACTTTATTAGGCAGATTTCTCACCGCCCCAGTTTATTATAGCCTTCTAACTTTGATGTCCTAGTATTCACCCAACTCACTAAAGCATTTCTCAACTGGTCTACTGCCCTTGGAGAGCTCCTGCAGACCTTGAAATTATACATCTGATGCCACTGTACATTTTTCAGACTAATACGTAGACAATTTGGACTTCTTCTCTCAGAGGTTAGCCATTTTATTTTGAATAAAAGAGCCAGGTACAGGAAAGTGTATAATGTCACAGAAATGCTTTAAAGAGTAGGAAAAAATTGATTTAAACTAAGCATAAGCAGTTTGGATTAAAAAAAATAAAAGCGTTTAAGATAATGATGTATTAAGTAGGGAATACTTAGGTTTTATTAAGTGGGACTGCATTTAGCAGTCTAAAAGAAGCATATAGAATCATAGAATGATTTGGTTTGGAAGTGACCTTCAAGATCATCGAGTTCTAACCCTGCATTTATTTTGGATATTTCAACTGTAAAATTTTCTGAATATGTCAGGGAACATAACAGTGCAAGTCAGCTGTTTGTGACCAGACCTCTCTCTTTTCTCTTTCCATTTGAATAGTCAGATCATTTCTTTCATGCTACTTTAACTCCTTTGTAATTTTTCTCTTGTTACTGAAAATAAGAGTGAAGTGCATTCAACACTGCTGAAAATCTCCTCCTGGTAGGCATTGTCTCATATGACATAGTTCGTTATACTTCATAAAGCTGACACAAAACTCCCCAGTGTCTGTTTAGATAATGTAATTGAATTAATCACTTATAGCAAGCTGCTCATGAGAGGGATATAAAGCAACAAATGTCAGACCTTTGCCAGAACAGTATAAGACATTATTGGTAAAGAGAGTTTGCATTATACCCAGGGGCAAATTTTGGAATAGTCTTCATGTTTCATATCAAATTTTTCTCTTGGTCTCACAAAATTAAGTATATACTGTGGTGGCTGAACTGAGATAAAATTTCAAAGTTGACTAATTATAATATCAATTGTTAAGACATGTGAGTGACTAGGTAATTTCCAAAGATACATATGTGCTTCTCATTATCTTTATTATTATCTTTTCCTCCTCAGTTCCTGTTATCCACAGGGTGGATAGCAAATGGAACATCCACCAGGATAATTCCATCAAATGTCTTAAATGACATTGCATACACATAGCTATTCTGATAGCACAAAATTATGAGGAAAATCTCTCTCAAAATGACCAAATATCTCAGCTGGACCCCTATTGCACAAATGTACAAAGTGAGGCCTCCAAAATAAGTAGAGGCAGAATAGCTTATTTCAGTTTTTTTTACAATACTGTCATATGTAAATTGTCAGAGAACTGTGTATTCAAATAATTGAAATGTGTAGCCCGATACTTTCAGAGGTATTTTAATTATTTTGCTAAGAAAACTTTATAGTCTTTGGTACATGAGCACAGAACAGATTAAATCACTTTGGTTTAATCACTTTGCTAGATNGTACATGAGCACAGAACAGATTGGTTAAATCTCTTTGCTAGACGATTTGCATTAGGTCTCTGGATTTTAGACTTTTTATGAATGTAGCCAATTTTATGGAAGAATCCCCCAGGTAGCTCCTGATGGCCCTTGATTTTTCCTTCTTCAATGTCAAATATTTTATGAACAAACCTCTTCATAGTGGAAGATGAGAAATACTTAATATGCTGTGAAACATTTGATGTGTGCACAAGACCAGGAATTTTCTTATCTTTAAGAGGTAAATTCTATTCTCAACATTCTTTCTTTATTTTTAATTCCTCTGTAATTGTAGAGAGCATTTCTGAACAATGACAATAGTTCTTACTTTACTACTCAGTGCTTACAATGTAAGCACAACAGATAAAACTAACAGGTTGCATACAATAAAAATATTAAAGTAATTTCTTAGAAGTTGTACAGTGTGGTCTTTATTTCTTGTCATAAATTATTCTATACCAACTAAAAATGTGTGTGCAATAATGTTAATCCCCTCCCAAAAATACTATTAAAGATACGTCAAGATTTTGAAGTTTCCTACATGCTACTAAAATACTGAAATTTAAATCTACTTGACTTCCTTCTCATCAGATCCTATCCTTTCTAAATCTGTCACCATCATAACATGTATGCCATCTTCTCCCCGACCTGTCTCGCTTTTTCCTTCAGTAAAATAAGTTCAAGGAGAGATTTCCCCTTTATCCCTATTTTGTCTATTATTTTACGAGTTCCTGAGAGTCTGTTCTGGTATCTTTAAAGTCTATTTATCATAAAGGAGCCTGTTTGTTTTGGGTGACTGAGCTATTAAAATCTTTCTTACTGGTTCTGCAGATATAACATCTTTCACTTAAAGCTGTCTAAGTGGAATTGTGGCTGGTCATGATGCCATGGTATAAATTTGATTTTTCACATCATAACTTGGGCCTATGCAATGCACATGCTAGGATATATGACTAAAAGTCACAGGAACTGACTGCAGAGGACAAAGAGGCAAGTAAAATATCCTCCATCCATCTCCATTTCATCTCTTCTTTGGAAGCTTGATTCTTAAACATGACTATTTTCCTCAGCTTCAACTTTCTCAGGAAGCATGTATCAATCTCCTGCTCAAATATAATGTAAATTGTTTTTTGTTCTTATACAGCTCTCAGTGACAGCAGAATGCTTTCCCTGGAGCAGAATGGAATTCTTGTCTTCTCAAGTAATATGACCAATCCTTTGGTTGTCTAACACTTTAACAACTTCTATCAAAGTCATCTGTTCCTCCCATGAGAGTAAAATATCTTCTCTAGTATCAGGAAGTCATGTTGCTGCATTTTCACAAGCAACCTTGGAGTAATGTGTTCCTCCATTTTTCAAATGCAAGAGCATGAGGAAGCTCTAAATGTCTAGTTTTCAGAGAGCAGATACTCTGTGTTTCACCCTAAACTGTTTCTCTTCCAGTACCTCAAACCACCAGTTTCTTTTGAAAATGATGGAAGTCTCTGGAAAGTCACATCAGAAAATGCAAAGACACCTAATTATTACCTCCCTGGAAAAGTCTACTGCAGCAAAAATGTTCGCTACTACTCTGTGATAATGAGCACACAAAGTTGGAAGTTCTGCTGTGACAGCCACATACTGCCAGGAATTTTCTATCAAGATTTTATACTAGTTTAATTCTTGTATTTTTCCACATGACACTTTAAAGAGTTCTACTTGTAGTTGCTGAACGGCCATAATCAAATCCCCAAAAGATTTTAACAATCCTGTGCAAGAGTTTTCTGCTGAGTTTAACTGCACTGATTGCAACCATTTCCAGGTACCAGTACTTACACAGAGAAAAATGCACACATAAAACAGCAGGGAAACTCAGAAAATAATGTTGTTGATTACTTTGATAAGCCTAGTTGTCTCTACTGTCCTGATTTAGAGTCATTAAAAGAACAAATTCCTGCAGTGGTGTGATTGTTTCTGATGAGAAAGAACTGTACTATTTGAAGTTCAAAGCACTAGATAGGTAGACAGTACATAGAAAGATAGAAAAATAAATAAACAGACAAACAAATAAATAAAAGCACAGGAAGGTAAAAATTATTCCAGTCCTGGTACTTGGAATTCCCTCTCCTCTTCAGATCAAATATGTCTTCATTAATATTCTGAAAGATGAGAGATAATAGCAAAATGGACAAAGATGCATATAAATATATACATATGTGTATATATAGGCCTATAACTATATTATCAGCCAAGGACTTCAACATTTAATGATTCTGCAAAGTATCAGGAACTTTAAAATTTAAACTTTAAAGAGACATATTCCCATCAGCCTTCTGATGAACTGGAGAAGGAATACATGTTTATCAATGCTGCCAGTAATTATCCAGAGAAAGAAAGTGACAACCTCTATCATGTCAGGCTTCTTAACTTAAACTATAAAATTTCTGAGGTGCTGTCAAGTACCGTTAACTAATAAGAGCTCTGCTGGAATGCAGTGACAGTGTGCTGACAATCTCCAAGTCTGTGCAAGATCAAGGCGACTTAGAACATTGCACCAAATATCTGTTGGATATATAACAGTGCCCTACAACTGTCATGTCCGCAGAAAGAGAGGTGAGAATGAGGAGACACACGTGGTACCATGGTCTTTGGTGCTCTGAACTAGGAATGTATCAGAGAAAATGCTGAGGATGCAGAATCACTTCTACCTTCATCCTTCATGAGGTGCTGAGTATTTGGCTGGCTGAGTAGGTTGTGTCAGGGTGTGCTTGCTCAGGCCAGTTAGAGAGCTGACGGGAAACAGAGTGATGGTACAGAAGAACCTATCGCCAAACTGAATATGAATGCAGACTGGCATGACATGAATTGTTCTTTACACAGAAAATAAATAGCAAGAGCAAAAAATGAATCCGGCATGTTTCCTAGCAGTCATCTGCCAGCATGATAGGAAACTGTAGTAAATATTTACAGTTATAGTCTTTGGCAGTGAAATCATAGTAGGTATTGCTAGCAATACTCAATTTAGCAGGTCAGCCAGTTGCAGTTATTAATCTGGAAATACTGACAAAAATGATAAAACAAAAAAAATCTGTCTCGATGAAAAATTGAAATTTCAATATTATCTAATACTCCAAAATTTTTAGTCTTGGTGTTTTTTTATTATTAATTTCATTTTTCACAGAAAAATATGATTTTTTTTTTTAGGGTTTTCTATTGGTTGAAATACAGTACAGGATCTCAGACTGGATCTTGTCACTGTAATAACTTTCTCCAGAAGGAAACCCCCACAACCATACTCCCAAAATCCCTACCTAAAAGAAACCCCAAAAGAGAGGAACAAACTAAAAATGAGTATTACTGTGATACACAGAACTTCGAGGCCACTAGGTTACACTCTTGCCTTTAGAAGTAGCATTCATGGGTTAAGCTGACTGCACGTTCCCCATGTAGCTGATATCACCTGTGCTGGGGTCCATGATGTTGCATTTAGAACACTACTGAAATGGCAAAGGCAAGCCACAAATTTCACCAGAGACGTGGTTCTTTCTGCATCTTGTTTGGACTGATGGTAATCAAAGTTTCTACATACACCTCATTCAGCTGGGCTACTCAAGTGAAACCTTCCAGAAAGGCAGACTCTGCTGGCTTAGGAGAGAATATCTTCCCCTGATCTTTTTTTTACACTTTAGATAATCCAGTTTTTAATGCTTCTCTTAGTATAGCCCTGGTTGCATTTCATGCCATAGGTTGCGTTTATTAATGAAGTGAGAGACTTGAGCTTTGAATATGACTCACCTCAGGTATAAAGCACTCAGCACATCCTAATTTTAGATGAATAAAATAAAAAAGATTATTGCAAATGACTGCATGTCATTCTTCCTTGATACTCTTCTTGATACACAGGTGCTGCTTCCCTCAAAAAGCTCCATTTTAGCATTTTTTCCATTTTATGTGGTAAAACTGGAATGAGGCCCAAGAAAACAAATAAAATCACTCAGGAGTGAAAATCAATGTAAATTTTTGACATGTGTTGTAATTTTTAACAGGGAATAAAGTTTGTGATCTGGACATGACTGAAAATAGTATTTGACAGTAGGGAGTGGATCTCTGAAGAGGAGTTAAACATCATGATACCAAGCTTAGAGATGCTGTTTCAGAAGGTAGAATATAGACTCCAGTCCTTGAGAGGAGACAAGTCAAAGAATAGAATTCCAGTGAATGTTGACCTGATCCATGTTAGTGGGTGGCTGATAACCACTGGGAAATACTGAAGTGAGGGGACAGACATGCATATCTTGGCTTTAAAGAGTGTTTGGTGGCTAACCTTGTCACAAGACTGAAGGAGGAAGAAGTGGTTGTGGTGATCTGACATTTTTGTGTGATGCTGACACTTATCACTTCACCTTGTGTAAGGGGATGGAGAACAACAGTCTGGGGATCTCTACTCTGAGCAGTCTATTTCAAAACAGAAATCTAAACTGAAGTCTTCTATATCCCAAGCTGTAGTAGGATATAAAAAGAAGCCACTCTCACAGACTTTTCTTCTGTATCTGTGTAGAAGCAGGTATGCTCAGTGTACTTGTTAGTTCAGATAGCAGAAGTGAGTTTGACAGGATTGATGGATGTGTGTTGGCTGCTGAATTTGTCAGACTTTGGAAGAGGCATCACATGATTGAGAGGAGAGATCTAGATTGGGTTGGAAGGGACCACCAGAAGTCATCTACTCCAACCCTGCTTCAATGATCAGGGACATCCTCAATTAGGTCAGGTTGCCCAGAGCCCCATCCAACCTGACCTTGAGTGTATTCAGGGATAAGGCATCCATTACCTCACCGGTCAAAAAGCTGTTTTACCACTCTTATTGTAAAAAAAACTTCTTTCTTAAGTCTAATCTGAATTGACCTTCCTTCAGTTTGAAACCACTACCCCTTGTCTTATCTCAACAAACCCTGCTAAAATGTTTGTCCCTGTCTTTCTTATAAGACTCTTTATGTAGCAAAAGGGTACCCAAGTAAGGTCTCCCTGGAGATGTCTCTTCCCCAAGTTGACCAATCCCAGTTCTCCCCACGTTTCCTCACAGGAGAGGTGTTCCAGTCCTCTGATCATCTTCTTTGCCCTCCTCTGGACCCACTCCAATATGCCCTTCCTGTGCTGACAGCTGGACACAGTACTCAAGGTGGGGTCTTGTGAGAGTGGAGTAGAGGGGAAGAATCACCTCCTTCAAACTACTGGTCATACTTCTTTGGTGCAGCCCAGGAATTTTACTAAAATTTATATTAACTCTTAACCTATAACAAAAAATAATAAATTCCTTGAAAAAATCCTGAGTCTTAATAGTCATTTACAGAGAAGACAGACATTTCAGGCCTAGAAACGTTGTAGACAAAGGCTCTAATAAAGCTTCTGTTCTGATAACTTTTTTGTAGCCGTTATTGCCACTTGTTAAATGTATGAATGTCTTTTGCACAGGCATGAACTTTCTGTGGAATGATGCAGTAACAACACTAACAAACCTACGGCTCCATTGTTGCCAAAAAAATCATAGATCTCTTCTATGCATCAAGAGAACTTGGCAAAATATTATAATTACTTTAAAAGAAAGAAGGAAGTTGAAACAAATGGGTAACAATTGAATGGACAAAAATAATTCCTCAGCCATCTACATGCAAATGAAAACTTAATGTATTTAAAGGCCGTTCATGTATCTGACATCTTAACCTCAAGTAATATAAAAAATTAATTACATTTAGATAACTTTGACTTATTCTTTTTTCTGTAGTCTTACCTCAAGTATATAGAAGTAAAACTAAAACTATGAGTTCCAGGTGATATTGTTAATACATAAAAATCCCAAAATGGGCTCTTGTTCGCACTAAAACTTTATTTAGTTCAGTATTACGACTCTCTGACAGTGGTCCACAGTGGAGGTCTAGGAAAAAATACAAGCACAAGTATGCAGTAATAGCTCCCCAGACTATCTGTCTAGTTTCAAACTAGAAAGCAGTTCTGGGACTTTCTGACTCATTGGGGATCTTTTCACACTTAATAGCCTGCTACAGATCTTTTTCCATGATTTAAGCTAGGCACTTCTATAGTCTCTCTGGATTTTTAATATGTACTCTTGGGCAAGGAGCTCCGCAGATTAATTTCATGAAGAACAGCTTTCTTCTCTTTCTTTTGAACCAGCGCCTTAAGCAGTTTTTACCACACCTTAGTTCTTGTATTTATTCGGCTATTTGACTTCTTGATATCACTTGGGATTTTATAGATAAAGCCCACAAGTGCAAATATAATACTTCACATGAATAGAACCATTTGGGTGCCAGCCTATAGAATGACGGATCTTGATGTCACACACTTCATGATAATGCAGAAATGTGGAGAGAAATTATGTGCAACAGAAATAAATCCACTGGAAAAACTGGTTGGTCTATTTGGTCTAAATAAATTAGCAGGCTTAAATAATACTTTTATAAATAACCAGTAATCTGATTTTGCAATCACACAACACAAGCCATACCCTGCTGAAAGCAAAGATTGTCTGCTATTGCTTTCAGTGTCTTTTTTTGCATTATGAATTTTTAAATTTATTTGTAACGATAAAAATATGCTACAGCTATGGTGACATGACAAACTAGCACAGCAAGTACCTTTTCTGACACATTTTGCAAAAAAAGAAATCATACCAGTATTTTGATTTGTCTTTATTAATGGCTCTACATGTTCATTTTGGCCACAGAGTCTTAATTTGTGCTACTCTACTTTTCACAAACTTCTTGTGAAATTCATGATTAGAGTGATCATGAAGGATATTAGAGTATCATGCAGAGTATGCCTCAAGGGAAATTTTCACAGGTTTCAAAATTGTATTAAACATTTTTATGTTGCTTCACTCCTCACAAATAGTAGGAGCTAAGATTCTATTGAATCCTTGAAGATTATTGGAAAGAGATGTGGTCTTAAGACCTAACCCAATAATTTTACAAGGGAATGGAATGTATACATGTTAATGTTACTCTGGTAAACATTTCTGACATTGACCACATTATGCCTAGCAGATCAATATTTTTCAGCCACTTAATTATCTGGGTGACTGCATTTGCCAATTCGAACATAAATAAATGTCTTACCTGATCAAATACTTTATAGAGGTTGAGAGAATTGCTTCAAAAATTAGTATTCTAGTCTTAAGAATTTGCTATGTTTCCTGCAGCCCTGATGACTTGACATTTTTTATGTAAACTGATTTAATTTTTTAAGAATTCCTATTTCAGAAGTGACATTAAGGAGCAGTTAGCTGTACCATAAGAGAATCACTCAAAATGGTGCTATTTTTGGTCTAAGCTTATTTACAAATTCTCTTGAATTTAAACACACGCAAAAAATATAAAAGCTGGATAAATAGAAAAGCAGGGCTGTCTCTGCAGGTGATATCATTCTAAAGAAACTGTAGTATGATAAATTGAAGCAATCAAATATGCAAAAAATTTTAAAAAATAAAATAGCACCAGATCTGTTGTTTCCAGTAATGCAAAGAAATTTTAGCAAAACACTTGCTATTGTTTCCAGCTAATTCAAGCAAATTATATATCTCCAGAAATGAAGGAAAATTTCTTTAGGGATATTTAAAATCTTATTACCAGTCTAGATCTTTATTTTATAACTGATCCTGTGAGAAAATAATCCCAGACTCATGGATTTCCTAAATTTTTGGTGTTTAAACAGAGAAGGAGACTTCTGAGACTGCTATCACTGTAATACTATAAAAAGCAAGACTTTCCTGGCTTTCAGAAGTAACTGGTTTCCATCCTAGCCTATTTAGTTTTATTACAGGAATAAATTTCACATTCAAATCTTACAGTAATGCCTACCAAAGCAGTACATTGTTAACAGGAGTGCAGAATGCAATAGGGAAATTTATAAGCTCCTTTCAGGAAATGAAAACCAACAAAACCTCACCAGAAGATGTTATCTTTATGCAAAATTGGAAATACTTGAGAAATTCCCCTGATGCTGCCATGCTTGCAAAATGGAATGATACTTTCTACTTCAAGTATTCCTTTCTTCTAGATATATGCTGAACTTGGCAGAAGTACCAGGCACAAGGTGAACATAGAAAAGAATGACATTTCAAGACTTATGAATCTCTATGCTCACAGAAGACTTGTAATACCACAGCAATACCACTGCTGCTACATAACCATCACACCCTAGCTCATCTTCCATTAGAAATGCTCACGTTCTGATCCAATTGTGCAATTTTTTAAGTCATGACATACAGGAATTTTTTTGTTTTGTTTACGGTATTTGAAGTTGTAGTCAGACTGCTCTGCCTCCTTCTGCAGTCTGTTTAAAAAGGGAAAGATTGGAAATTGTTCAGAGAACAGTTACTGGAATGATCTGTGGTCTGCTCTGGGAAACATGTTAACATCTAAGAACAGTCAGCTAATTGATTTATCAAAAAAAGATAGTTACATATTAAATTATAATACGAACCAATGCCTAGATGAACCACTGTACCTTGAGGGCACAAAGCATTGAATATTTTTCTAAAGGCACTGACTGTCTACAAAAAGACAAGATAAAAGGCCTTTTGAATGATATTTAAAGCCAAAGTGAAAAGCTGCAGCTGAAAATATTTGCTTGACTTACATCCTATAACAGACCAAACTTCAGGTTGGTATGAAGAAAATGTATCTTAATATGTACAGAAAGACTTTAGTAATCTTCCTAACACGCAGAAAAAGTGGACCTGGGAGGAAAGCAGAATTATCTTAACAGATCCTTTCCCTTTTTAAAATTAGAAAGCCCTGAATTTTGTCTAATGACTGAAGGGCTTGACTGGGCTGTTTTATACCAAACCACACTTCTGAAATCTCCCATTCTCCCCTTCCCTATCCTCCCACCTTCAGGAAAAAATAACCAACAAGACACTGAAATTGCTTAGTCAGGCTGAATATAAAATAGGCTTGGCCTTTTTTTTCTGCTGGGAATTTCCACAGCCACAACTCTTTTCCCATTCTTCAATAAAAAAAAATACAGAGAATTTTGAAATATCACGTGACTTGAACACAAAACAGTGTTTATTTCACTCAACCAAGACAAAATTAGAACATCTCTTGCAATATTTATTTTTTAAGTTGAAAAAAACCCCAAATGATTAAAATTCATTTCAGTTCAAAGAAAATACTTATGAAAAGATAAAATGTAAAGTATAGTTAAAAATGCCTCATCTAGCTATTTCTCTGAAGGGAACTGACATCAATTCAAGATTAAATACTTTTTTGAAGGATATGGAAATATTTGTTCCAGAAATACCTTTGTAGGATTCTTCTGACTTGCTTAACAACTTCTACACTGGCTGAAGATTTATTGGCAGGGAAATATGACAGTTGAGAATCAGTGATTCGTTTCAAAACACATGTGGTTTTGAATTTTTTTTTTAGGAACTCAATGGGTATTAGTATAACATCATTTCTGACACTTTTTTCTTAGTCATTTCCCTGCCTGGCTAGGATAGCTTTGTAAATTGAATAAGAACAGGAAAAATAAATTGTGTTTCTCTTTGTGAAGGTCAAGTGGTTGCAGAAGACCTTACATCCTACTTTTTTATAAGAATATATTCTTGTATTTTGGAATAACATATGCAGAGTTGAATGTTTTACCTTCCTTTGGTTTCTTCACTACATATGGAATGTAGATTTGTGAGTACTATTCACAGTTAGAATTGCAAGAAGCCCTTTTAAATTTTTTTTTCTGTGTTGTAGGGGTGGTATTCAAAAGGATCCTTAGAGAGTAGTAACTACAGATATTTCACACTTTGCTTTGCTTCATTTGATCAGATGTACCTGGCCTCAATAGTCACAGCAACCAAGGAAAAGGGAACTAGAACCAGCCTTAAGTAAAAAGGATGTTTTTTTTTTTTGTTTTGGTTTGTTTTGGTTTTTTTAAAGTAATGTATTCTACTGTTTTAAAATGCAGTGAGTTCTACTTTCACTTAAGTTTCACTTTTTCACTATCATCTGACTAACTGATTTATGATCTGTTTTACTGCAAACTGTGATTCCTAACAGTTGCCTGAGATGTTCCTCTCTCTTTCTGTTCGGGTATCCCATGGTGCTGGATATTGCTAAGGATTATCAATTTTCTTTGAGGGTAACCTTCAAATGCAAATGGATTGTTTGCTAGTGTCATCATTAGTATTTAGAGAGTTTGAAAATACTCTGCTTATTAAAATATAGCAGTAGCTACTGTTCAGTTAAGCAAAGATATTAATAAGTTTTGAGCAGTGAGAGAATATTGAATGTTTAAGCATGCTGTTGAGGGTGTAATGCTCTCTATATTTTTTCATAGTAAGCCTTAGGCTTTCAGTATGGAAATAGAATGCAGGTGAAAATATGATTGACATGGAAGGTGTCAGTTTAGGTCACTGTGCCTCAGACAAGTGAAGGGACAGTCATGTTTTTCATGCAGAACAATGCACCGTTTTATTAAAGGAGGGGAAAGAGATGTAACAAGCTGTCACATTCCTCAGTAAAAGTTACCCAGACACAACTGCTTTGTTCCTTCCTGAATGGAGTCATGGAGCCACCGCATAATTTCATGTTTGTGCCTTCTTTGGGAGTGTTGAATATTGAATAGCTTCTCTACTATAATTGGTTTGTCTATGAGTGTTAAAAAGCTTCACCTAAACTGTATTTATTGTAGGTGAAATGAAAACAGGAGAGCAGGCACTTGGGTAGACTTTATTGTTAGGTTCAACTGAGATTTATGGGTAAATAGACTGGAAGGAAACCTGTTAAGGTGCTATGGCTTTTATGCCTTTCTCAAAAGGTCTATTAGCTGTCTGAACAGCTCATATTCCCTCCTCAAAATAACATATCCACAATGTGAGTTTTGTGCATCTGGATCAACCCATTTAATTTGAAATATTTTGTGAGTCAAGGTGGATGAAATTTATTAGAATGGGTTGTGAAAACTTTCTAATGTCTAATACAAAGCCCTTGAACATTCAAATGTTTGAAAATTCACACAAAGTTGCACCCAAATTCCATGTGTGTGCATGTATAATTCAGCGTCCTGTTCTTGGGCAAACTGAGTACATTTTCCAAAATTTATTTCTGTGCTTTTTTTGGTTTTTTAAACTTCAGCTTCCCAGAAGTGAGTGTATGTTCCTTGACAGAAACTCAGCAAGCTGTCAGACAGAGTACACTTTATGAGAGCAATATGGTTTCATTTTGCAGAAACATTCCTGAGAATTTTAAGGAGCTGTCAAAAGGAATTCACTTTATTACTGATTAACATTAAAATCAGAGCTGAAGCCACATAAAATAAGTCCAGGAAAGAACAAAAAACCCAACAGTACTCATGTCTTTCATTTTGACAGCTTGGTGGAAACACACTGCATTGCTTCTGTTTTCCTGTTGGAGTTTAGACTCATAGGACATTTGCAAAATTTTGGGCAGACTGAGTGTAGTTCTTGGAATTTAGCATATTCAAGTGGGAAATAAAGATAACATCAGTTAGTGATTCTAAGAAATGTATGATCATATAAGGTAATGCTGTGTGATATTTTAAGTACATGGAATAAGCCTATGGGATTAATCACCTACATTTGTACATAATATAAATACACATATATGTGATTGAAATAAAGAAATCTTGAAATATGTGTAGAAGCTTAGTCACAATAATTTATTTAATGACAAGTGTAAAATAAATAAATAAATAAACACATAAATAAATAATTGCGTTTTCTTATGTGAGCATTCGATATTATTAAAAAGATCTATGGAGAATATAAAACAGCTAAGAGGATGTAGAGAACTCCATTTAAATGTTCTGAAGTCAGTATCAGACCTATGGGAATTATATTCAATAATGTTGATAGTGCTTAATATATTTGTACTATCATGCACAAATCCTAGCACAAATTTTAACAAAGCAAGTGCATAGGGAGAAGATATCAGCAATTAATCTAAGGCTCAGTTTTAGGTCTGATGCTAATTTTTAATTTTCTATTTTTGCAGGTAAAATTCTACAAAGTGTTTTTGGTTTTGTTTTTATTAATACTCCTGTGCATTTACAAAAATTAAAGTTAAATAAATTCTGGCATTTCTAATAATAAGGTTAAGAATAATCAATATATATTTTCAGGGATTTTTCTTAGAAACATGTTTCTGATATATTTACGGAGACGAGGAACATCTTTTTGAAATTAAACAGCAAATGCTAATGCAACTCTATTTTTTCAAAATTCACAGAGAACTTGGAGAGCATGTGATGCTTTGAATCAACAGAACAGAATTATACAAAATGAAAATGGAACCATATTAGAGGTTTTTCTTGGTATGATAGTGGCCTAGTTATATGCTCATGCCTGTAAAATTTGATACTAAATAGAAGGAGTA
This sequence comes from Platysteira castanea, assembly GCA_013397175.1. NCBI lineage: Eukaryota > Metazoa > Chordata > Aves > Passeriformes > Platysteira > Platysteira castanea. The sequence continues at coordinate 516 of VYXC01004952.1, read as the reverse complement.
ACTTCAGTGTCTGTCCATTCAGCTACCATTTGGATCTCACTACCCCTAAATCAAAGTGTTTAAGTGTTTTTCAGCATGGAGACTGCAATCTTTTTTCTTTTTTTTTCTTTTTTTCCTTTTTTTTTTTTTCTCTTTTTTTTCTTTTTTTTTTTTTTTTTTTTTTTTTTTTTCTTTGTTTTTCTTTTTTTCTTTCTTTCTTTTTTTTTTTTTTTTTTTAAACATGTTGTTGGTATTAAAAGCCAGATGTTTTGCTATGTTGTTTTGGCCTCAAAGAAGGAAGTAAGATTAATTGACTGCAGCATGTCATCCATAACTTCTAAGTAAAATGGAGATTTCAATGAAAGCTGAAGCTCTGAACTATCTACAGAATTCAGTAACTTTATCTTTTATTTAATGTAGTTGCACGATATAATAATAAAAATAAAGAAATAATCCTATGCAAAATATGCTGAAGCATTGTATCAAGAAAGGCATTTTAATATATTAAAATTTAGGTATATGTGTCTATATACATAT
>VYXC01004949.1:42264-68863 GCA_013397175.1 Platysteira castanea | reverse complement strand
GGAGCAGGGATGGAGCAGGGCTATCACACACAGCTCTCTGCCCATCCCCTGGGCTCTCCCTTTCTCCTGCCCCTGCACAGCAGCAGCTTTGTCCTCTGCTCCAGCCTGTGCCAGGCCCGGCTTTGTCCCCCCAAAGATAAGCCCGGAGAAAAATGTCACCGGCTGCTCTGCCTCCAAACACCCGTCCTCACCGCCCAGGTGGAATAATTCCAGCACATGCAGCATCCATCCATAAACAGGGGAGCTGCAAAGAGGATTCCCAGCTCCCAGCCCTGCCTCGGAGCCGATTTGTTCGGGAGGGATGAGCCCAGGCTGACGAGGAAGCAGCGCTGGCATCGCTGCAGCTTCCAAGGGCAGAATTCCCAGCGGCTGGCACACGATGCCCTGAACACCCTGGCCCTGGCAGTGCCTGGCAGAGCCGCCTGGGACTTTGCTCCCAGAGGAATTTCCCACATCTCCGCGCTTGGGGAAGGCTCTGGCTCAGCTGTCACCCGGCGGCGGGGCAGGGGAAGGTGACAAGTGACAAAGAGCTGCCCAGAAGAGCCTCCCGGCCCTGCTCTCGCCAGCAGCGCCAGCTCTGCGAGCGCCAGAATTAATTCAAAATCCGTTTAATTCAAACGGTTTAATTCCTCTGCCCTGCTTTGATTCCTCACCCCGGCCACGGAATTAATGGGAATCTTGGATTCAGCGGGAAAGGCGGGGGATAAATCAGCTCAGCGGGCACAGGGGATTCACCTGGAACCAGGAAACAGCTCCTGGGTGTCACAGCCGGCTCCGGGATAACGGGAATGTGGGGGAATCTCAGCTCCCAAGGAAAACTCGGCTCCCTCCTCCCTCCGGGAGCCTCGCACTCTGCGGGGAGTCGCAGCAGGAGCATCCCAGGAACTCGGCAGCAATTCCCAGCCCTCCCGGGGTGTTTGAATTCGCTGCCATCATTAAGGGACAAAGAGGGAATGTCGGAGCCGGGATGGGTTCGGGGCTGGGGAGGAGCTCGCGGGAAGCGCAGAGCTTTTGTCTGGATTTAAGGGACTCTCCTTAAAAGAGTCTCTCTCTCAAAGCTGTGATTTCTGTCACCTCCCTCCTGACCCCTTCCATTTAACATTCCAGGCGGGCTGTGGAGAAAGGGAAGCGTGGCTGGCTCGTTAAGGAAGGGACAAAACCACTCCAGCAGGTTGGGATGGATCCCCAGCAGGGAACACGGAGCTTTGAAGGGAGCTCTGAGCGAATCCTGCAGTCCCCACCCCACGCCCGGACCCACAGCTCCCTGTGCCGCACCGGCAGAGCAGTTCCCTTGCCAACATTCCCGGTTTTTTTAAAGAGAATCCCTGTTTTTCCTCGCGCCACTCCACTGACTTTGAACCCCGGAATGTGTCAGGAATGTGAACTGGCAGCAGATCCCAAATCCCGGCTGTGACACCACGGCCCCATCCCTCATCCAGCCAGGCAGGAGCAGCAGGAACAGCTGGGAGGGTTGGAATTAGCATTGAGGATGAGGCAGCTCCCAAAATTCCTCCGGATTTTTCCCTGGCAATATTTTGTTCCCCTCCATCCTCTCCACCGAGGGGTTGTCGGGAATTGGTGGAGTCATCATCCCTGGAGGAGTTTCAGACACGGCTGGACGTGGCTGACAAGGTCCAGCTGATCCATCAAACCTGGGACTGGTCCTTTGGGGCTTTTTCCAGCCTTAATGGGATTCTCTGCTCTCGTTTTCGCTGTCCAGGGAGGAGGGAAGGGGAGAAATCCACGGATCCGCCCCGAGCTGCTGCAGCCCCCGGCTCCAGCACACTCCAAAGCCCCATCCGGCCCCTCCATCCCTAGGGATCCATCAAATCCCTGTTTTTCTCTGCCCTGCTCCTGGTGTGAGGCAGGAAAGCCTCTGACTCACGGTGATTCNTTCAGACACGGCTGGACGTGGCTGACAAGGTCCAGCTGATCCATCAAACCTGGGACTGGTCCTTTGGGGCTTTTTCCAGCCTTAATGGGATTCTCTGCTCTCGTTTTCGCTGTCCAGGGAGGAGGGAAGGGGAGAAATCCACGGATCCGCCCCGAGCTGCTGCAGCCCCCGGCTCCAGCACACTCCAAAGCCCCATCCGGCCCCTCCATCCCTAGGGATCCATCAAATCCCTGTTTTTCTCTGCCCTGCTCCTGGTGTGAGGCAGGAAAGCCTCTGACTCACGGTGATTCCCCAGCAGGGCAGCTGCTCCCTCCCTGCCCTGCCAGGCGCTGGAAGGACGGGATTGAAGCATTCCTCGGGAACACATCGATCCCACCCCAGCCCTTGGAAAAGCTCTCCCAGCGCTCCCGGAATTCCAGCAGCCAGGATTAGGTGTCAGCACACCGCTGCTATTTTAGTGCTTGAACATTTGAACGTTTCCCCCCAGGCCTGAGGGGTTCGGGAAAATCTCTGGTCCCTGCTCGAGCTGTTGGTATTCCACGCTGGAATCTCCTCTTCCCTTGGATTTTTGGGAATGGGGGTGACAATAAATCACCCAGCAGCAGGAGGGGCAGCCTCTGCCTGTGGAATTATCCATGGGGAGCCCAAAGCACTGGAATAACCAGCCCGTGCCACCCGGCAGGATCAGGATCCCTCTGGAAAACAGGGACAACGGGAAAACAGCGTCCCAGCACAGCCCGGGAAGGTCACGAGTCCCTCAGACCAGGGCGGGGTTTGCAGCCAGGGATTCCTGCTGGGCTCCACATTCCCAGCAAACGCTCCGGATGTTGGGAGCTCCCACAGCATCCCATCCCTGGGATCGCCTCGGGATTCGGCCCCTCGGGGTGCTGGCAGCGAGGGAATCCCCTCAGGGAAGGATTCCAGCCGGCGGCAACTCCCTGGAAAAGCGGCTTTAGGGAACACAGAGGGACACCCCGGGAGCAGATTCCCTCCCTCCAGAGGGGGTTCCACACCCTGGGAGCAGATTCCCTTCTTCCAGAGAGGATATCCCATATCTTGGGAGCAGATTCCCTCCTTCCAGAGAGGATATCCCATATCTTGGGAGCAGATTCTCTCTCTCCACAGAGGCAGCGCATCCCGAATTCCTAGATTCCCCCCTTCCAGGGGGTGTCCAACATCCTGGGAACACATTCCTTCCCTCCACAGGTGTCCCATATCCTGGGAGCAGATTCCCTCCTTCCAGAGAGGATATCCCATATCTTGGGAGCAGATTCCCTCCTTCCAGAGGCAGGACATCCCGAATTCCTGGATTCCCTCCTTCCAGAGGATATCCCACATCCTGGGAGCAGATTCCCCCTTCCAGAGGGTTTTCCACACCCTGGGACCAGGCTCCCTCTCTCCACTGAGGCACAGCACATCCCAAACTCCCAGATTCCCTCCTTCCAGAGGGTTTTCCACATCCCGGGACCATATTCCCTCCTTCCAGAGAGGATATCCCATATCTTGGGAGCAGATTCCCTCCTTCCAGAGGGGGTTCCACATCCTGGGAGCAGATTCCCTCTCTCCAGAGGCAGCACATCCCGAATTCCTGGATTCCCTCCTTCCAGAGGGTTTTCCATATCCTGGGACCATATTCCCTCTGTCCAGAGAGGATATCCCATATCTTGGGAGCAGATTCTCTCTCTCCACAGAGGCAGCACATCCCAACTTCCCAGATTCCCTCCTTCCAGAGGATATCCCACATCCCGGGAGCAGATTCCCTCCTTCCAGAGGATATCCCACATCCCGGGAGCAGATTCCCTCCTTCCAGAGGATATCCCACATCCCGGGAGCAGATTCCCTCCCTCTGGGCTCCGCCCATCCCCACAGGAATCGTTCCCTGCTCTGTTTCCCCTCCCTGGACAGGAGATGATTCCTCACCTGGAATTTCCCTGCTCCAGCTCTCCCAATCCTCCTGCACACCTGGATCAGGGATTTCCCTCGGGGCTGGCTCCAGTTTTCCGTCTCCGTCTCCAGAGTTCAGCCCTGTAGGAGAGGGCAGAGACATCTCAAATGCCAGCTCCTGTCCAGAACAAAGAATAAATAAAATAAAGGAAAAATAAAGAATAAAGAATAAATAAAATAAAGGAAAAATAAAGGAATAAAGAAAAAATATAGAATAAAGAATAAATAAAATAAAGGAAAAATAAAGGAATAAAGAAAAAATATAGAATAAAGAATAAATAAAATAAAGGAAAAATAAAGGAATAAAGAAAAAATATAGAATAAAGAATAAATAAAATAAAGGAAAAATAAAGGAATAAAGAAAAAATATAGAATAAAGAATAAATAAAATAAAGGAAAAATAAAGGAATAAAGAAAAAATATAGAATAAAGAATAAATAAAATAAAGGAAAAATAAAGGAATAAAGAAAAAATATAGAATAAAGAATAAATAAAATAAAGGAAAAATAAAGGAATAAAGAAAAAATATAGAATAAAGAATAAATAAAATAAAGGAAAAATAAAGGAATAAAGAAAAAATATAGAATAAAGAATAAATAAAATAAAGGAAAAATAAAGGAATAAAGAAAAAATATAGAATAAAGAATAAATAAAATAAAGGAAAAATAAAGGAATAAAGAAAAAATATAGAATAAAGAATAAATAAAATAAAGGAAAAATAAAGGAATAAAGAAAAAATATAGAATAAAGAATAAATAAAATAAAGGAAAAATAAAGGAATAAAGAAAAAATATAGAATAAAGAATAAATAAAATAAAGGAAAAATAAAGGAATAAAGAAAAAATATAGAATAAAGAATAAATAAAATAAAGGAAAAATAAAGGAATAAAGAAAAAATATAGAATAAAGAATAAATAAAATAAAGGAAAAATAAAGGAATAAAGAAAAAATATAGAATAAAGAATAAATAAAGAATCTCCCCTGGCAGCCTCCACATTCCCCCAGAGCTGCTCCAAGACACAAAATCCTGGCTGCTCACCCCAAAAAGTGCCCGGTACCAACCACACCCTGGCACGAGGGATCTGCTCCACGCTCCAAAGGGAACAGCCTGGGAAAGGAAACCAAAAATTCCCAAATTCCATGGGATTCCCGGGTTTCCTTCTCCCAGGTCAGCAGCAGCAGGAGCCAGACTGGGGCCTGAAAAGGAGTGAGAATTTAATTNCATCCCAGAGAGTTTGGGTTTTGCAGGAATATTTCATGCATCCCAGAGTTTGGGTTTTGCAGGAATATTTCTCCTAAATCCCCCCCGGGGAGGCTGGAAGGGGCTGTGGCCACGTTACCTGTTCCATCCCTGGGGATTTCGGGAGGAATCCATCCACGGCCACGCAGGAACCTCCCAGATTTCCACTCTGGAGAAGCCCAGGATCACCTGTGACCCCCAAATCCACCCAATCCAGGCCACCAAAACCAGGGGAATCATTTCCCACGGGAGGAATTGACCCCAGAGCTGGGCTGCCAGAGTCCAAATGGAGTTAAATCATTTATTATCTTTTATTTTAGAACATCCTGAGAGCGTGGTGAGGTGGGGCTGGAAGAGTCCAGGTGGGAACCTCTGCAATGAGAAGATCCTTGAGGTTCTCTCCAGCCCAATCCAGGAATTCTCAGTGATTCCTGGAGCTCCTTTGCCACTCCTCTGTGCTCATCACCCCTAAATGCCCCAAAAGCAGCATTTTAAGTGATATAATCACACCTATGATAAAAGTGTGATCTCCAATTCCAGCACCAGGAGCTGCAGCTGCCTGGATTTTGGTGGAAAAAAATCATCCAGAGATAAAAAGTGACTCCTATCATCCAGGAATATCTCAGCTCCAATTAAGGAGCTGCTAATTTTTCTCCTAAATTAGCCTTTAATGAGCAGGATATTTCACTTTTGGGCAAAAATGCAGAAACTTTGAGAAACAAAGAAGAGTTTGGTGTTAAAAAACCCCAAAAAAAGCTAAAAAAGAGGAGTTGGAACTTCCCAGTGTCCCCTCCCAGGGGTTTTATTCTCTCACAGCCCACAGGGACTAAAAATTTGCTCTGGGAGTGGGAAAAATCTGATAAATGTTGGAAATACAACACCCATTTAATCTGCAAGGAGATTTCTCTGATGGCAGCAGAGCAAAGCTGATCGTTATCTATGAAAACCCAGGGAAAAAACCATTTCTTTAATTAATTAAATAAATTATCCATATCAGCTTCTGAAAAAAAAAATAACCTGAAATTAATATTTAAAGGAATTAAACAGATCAACAGCATTCCAGTGCTAAGGAAAGGGAAAATATTGGGATCCAGGACCCCGAAATTCCCCCATTCTCACCCCAAAACAATCCCCCCATTCAAGTGCTGCCAGGTGTCCAGAAAAATTTTGGCAACAGCTCTTGGGAAAGGTCAGAGCTGTTGTTTGCTTTGTTTCAAGGTAAGTTTACACCATTAAAAAAAAAAAAAATTAAAAAAGATAAAGGAAGAAAGGAATTGTTCCCATTTCCCCTGTTACAAACAGCTTTTCCCAGCAGCAATTCCAAACCAGGAACTCGTGGAGGTAATTAAACCCAATTAAAGGTGATTATTTCCCATTAATGAGCTGCAAGAAATGCATGGAGAGGCGGAGGAAAAAGAGATTTTACTGCAAGAACTTTTTATTGCACCACGTCCGAGTGCCAGGGGGGCACGGGGGCACAGTGCCACCCCCAGCTCGTGGGGACACTGAAAATCTGCATTTCTTCACTGTTCCCCCCTCTAATTAAGGCTGGAGATGATAATTAGTACATTCTAATCAAGGGGGGGGAGGGGGAAGAAGGCAAAGTTCTACAGAGAGCATTTAAAATCTGTTTTATTGTTCTTGAGGAGGATTTGGGGTTGGGGTTTTCATCCCAGCTCCAGCACCTTCCCCTCCCGTCTGACTTCCAGAACGGAGCAAATCGGGGTGGAGCAGGATTCCTTCTGCTCAACAATTCTTATTTCTTTTAAAAATAAAAATTTGTCTTTGCAGAAAGGTGGAACTTGAGGCGCTGAGTGCGGGAGGGGAAGGTCAAAGCCAGAATTTGGGGGATTTCAGCACCATTTCCCTCCCACCCCGGGCATCCCCGGCCATTCCCCCAGGGCAGCATCCACACCACAAACACTCCTGGATCCATGGAAAACCTCAGGAATATTCCAGAGGGGAGCAGGGAATTCAGCACAACCACACACACGGGGCGTTTGGAGCTTGGTGAGTACCAGGATTTTTTGTTTCAGTCTCTAAAACCTCTCCCGGGGGATTGGGATTCCCAAAATCCATTCCCTGTGCTCTGGAAAGGCTCGCGGAGGAGTTGGGAAGAGGGAGAAATCCTGGGAGGGCAGGATGGGTATGGACCAACAGTGAAATATCCCAAGGGAACAGGGCCCTAAACCTGGATCCAAACCCTCCCAAGGCTGGATATCCCGGAAAAATATCCAGGGAAGGGTGCACAAGCTCAGCCCTGGGGCAGGGCACCACAAAAATGGGTTTGGTAGAAGCAGCCCGGCCAAAAATCGCTCCTAAAATCCCTTAAATCCTGGCAGCCCCACAAAAAGATGCCCAAAAATCCAAGTTTTTAGGGTTTGCTGAGGAAGGGTGCCGGGATTTTGGGGTGGAATTCGGGATTTTCCCTCCTAAAGACCCCCAATAAAAAAGAAGGCAATCTGTGGTTCAACTGAGAAAATTCCCCCTCATCTTCCCCTCACACCTGGCCCCAAATCCCGATTTCTTGTGCTCAGCAAGGCAGGGAATGTGGACAGCAGCAAGAAAAAATTAAAAAAAAAAAAAGCCTTTTCCATCTTTCTGACAGAGAAATTAATTTTAAGTCCTTGTCTGAGTGGCCCCTCGCTCACCCAGGACACTTTGGGACATCAGTCTCGTGCCAGGATGGATTTTCTGTCCAGCCACAGAAAGAGAATAATTAACATTTCAGCCAAATCCGTTGGGAAAAAAATCAGCCTGACACACACAGAGAATCACAGACGCTCTCCAAAGCAGATTCCCCAGAGGGTTTAGGCAGTGAGGTTTCTGTTCAAGCCCCCCAGGAGTCAGAATTCCAAGGAAAACTCAGCACAGACATCACCCAACCCCTGGGATGTGCCCAAAAAGGGGCTCAAGGTTGTTCCCAGACAGCCCCACAGGCTCCTCCTGTCTCTGTCAGGTTAAAAACAAAAAAAAAATTAATTTTCCACGAGTTTAAAGAGGAATTCATGGCTCAGGCCCTGCCTGGGGGGTGAAAACAACTTTCTGCACAAGCCAATGCTCTGCTGCTTTTCCTTAGACATAAAGTTGACTTTATTTCTTTTCTTAAAAAGTTAAAAATACAGAAGGGTTCAGAAACTGCTTTTCTCCTCGCAGATTGCAGCGTAAGGAGAAAACAATCCTTCACTGAAATGTTTCTCTTAATTAGCTTTCTTTATTATTATTCTTATTCTTATTCTTATTCTATTTTTTAAAATTTTAGGGGGTTTGGTTTTTTTTTCTCCCAATCATCATCACCCTTTTATTTTTTTTTTAGGACAGAGCTTGAGGAGCACTGACTCCACCATTAATTTGATGCCTTTTTTTTCTTTTTTTTTGATTCCAGATTCACATTTCCAGGTGCCAAGAGTCCAGAGAAGAGCCCCCAGCTCACTTCTGCCTTCCTTTTGAGATCGTTTTTGGGGTTTTTTTTGGTGTTTATTTATTGAACACAGCAGTGACCGTTGGCATCTTTGAAGCGTAATCGCATCTTAGGCCGGTATTTCTCCAGATAAAGCAGCTGTTTGGAATTGAAAGCTCCCCTCCTTTTCCTAAAAAAAACACAAGGAAGGTGGATATCAGTGGAAAACGCAGCGTTTCGCTCACTTCAGGCAGATTATTTTTTTAATAATTAAAAAAATAAGGTGTTTTTCAGGTGTTTTAATGAGGTTTTTTAGCTCTAAAAAGCAGAATTTTGGGCTGGAATTCGTGGCTTCGGGGAGCACAATATTCCAGGGGAATATTCTGATCAAATTCCAGCTTTTTTTTGGTGGGAGATTTTATTTCCACACCTTGCAGTAGTCAAGGAACAACATCAAGGTCACCCTCCCTCCTCTTATCTCTTTTATCAGCTAAAAGAGATAAGAGGGGCCCCAAACCAAAAGGAATTATAAAAAAAAAAAACACCAGGAAAATCCAAGGATTTTCCAAATCCAAAAAGCTGGGATTGCTCCCTGCACACAAATCTCACCCAGGGATGCTCTCACTGAATTGATCCTGCCCCAGGTTATTCCCGAAATTCCCAAAATTCCCCCGGGAGTGCTGAGCTCCTCAGTTTGTGGGCTCGGCCTCCCCAGAATTTAATTTGTATTTTTGTTAATTAAAAGTCATTTTTTAGCCACAGCCTTGGTGGTTTTACCTCACAAAATTCAAAATATTTGAGGTTTTTCTTCACATTTAAACCCAGATTTTCAGGAGAGAGATCACCCATTAATCCTCATTAATTAGCAGCAATTTTTAAAGTTCCATCCTAGACATTTTTACCTCACTAAATTCAAAATATTTGAGGCTTTTCTTCACATATAACCCAGATTTTAAGGAAAGAGAATATCAGTTAATCCTCATTAATTAGCAGCAATTTTTACAACTCCATCCTTGACACTTTCACCTCCCAAAAATCAAAATATTTGAGGTTTTTCTTAACATTTAAACCCAGATTTTAGAGAGTGACTGAGAAATCACCTGTTAATCCTCACTAATTAGCAGTAATTTCTACAGCCCCGACTTGACACTTTTACCTCACAAAATTCAAAATATTTGAGCTCTTTCTTCATATTTAAACCCAGATTTTAAAGAGATATCACCCATTAATCCTCATTAATTAGCAACAATTTTTTTCATCCTGTCCTAGACACTTTCACCTCACAAAATTCAAAATATTTGAGGCTTTTCTTAACATTTAAACCCAGATTTTAGAGAGTGAGAGAGATCACCTGTTAATCCTCATTAATTAGAACCTATTTTTATGGCCCCAACCCAGACCTTTTTACCTCACAAAAATCCAAATCTTTGAGCTTTTTCCTAACAATTAACTCCAGATTTTAAACAGAGATCACCTCTTAACCCTCATTAATGAGCAGCCATTTTTACAACCCCATCCTTGACACTTTTACCTAACAAAATTCAAAATATTTGAGCTTTTNTAAGGAGAGAGATCACCCGTTAACCATTATTAATTAGCAGCCATTTTTACAGCCCCATCCTTGACACTTTTACCTCACAAAACGCAAAATATTTGAGCTTTTTCTTCACATTCAAATCCAGATTTTAAGGAGAGAGATCATTTGTTAATCATTATTAATTAGCAGCAATTTTTACAGTCCCATCCTTGACACTTTTACCTCACAAAATTCAAAATATTTGAGGTTTTTCTTCACATTCAAATCCAGATTTTAAGGAGAGAGATCATTTGTTAATCATTATTAATTAGCAGCAATTTTTACAGTCCCATCCTTGACACTTTTACCTCACAAAATTCAAAATATTTGAGGTTTTTCTTCACATTCAAATCCAGATTTTAAGGAGAGAGATCATTTGTTAATCATTATTAATTAGCAGCAATTTTTACAGTCCCATCCTTGACACTTTTACCTCACAAAATTCAAAATATTTGAGGTTTTTCTTCACATTCAAATCCAGATTTTAAGGAGAGAGATCATTTGTTAATCATTATTAATTAGCAGCAATTTTTACAGTCCCATCCTTGACACTTTTACCTCACAAAATTCAAAATATTTGAGGTTTTTCTTCACATTCAAATCCAGATTTTAAGGAGAGAGATCATTTGTTAATCATTATTAATTAGCAGCAATTTTTACAGTCCCATCCTTGACACTTTTACCTCACAAAATTCAAAATATTTGAGGTTTTCCTTCACATTCAAACCCAGATTTTAAGGAGAGAGATCATTTGTTAATCATTATTAATTAGCAGCAATTTTTACAGTCCCATCCTTGACACTTTTACCTCACAAAATTCAAAATATTTGAGCTTTTCCTTCACATTCAAACCCAGATTTTAAAGAAAAACCACCTGAGAACCCTCCCCTCTGAAGAGAGGGAAAGGCCCGAGGCTCAGATTTATGGCCAAGCCCTGCCATTATTTCAGAATAAAACTCCTAAAAACCCCAAATCTCTTCAGTCAAAACCATGGGAATGACAGATTTCTGAGGGAAAAATGGGAATTTTCACTTACTGCCTTATAAACTGAACTGCGTCCTCGTACTTCATTCCACATTCAATGAGAGCAAGCGCCACCAGAACGGGAGCCCTGCAGGAAAAATCAATATTTAAGGAAGATCCACAGAAAGAATAAATTGAAGCTTTCAAAATTCATCAAATTCCTCTCTCAACCAGCAGCTGAAGGGTTTTTTTCTCGGAGTATTACCCACAGAAAGGAGTTTGCCTGATGTAAAATGACTTTTTGGAAGGGAGCTCTGCTTGCAAAGGAAATAAAAATCAATAGCAGCTCTTTAGCGGTTGGGGTGGGAGATGATAATTCTGGATTTTTATGCTTTTTAATATCATTTTAACCTGATTTTCTGCTTTTTAACATCTCCTGAATGCTTTTTACGGCGTGGATTGAGCTGTACAGAGACAGAGCTATGAACACATGGCTTTGTATATATTTATATATTTATTTTGTAACTAATTCTGTAAAGGAACAGGAATAAGGAGAATTTTCTGCTTTGAAATTCATTTTGGAAGTCAGGTAAGTGGGAAAAAAATGTCTTTTTAACAAGCAGGAATCCCAGAATACATTGATTTTCCCCTGGATTGATGCTCACCCCACAGGGCAACAGGCACCTCGAAGGGTGGAGTAAAAATGATTAAACAAGTACCAGGAATTGGACAATTCCTGTGGCTAAAATAACAAAATTCAGGAGGAATGACCCCCACTGTCACCCTGCACCTGCTTAAATACAGTTATTCACTCGCCAGGTGTGAATTTGAAACTCAAAGGTTACTTCAATNAATAAAATAGAATAAAATAGAATAGAATAAAATAGAATAAAATAGAATAGAATAGAATAAAAGAGAATAAAAGAGAATAGAATAGAATAAAATAGAATAAAAGAGAATAAAAGAGAATAAAAGAGAATAGAATAGAATAGACCAGAATAAAATAAAATAAAATAGACTAGAATAAAATAGACTAGAATAAAATAGACTAGAATAAAATGTCTCTTTTCTAGAGCTGAACTCCATTCCCCACTCCAGGCAGCCAACTTTTTGGATGAACCCAGGCTTTTTGTGCATCTCCTGCTTTTCCCTGTGCCTGAGAGCAGCAGGACAAGGGCCCTGTGGCAGGAGCAGATGGATTTGGGGCGTGAGGGTGACACAAAAGAGGAGAAACCTCGGGTCCCCTCTGCCCTGCAGGGCTGGAACCACTCGAGCCACACGTGGGCAGGTCCTGAGGATGCTCCTCACATAAAACCAGAGCCCAAATGGAAAAATAAATGTTGGTGGCTCCTGGGCCATGAAATATTGGCCATTTCTCCCTCTGGTTCCTCATCTCCTCCTCTCTTCTCTCCCAGAGGTGGGAATTTAAGAACTCAATGCACTCCCCACTTTTTAATCTTTGTTTTTCACTCCTTAAATATTAACATCCCACGGCCACTGGAACAGCACCAACACTTTAATTCTATTTATCCCACAGGATAAATACAACATCCAGGGATTCCATCTGGGAATGGCAGCTTTTTTTTTTTTAAATCTTGAAAGGTTCTTCCCCAAAGCTGGAATTTGTGTTTGGAGTGGTGAGGAAGAAACTCCAGGTTGACTTCTTCAAACTGAAGCCACTTGAGAGGAAGAACAGGAATTAAATTAGTGCTTCTAAATGGCTTTTTAAAAAAATTTCCACAGGATAGTTTATCAGTAGAAAACAGAGGGAAATAAAAAAAAACCACTATAAAAAAAGATATTATATTGGTGTGAAGTAGCACAGAAGGGTTTATTGTTATAGCACAAATACTTTTAAATTAATGCATCCATAGCACTTTTAAATTAATGATTTGATAATACTTTAAAATTAATGATTTCATGACTGACAGAAGCATTCCGAGCTATCTCTCCAAGGTTTTTGATCAGAGTTATGAAATCACTGAGTGTTTTTAAGCTGCTCTAAGTCCCTGCTGCTTTCATGACACAAATCTGAGGCTGTTGGTTTCAATTATTTGGGAGAAAAACCAGAGGAAATCGGGGTTTGTTCAACACCTACCTGCCAAATAAATGGATTTTAAATCCAATTTAGAGCCAAGAGAGCAGAGCACTGACCTTCCCAAGCCTGCCACACAGTGAACAGCCACACAGCATCCAGGCTCCTCCCGAAATTTGGTTTTCAAAAGGTTCAGCCAGTCCTCCACGATCTGACCCGGGGGTGGTGCTCCATCATCAAACGGCCAGTCCTGAGGGGGGGAAAAAATTCCATGAAATCCACAGCCTCCAGCAGTGGGAGAAGAATCCTGGATTTGGTAAAAAAAGCAGTATTTAGTAAAAAAAAAGCACAATAAACACAGTTCTGGGGGTGTGGTGGCACAGGAGTTTGTAGGTCGATGTTATAATGCAGCATTAACAACCCTTTAACTGCACCCTGCCATAAACCCCGCACAATTCCTCTGAAATATAGGATTTTTGGCAAAACAGCTGCACTCCAAACCTCATTTTATTAAAAAAAATGTGAAAATCAAGTTTTCAAATCAACACGGGAGAGGGGAGAACTCTGCAGAGTTCCTTTCCAAACCCTATTTGTGCTTCAGGCTCTGTGCAGGAGAAGCCACCCCCAAGAATTCCCAATTCCAACGGAGCAGCTCCTCCAGCTGCCAGGAATTGGGGAGTTACCAAACTGTTTGGTTTTAATTGGAAAAAAACCCCACATTCACGAGCAGAAAGGTGCTCAAATAACGGCCAAAAAGTCACATTTTTGCTGTGCAAAATTTAATTTATTATTATTTATTATATTTTATATTATATTTATTTTATTTATATTATTTATTATTAAAATTAATTTAATGCAGCCAGCATTAAATCCACGCCACATTTCATATCAATCATCAAAAATGCCATGGGAGCAGCTTCCCATCCTCCTGGAATTTGTGCTCCACATCTTCCCACAATTTATAATTTTCTTGGGTGCGGGGAGTGCCGGAGAAAGGATGTAAAGGGGGAAAAATACAGTATTTTGCAGTTATTTAGCACTTTTCTTTAGATGATTGTGAGGTATTTTACCACAAAAACTCCTGGATTATTCCGCAAACTCTGGGAATGGAAGGAAATTGCTTTGAAAGAGCCCTTTCCCCTCATCAGGCACAAAAAACCCCTTTCTTAGAGCACTTTAAGAGCAGGTTCTGATGAAATCTATTCTCTAAACCCGAAAACCACCGGAGTTTTCATTTTGAGATGCACTTCAACACTTCCTGAAGAGCAAACACAGCTCAGAACTGTGCCTCAAGGTGGGAGCGAGTCTGAGAGCTACAAAACCCCAAAAAAACTGAAATAATTTTATATGGGATGAACTCTCCAAGCCTGAAGAGTGCAGAGAAGTCCTTTGTTAAAATACTTGGAAAAATCAAAATATCTGGGACAACGCAGCAAAGTAAAAGGCCACAGGAATAAGATCAGCAAGTAAAACGTGTTCTTTCTAATAAAAGGTTTTTATGGGATTTTCCACTCCATCCCACAGGGCTGGCTGGGTTCTTTTAGTCCCAGGAAGACTGCAGGATGCTGCTTTGAAACTGGATTTCTGTGTTTAATTTAAATTAAAGCTTCTCCTTCATATCCACACAACTGCTGGGCCGGGCTGAATCCATCCCAGTTGATCCCAGAGCATCCCAGCACTGATCAAACCCAGCCTGGAATAAGGAACAAGAATAATTCCAGAATCAGGGAAGGAATTGCAGCAAAGTTTTGCAGGGATTTTGGTTTATTCCGAGTTCTGCCACCTCTGGATTCCTGCAGGACAGGGCAGAAAAGCAATTCCTGAGCTGTAGGATGAAAATAGTGAATAATGACCAGGATTGCACAAAGGGGAAGCACAGCTCTCCAACCAGCAGTGGGGAGGGGAGAGGCAGGAAANGGGAAAAGAGGGAAAAGAGGGAAAAGAGGGAAAAGAGGGAAAAGAGGGAAAAGAGGGAAAAGAGGGAAAAGAGGGAAAAGAGGGAAAAGGATTTCTCCTCTTTTCCCTTTTTCTGGAACAGCACAACAGCTCCAGGCCTGTCCTGGCTGCAGGTGGGGAAGAAGTGACAGAACTCGGAGGTGACAAAGAACCACAAAAGCACAGGAATTAGGAATTCCCACAGCAGGACGAGCCCACAGATTCCACTTCCAGCCTGGAATCCCAGGGCAAGGAATTCCCAGCTCCAACGGGGCAACTTCCACCTGCCTGTGGCATTCTGGTGGCAGCTCTCGGAGGGCACAGAGGGGAAGGAAAATCCGGTCCAGTAAATCAAGGAGTGAGAGAAGGAAAACAAGGAAACATCCCTCGGATCCTGAGGGTGAACAAAGCCACCGCAGCTCCTCTGGTTGTCAAAAAGTGGGAAAATGCTCCCAGGAAAAAAAGCTCCCAGGAAAAATGCTCCCAGGAAAAAATCCCTCCTAGGAAAAAATCCCTCCAGGTCTTCCTGATGTGAGGTTGGTGCTCCAAGCCCTGGCACATGGACACGACCCAGCCCACAGGAACCAAATCCATCCCCAGCTCCTGGATCCCAGCCCTGCTGCCAAACACGTGCAGGCAGTAGTGCTCCTGCACCCAGGGAACAGCTCATTCCCAACTTTTCTCACTCTGCCAGCTGGAAAAAAGCTCCGGAGCCGCCACGTTCCAGCCGTGATCTGCTCCCAGCTTTGCCAAAACATTCCCGTTTTCAGGGATTTCGCCGAGTTTTTGACCTCAGCAGTGCTAAAATAGCCATTAAATGGTGCTAAAAGAGGCGCTGATCTCCCCCCAGGGCTGTGGTTTTAATCCTGAATGTTATTTTTTTACGGGTAAATATTAGCTTTAAATAGCGAGGTGTTATTTTCTCAGCCGGGGGTAACTCAATCCCATTTGATTGAGTGACAGGGCTCGGCCTGGGGAAAAAAAAAGCAGGAATTCACAGGGAAGAGCAGGTGGATTGATCTCCCTCCTGGAGCAGTGTCCTGAGGTTTTTTAGGCTGAGGGAAATGTCTTCAGACAGGAGATTCTGCTCGAAGTGAGAGGCTCCGCACCAGGGCAGAGCTGCAGGAAACCCCATTTCCAGTTTTCTTAGCAAAGCTTCCTCAAAGAGCAGCTTTCGGTTCAAAACTGAGGTTTTAAAGCTTCCTGAGAACCAAAACCCTGAATTATTTTAGAAACCCAGGCTCCAGAGCACTGCCCAGCTCCTGCAGCCACCCCACAGCCTGGAAAAGGTGGGAATTCCATCCCAGCTTGGGAAGAATCTCCGCTCTGGCACAGGAATTCTCTCCCAAGCCCCAGCTTAACTCAGGGCTCAGAGGGATTCTACAGAACAATTTAATCCTTCCAGCCTCTGGCAGCCTGAGGAGCATCTCAGGGAGAGGTTTCACAGCAGCTTGTCCAAAACCACCTCCGTGCCCAAGTCCCAGATGGCTCTGGAAGGAGGAAAAACGCAATTCCAGAGGGCAGCCCTGCAAGGAGAGACTTCTCCAGCCACACCGAGGCCCACGTGGCTGCCTGGAACTGGAATAAAAGCTCTGCAGGGCTGGGAGCCAAGAAACCTGACTGAGACCTGGAGTTTTCACTGATACGCCAGGATACAATTTTTTTTCTCCTCATGGAAAACTGCAGGAGTTTTCCTCCGGCTGAGCCACGGAGAGCTGCAGGAAGGTTGAGGTGCAATTTCTGCCCTCACAACACCCCAGCGTTACTCACTCCAGCAAAATAAACTGATTCTATCAGGCACACTCTAATAATTCCCAAGTATTGCTTGGAAAAACACTGCCTGGAAGCTCGGGGTGAGCACACACCTCTTAAAAAAACCTCCCCTGGAACAGTCAGACACCGTTGCACAACGGCAGCCGTGATTCAGCAGGGAAGCAATTCCAGGGGAGCTCCACTCCGAGGGCAGGAGGGCAGGGTTGGGTGGGATTTTGGGAAGGAATTCTCCCCTGGGAAGGTGGGGAGGGGCTGGGATGGGTTTCCCAGTGAAGCTGTGGCTGCCCCATCCTTTGGAAGAGTGCAAGGCCAGGTTGGAGCAATCTGGGATGGGGGAAGTGTCCCTGTCCCTGGGATGGATGAGGTTTAAGGTCCCTTCTGACCCAAACCCTTCCAGGATTCCATGATTCTCTCCCGCTGCAGCCATTCCACAGAAATCTGGATTAATGTGGCACCTACAGGCTCAAAAGTGGCACTTTCTGTAAAAGCAAGGGAAGGGAGTTTTATCCACATCCTGAGAAAACCAACAGCAAAGCCAAAAATGCTGGGACAAGGACCAAACCAGGCTTCAGCCACAGGGCTGAACACCAGATTTTACCAAAATAATCACTAAAAAGCAAACAAAATACCTCAAGAAATCCAAAAATACCAAGAAGTCCAGTGAATTTCTCAAACCCACCTTTACCTGGTGCTACTTTACTTTAGGCCAAGCTGGACCAGCCCCAAGCACGAAGAGATCCCAACAAGTTCTAGACATGAAAATTCACATTTTGAACCAGTTTTCAAGGCAACTCACTAGAACTTGGATTCCTTCTTTCTCGATTGGAGCTTGATCATAAGTGGCATCACAAACTCGCACCAAGGTTGTCACCCCGTACTTCTTCAGCTCCTTGAAGAGAAAGGAAAACATGTGAGTGCTGGTGGATTGTAAATCTCTTTTTATCAGCCATAAAACTCAACATTTTCCACGGTTTCAGGGCACTGAGGTGACTGCCCAAGGAAGGAGCAAGGGATAAAGTCTATGAGGGGAAGTTACAAGTGAGGGGAGAAATAAGAAACATCTCTGCGGGGGAAAAAAAATTGCAATTCTAAGAGCAAAGTTAAAATAGCTGCTGAAATCCTCCGAGCAGCTTCTTTCTCCTCTTTAAATAGAAGCCTGGGACTGTTTGCTTCAGCCAGTGTTGACATTTGGAAGCAGGGAGGAACAGAACACACACCCCACCATACTCCAGCTTCCTGGTAATGCACTATAAGTAGCACCGGGTGCCAGATAAAGAATCAGAGGAGCAAACAAAAGCTGCTCCAGTTCACTCTGAAGGTTCATAAACCCAGCAGAATTTCCTCTGGTGTTTGAGCCAAATCTTTATTGCATCTCACAATTAGCAGGAATATCTATTGCAGAGGGATTCCTGGAAAAAGGAAGAAAATTCTCAATAATGGGGGGGAGAAACTAAAAACAAAAGGGAGAATGGAGCAGTGATATCCCAGCAGATCCACGGGAAGGGACACTCACACAGCAGCTGGACCCCTCTGGAATGACAAAAGCCTGCCCACAGCAGATAAAAACCCTCTCCAGAGAAGCCAGAAGGGCACAAAAATGTGAAACCCATGGAGCTGCTGCTGCTCTGCTGAGCCCAGCTGCCACTGGCCCAGAAAATTGAACTTTGCTGGGTTTAGGATGTCCCTGGGGCAGCCCCAGTGTGACCCACAGCACTGGGCTCCTCCTCACTTCTCAGGGATCAGCTCCAGCACCCGAAATCCCCGACAGTTCTGGGGTGGACAGGGGGCTTGGATAACTCATCCTAAACTTAAACTTCAGTTTGAGTCTTGTGCTTAATCCTCTGAGGGCAGACAAAGCTCAGCTCCAGCTCTTACCCGCTTCCTGAAAAGCAGCAGCTGAGCAATGGGGTGATTTATTTTTTAAAAGTGCATTATTTAATGGAAAAGAACATTTGGAGTCATGGAATATTCAGAATAGGACAAGAACAACAGAATCATGGCATGGTTTGGGTGGGAAGGGACAAAGCCCATCCAGTTCCAGGGGACAGGGACACCTTCCCCTACCCCAGGCTGCTCCAAGCCCTGTCCAGCCTGGCCTGGGACACTTCCAGGGATCCAGGGGCAGCCACAGCTTCTCTGGGAATTCCATCCCAACCCCTCTCCACCCTCCCAGGGAGCAATTTCCTGTAGATTTAACCTAAATTTTCCCTTTTCCAGTTTGAAGTCATTACTCCTGTCCAAGGAGTAAATCCGTGATGGCAAGGGGGGGTGTTTGTATCCCAAAATTGCAGCTCATCCGAGCCCAGAAATGCAGGAATTCAGAAAAAAATCATGAGTGGCTCAGAAAAAAATCATGAGTGGCTTCTCTGCTCATACTGTGAGGAGAATGTGAATAATAACTACAAAAACCCCTTAAATTTCAGGTAACAGGCAAAGCACTGAGCAGCAGAGGTGAGGAAGGACTGGTCAGCACCTGAGCAGGAATCCTGAGGAATTTGGGAATTTTTTGGGCCTCCTTACCTCGATGAACTTGCTGAGGGTTGCATTGGTTGGGTTGTGAGTGATCAGGAAACGCAGATTCTCGTAAGTAATTTCCACGGGGGCTGGACGGTTCATAATGGCAAAGAAAATGTGTGAGGGGCCAAAAAAAAAGCAAAAAAACAGAAAAAAAATAAAAATAAAAGGGGGGAAAAAAAAAAAATCAATGACCTTGGAAACGTTTCACAGCAGAAAACATCAAAAAGACCACTAATATGCCTGGGATTGATCAGAGCTTGCTTTGACGGGTTTGTTCCTCAGGGGTTTTGCTCCTAGCAAAGCAGGTTTGCTTCAGAATCCTCAATTCCTGGCGGGTGGTATCCTTCAGACTCCCGAAAATTCCGACTACGTGCAAGACTAGGCAGCCTGTTCTACATTTAGGCACTGGTGAGGCGAAGGAAGTAAGGGCAGGTTTTGTCTCCACTTGGTTTTCCTGGCGCTGAGTTCTGCCAGAGTCAGTGACAGGAATCTGCTTCCAAGGGCCAGGAGATATCCCATAAATTTGAGCGCGTTCCCGGAGCGTTGGAGGCGAAGGGGGAATCGTGGCACACACGTGGGGAGCCCCCTCAGCTCACTTGGCAGCCAGGGTGCTGTGCTGGGCCTGGCAGAAGTCTGCCCTGACGCTCAGAATCGCCATAAATGTGCCAAGTATCCTCCAACAGAACACCTGGAATCAGGGAAAACAGCAGGAAAAGAGTTGGTGGGGTTTGTTCCCAGCATTGACCCACCCAGAGAAACTCAAAATTAAGGTCAACGCTGAAAAAAACCCAAATAAATACAAGTTCTGATAGGCCTAATCCCAAATATTGTGAATATTTGTTGTAATTCCTGCTCCTGGAGGCACCAAGAAGAAGGAATTCTCTCTGTGTCCCCAAGCAGGTGTCCTGGAATAACAGAACAGCACAAAGCCAAGCACACGCTCAGAAATGTCAAGCACAGCCCCACCTGCTTGGCTGGAGCCCAAATATATAAAAAATAGCACTGCTGTGGCTCTATTTTCTCAACAAAACCAGCACAAGTAAGAGCAGAATGAATAAAATAATAAGAGTATAATCAATTTTTCATGTATTTGAGCTCTTGCTCGCAGATAAATTTCACCCAATTCGAAATATCCCCCCAGAAATCCATCAAAGTGGTGGCCAAATGGTCATTTAGCAGCAATAACTGCTGGTTATTCTCAATTATTTCAGTTATAACCATAATAATTTTTGGTTATTTGCAGCCTTATCTCTATTTACAGACCTGGGCTTTAAAGGCAGCCAGTTTGAAGAGCCAGAATTCCAAATATAAACATTTCAGCAAGAAAGGATGGAACAAACCATGAAATTTAGGGGGATGAGAATGGACTTATCCCAAACCACCTCAAATCAGGAGTGAAATATTAAATCATCAACGTGGCTTTTCAGTGCTTTTAAAAACAACGAGGCCAAAGAATCGCTGCTTCATTTTTGAGGGGAAAAAGGTGGAAATCAGGTGGATAAAATCCCACCCCGCAGGCAGAAGTCACAAACTTCTGCAGCTGGAGTGGAAAGGTCAACGAGGCGCTCTGGAGTGAGGGTAATTAGGGAAAAAAAACCACCCCCACGGAGTTCCCATCCCAAATTTCTGCAGCGCTCGGTGCTTAATGAGATCCTCACTTTCCAACAGGCAAATTAAGCACTACGAAATTACCTTCTTCACTGCCACCGTGTCAAAAATCACCCAAAGAACAGCAATTATTCCCTTAAAGTACAGCTTTCAGTGCCAAAAATGATATTAATTAGCTTGCCAGAGGCAAGGGAAAAGCTGTTTTCAATCACCTCCCCCGACCTTAACGCAGCTCCTGCTCCGAGTGACTGAAATACAAATTTCCACCACGAATCCTGGAATGTTTGATCCATGGGAAGGAGCCTCAGCCCCCTCTAAACACATCAGACTCGAGTCTTTACATTTATCAATTCACTCTCTCAAAGATCATAGAAAATTCAGAGGTGAAAGCCCAATTAGGACTTAATTAAGGGTAATAAAAATGTTTTTATAAATAATTTAACGACAAAATGAGGAGAAAGGAGAAGCTCTATTCCTAGATTTCCAAGATTTGGGTTGGAAGAGCCTCATCCAGAGCTGTTATTGCCCTGGAAGTTTTATCAAACCAGGGGCATTTTGGATACACTTCAAATCCAAGAGGGAATTTCACCCCAGTTATTTTAAAAGGCAGTTGTACAAACAATTTACCGAGTGATTAAGAAGTGGAATATCTCATTTCCACGTGTCCCAAGCGTGGCAAGGAGTCACCAACTCCTTGGTGACCTTGGCCAAGCAGCTCAGCTCCTCTGAAAACTGGGAATGGCAGCAGCTCCCCTTCCCAAAGGAATATTCCTGAAGCATTTAATTAGCTCCTGGCTCAGGAGTGATTAAAAATGTGAAGCACTGTATTTAAGGCTGAAAAAGTTATTTCCAGCTTTAATAACTGGAAAATTATTAAGGATAAGGAGCTGACGTAGCACACAAGTCTAATTTTAAAAGTTTGGGTTACTGACAGATATCAAGTTTGAAAAGAAAAATCGGGCTTCTAATTAAGAAAATGAAAACTTTAAAAACCTCTCCCTCCCCGTGTTACCAAATAAATTTGCACTTCAGTGCCCCGGGAGAAGCGATGGCAATAAATTGTAACCAGGTCTGTGGACAGCAGCAAACAAGGAATCGTTTTTCAGCCAATTAACCTTCAGATTTTATAGTCAGAAAGTGAGATAGGACGTGGAGAGGAACCAAAAAATGACAGCACGTTTGACGTGGCTGGCCTGGAAAAGGGAGCAGAAACATCCAAGGAGGAAAAGCAGAGAGCCAGCAGGACAAAGAGGAGGGAATAAACATTCCTGGAGCTGGGAGGGTGTGCCTGGGAGGCAGCTCCTGGTGTTATCAGGGAATGGTTATCAATGAAGATGTTACCTGGTGGTGTTATCAGGGAATGGTTATCAATGAAGATGTTATCTGTGCAGGTGGGAGGGATTTCTGGAAGTTTTAAGTGAACGCACACANGGGTGTGCCTGGGAGGCAGCTCCTGGTGTTATCAGGGAATGGTTATCAATGAAGATGTTACCTGGTGGTGTTATCAGGGAATGGTTATCAATGAAGATGTTATCTGTGCAGGTGGGAGGGATTTTGGGAAGTTTTAAGTGAACACACACGAAGATCCCCCCAGGATTGGGCTCCCCTCACTCACAGCAAATCCAGGGAGGAATTTCTTTTCAAATCCCATGAATGGGCAAAAATAAGGTGAAAACATCTGGAAAGGGCAGTCATTAACCAGCATAAATGAATCAAGGTAACAACTGATGGGGAATGATCACGGAAATGAATTCCTGGCTTGACAGGAGCTGCTCTGGAGATGGAAGTGAAAAACCAACACACCCACGATCTCCATCTCCAGGGGCTGCTGTGGCACTGATTCCTAAATTCGAGACTCCAGCAGAGCCAGTGGCTCTGGACTGAGCCAACACCAGTCCAGGGTAAATGAAAAACAAGGAAGGACACTGTGAGGAATTCCCAGTTCCACCAGCTCCTCCAAAACTGAGCTGCACAGAGAGAGAGGGAGAGAGAGAGAAACAGCTTGGAACAGCTGCAGCTTCCAGGGACTGCAAAACACGGATCCCCCTGGAAAGGTCACCGGGATCCCCTTTCCAAACGCCCCAGGGCACAGGATGCACAGCACTCCCTGCTAATTTGTTACTCAGAATTAAAAGGATACTTGGTGTTTGGAAGGCCCCAAGCCATCCCAGATCGTTTTGTTCCTCTACGGGAGAACCCACATTCAGTATTAAATTCATGAGTTGCTGGATTTTCCTCTTCCATAGAATCTCCTCCATTTCCACGCGTGAAAGCAGCACCACGAGGGGATCCCAGAGAATTTGCCATCCTGCCATCCTGCCAGGATTCCCCTGCCACTCTGCCCACGCCAGGTTTCACTTCCCCTTCCTGAAAATGCCCCGCTGAGTGACCCCCACTGGATCCCTACACTGCCAAAATGTCTCATCTGGAGCATTTCCCCAGTGAAAGAAGCCAGAGACCTCCAAAACGAGCCTTAAAACTTAAAACACGAATCAGCAAGAACCTAGAAAAGATCTTTTCTAAAATATCCTCTTCTAGCACATGGAGAAAAGCTCTGGCACTGCGTGGTTTTGGATGAACTCCTTGGAAACCCTCGCTGAAGGAAGCTTGCTCAGACTGACACGTGCCCGGACAGGGGTGAGGTCAAAAAATTTCACTGTTCCACCCAGTCCACCCCCGCGGGCGGCTGGAGCTCCCTCCCAGTCCCTCCCAGTCCCTCCCAGTTCGCTGACAAGCTCTGGGCGTGACTCACTCGCTTCCTTTCGCACCAAAGCCGTGTAAAAGCCGCAGCAGATACGGATCTGCCCGAGCAGGAACACAAAAGCTCCGGATGAAAGAAGCCTCCACTGGCAAGTGACACGTCAGGAAACGGTGACAATTGTCACCTGCTGGGGGGGGGGACAGCCCTGTGGCAAAGCCCAGCCAGCTGGGCTGCCAGCCCTAAACAGGAGTGGGTGCAGAAATCATCCTGGGAACGCTGGGAAACAACTGGATGCTGCCATAGTTCTGCCAGAAGGGGCTTTATGCTTTTCCCTCTGTTAAAACACAGTTCTGGCACTGGGGTTTTTTTTAAAAGCACCTTCCCCACCCATCATTTAAGTTTTTAGAGGACGTATTTGAATGTTCTTTGCATTCCATGCCCAAAAAGTTGAAAGTTGCTACAAGTGTTTGAAGTCGAAGTTGCTAAAAGTGTTTGAAGTCAAAAGCAAAAGGCCCTGCTGAGAAAAAAAATTATTAAAAATTAAGCTACAGCCCTGTTTAAGCCACAGAATTATATTCAAGTAAAATCAAAAATTGCTTTCAGAAATTTGTTTGTGACATCAATAACTCCTTCCTAAAAACCAGAATGCTGAGTTGTCCAAGCTGGGCTTTGAAAACAAGGCCCTGCCCAATCAGCAGCTCCCCCCAAACAACTCAGACTAAACATTCTCACACTTCCAGCTGAAATATCAAACCCAACACCAAAACCCCATTAACAAGTCAAGCAGGACTTAAAAGCAGCTTCAAAAATCCCTCAGAAAACACAGAAGCTGCAGAGTTGAGTCACTTGCACCTTGCTCATCTCGCTAATTTGGGTTTGCCATCCACCTCTGCTGGGAAAGCGGAGCTGGCTCCTCTGAGGAGTTAAAGCCAGGCTGACAACCGAGCCTGGGGCTGACTGATAAATGTCACTGCCCAGGCCACAAAGTCCCGATTGTTCCCAGCCACAGCCCATTCTCCGGGGCCCAGCTCGGTTTTCAGCGAGAGAGCAAAGAACTGAAAAAGAACTGAACTTTCCAGGGCAGCACAGAGAGAAACAAGGGGCAACAAAAAGCTACAAGTAACATTGACCCAAGTGGAGCCAGCCTGGAGAGGTCTCAGAGCTGAGAAAGGAGATTTCAGACTCATTGAGCCCTTCACAATCAGCAAAACGACCCGTGAGATGATAGCAAAGCCTCTCTAAAGGGATTTTATACTCTTGTATAAGAGCCTGAAGAGCTGCCAGGCTGCTCCAGCTCTCAGCTCACCTGCCCCAAAAAGAGCAGCTCCAAGCCACCAGGGCTGGTTTCCAATGTTTACACGGAGCTGCTCCAAATCTCCAGCTGTCAAAGTGATCCAGAGGCACCAACACCACCGAGCTGCTCTCTGCTAGTGCAGAAATGTCCCTGACAATGTGATCCACCCTCCCAAAACTCGGCCAAAATACACAACCCACAAACACCGCTTGGAACCCCAGCACGGTTCAGGTGGGAAGGGACATTAAAGCTCATCCCATTCCATGAGCAGGGACACCTTCCCCTATCCCAAGTTGTTCCAACTCGACCTTGGACACTTCCAGGGATGAGGCAGCCACAGCTTCTCTGGGAAATCCATCCCAGCCCCTCCCCACCCTCACAGGGAATTTTTTCCCTGATCCCTACACCCGCTCTGTGCCAGCGTGAAGTTGTTCCCCCTCATCCTGGCACTCCACGCTCTTGTAGGAAGTTCCCTGCTTGCCCTACACCTTTCCCAGCTGTCCTCCCCCTCCTGGAGAGTGCCTGCCCATGAATCACCCGGCTCTCCCTCCCAGGGCTCTCCCTCCCAGGCCACTCCACAGGTACCAGACCCGGAATTCCAGAGCGGGGCAAAGTCCGGGTGGGAGCCAGGGAAGCTCCCTCAGCTCTGCCCTGACACAGGGAAAAGGTTGGAGCACTGCAGGGTGGAAGAGAAGGATGGATCTCTGCAAGGAATTCAGCCTGGAATCATTCAGTGAAATTTATGAGGTGTATCTTAAAAAAAAAACCAACAATCACAACTAGACCCTGAGTAAGACCCACATTCCTGGCTGTGCAGCCACACTCCTACCTTAGCTCCAGCTGAGTTGATTAAATCCAAGTATTTCTACATGTTGAGTCATAAGGAGACAGAGTTTTCTGGCTGCTGCTAGTGGTGGGTTTCTCTTTTCTTTTTTTTTCGGGTTTTTTTTTTCCCCTCTCCTTTAAATCCTAACTGCAGTTCTGAGTCAGACCCTGCCTGGTTCGTTCGGGGAGTTTCGAGGCGAGTTTCCATTTATACAGGAGCCTTTCAAAGCCAAATTTCTGCCTTCCTCCTCCTCGCCCCGAAACCAGCGAGCACAGACTGCCCCGGGAGAAAATGCAGATCGTGACTAATCACACCCAGGAACCATCATGCGACCGAGGGGAGGCCACTTCCAGCACTTCCTCACCTGTGCTCCAAAGCCCCAAATCCCAAAGCTCAGCTCCTTCTCACCCAAAGCACGCCCCGAGCTGACATTCCCCATAAATCCACCCCTCCCTGACTCAGACCTTCCCGCAGGTCACTCGCAGCACCCCTGGGCCGCGCCAGGACTTTCCTGAGGCATCGCTTGTCCCAGAATTCATCGGCTCCCGTCCTCTTGCAGCCCCAAATCCCACAGGGCAGCCCTTTATCCAGACAAACCGGCCCCGGCGTTCGCAGCCCTGCCCCCACTCCAGCCCCAGGAAAACCACCACATCCTGGCCACCCTTCCTTTCCTGCTCCATCTGCCCCCCTCCAGCCTGAGAAATGTCACCCCCTCAGCCTTTCCCCCTCTATTTTCCAGCCCTAAACACAGAAAAATCCTTCACCCTCTGCAGACCACCTCTCCCATCCGAAAAAACCCTCAGCTTTTCTCAAACTTGTCCCCCATCCACATGAGAATAAGTAACACCCTTCCCCTCGAACACACAGCTCCAAACGCGCCCCCAAACCAGGTA
>VYXC01004949.1:26671-37984 GCA_013397175.1 Platysteira castanea | reverse complement strand
CACCGACCCCGCGCCATTCCCGAGGGGCGCCTGGGCTCCTGCGCATGCGCGGGGTGGTCCCGCGGCGGGGCTGGGGGGGGGTCCCCCTCACACACACACGGAGGGGGCGGGGCTTCCGGCGCGGCACTTCCGGCCCCGGCGCTGCGCGGGCGGTGTGGCCGCTGCNGTATTGTATTAGCGCTTGCGGTGTAACCTCAGCCAGGCAGCAGGAGAATCAAAACCCTTGCGGGTTGAGATAACCGTTTAATAATTGAAATAGAATGTGATGATAATAGGAAATATGCTGATAATAATGATAATTGTAATGTTGAGAGGGAGTAGAAGCAAGCGATGCCCAATTCCTCATCACACACTGAGCGATGCCCACCCCATCCCTGAGCTCCTCCCAAGTCTCTCCCGCAGTTTATAGGATGGGAATGACAGTCTGGGGTATGGAATGTCCCTTTGGACACTTCAGGTGACCTGTCCCAGCCACGATCCTCCCCGATTTGGGGACAGCTCCTCTCCTTTACGCAGAAATCTTGGGGTAAAAGCTGCTCGAGAACAGCCAAAATACCAGGCTGTTGGTAATGTAATTCCTATAAAAATTCCCCAGAAACAGCTGTTAAGAATAAAATTAGCTCTGTCCCAGCCGAAATCAGGGCAGCCCTTTCATCCCTGGGGAGAGCGGGACCGAAAAGGGACCTTAAAAACCGCGGGGGGTTCCCACGTCGCGGCTGCTCGGGTCCCGCTGAGCCATTTCTGGGATTTTTCCCTGCTGGAAATCCGTGCCAGAGCTGGGCTCCCGCTCCTGCCGAGCCTGAGGAGGGACTGGAAATGGCAGTCTTTGTTCTGTGCCCAGCCGAGCCTTCTCCTTCCCCATCCCCTCTGTCCAATCGCCTGGCAGCTCGGATTTCCCTGGATCTCGCCGGTGCAGCTGCTGCGCCGCCTTCGGGGCCTCCATCCAGCCGATTCAGCTGCTCCCAGACGCTGGAGTCAGCTTAAAAACGGGAATGAGTTCCAATATTCCCTGCCACTTTCTGCTTTCCGTGCGCGGTGGGGAGCTGGGAGGCTCCCGGAGCAAGGATCTGTTGGGGTTTAATCTCCATTGTGAGCTCGCTGGTGCTTAGCATCCTGCTTTTAAATGACTTGTTCAGTCGAGGCTTAAAAATGCAGAGTTTTGGTGCAGCTCTGGAGGTTTTATGAGCTGGTTTAATGCAGGGAATAATTCTTGGGAATTGCTGTCTCTCCCGTTGTGCAAATAACTGGGGGAGATCGTCACGGCATCGCTCGCCAGCATCATGATCTAAATAAATGAGTTTTATAATCCGATTTTCCATCAGTTTAATGGTTTTGATTAATAAGATTCTTGAGCCAGCTCGGTTGGTGATGCCTCCCAGCCAAAGGAAATCCAAGGAGTTTGCAAATTCCCACACAAAGAGCAGCGTCCTGCGAAGCCTCCTTCACTGGAGGGGTGTAACGAGGATTCAGGAGGGGTTTTTATTCATTTAAAAATTGCTGATTGCAGCTTTGAGAGATTGAAAATTGGAACAGCTCCAGCTGTGGATATTTTGAAAATCGCTTTTTTTGGGGACCATTCACAGTCCCAACTCTGGGTGAGCTGAGCAGGAAAAAAGTGAGGAAGAATTTGAGGCAAAATGGTGGGTTCAGGGCAGGTTTTTTTGCCTGGATGACCCCCAAAGTGCTCTGGATTCCCAGGAATTTCCGACTGCTGTGGCACCCTTCGGGGGCTGTCGTGTTGGAGAGGCTGCTGTGCCTTGGAATTTCAGCCTGGGCCAAAGCTGTGATGCCCAGAGCCAGCACAACTCCAGCAAAATGACTTCCAGACACAGAAATGATCCTGAGTGTCAGCAGAATTCCTATTCCAGCCCTTTTTTTTTTTCCAGGAGGGAGCCCTGCAGGAATTCTGCATTCATTTCTTTTAAAACAGCACATTGAAATTGTCTGAAATTGTGGTGGTGCTGCAGCTGCATTTTTAGAGGGAATTGGCTTTTTTTTGGGAGCAAAGGCATGGCAGTGATGGGATTCATGTTGATTCCGTGGACTCTGGGATGAAAGTGGCGACATTTAGGGTTCTGTTATCCTGAGGAGAAGCTGAAAACTGGGATTTCTTGTGTTTTCAGATACAATCCATATTTCCCTCCTGGGATTTGGGGTCTGCGTGCCCATCCTTTTCTGTAGGAATGAGCAAATCCTTTTTTCCCTTTGGATTTATGCTGTGCAGAGAGCAGGGGGAGCTGCTGGTGGTGTGTAGGGCACAGCCCTCTCTGCTTCCCTGCTTTGGGAAGAGGGGAGATATCCCACCTGTGTGTTAGCCAGGTGTGGGTTTTGGGGTTTTTTTGGGGGAATTTTAGCTGTTTTTATTTTGTGGAAGGGCTCCAAGGGTCACCTCTGAGCTTCCCAAGGATGTGTGAGCTGTCATTCCATGTGGGGTGGTCAGGAGGGCAGGGAATGGGTGGGCAGGGCTGGATTCCGAGCAGGAAGGAGCAGTTGGAGTTGGAGCAACACCTGGGAAAGCCGGGAGCAGCTGGAAGTGCTGGGGGGGAATTCCCACACAGAATTCCCTGCTGGCTCCCAGGCCAGATCCAGGCTGTGCATTCCTGGGAATGGGAAAGGGCTGGGTGGGAATGTCACACGGATGGGTGGTGGCTCCACGGAACCAAACAGGGATCAGAGAGGGCTGAGCTCACTGGGGGTGAGAGGTGTCACCCCAAAGCTCCTTCACAGGGAGTCCAGGCTCTCCTGAAGTGGGCATTCCCTCGATTCCTGTCTTTCCAAGTGGATGTCCTGCCCCAAAACTGCCACCTTAAATTGTCCCCAGCTGCCTCAGGCTGGGTTGTTCCAAAACCATTTCACTGCTCCACTTTTCAGTTTATATTTTGTTCAACCATGGCGATGTTCTCAACTGCTGTGGCTGCTGTGGCCATTCCTATTCCCACTGCTGTGGCCATTCCCACTCCCACTGCTGTGGCCATTCCCATTCCATTCCCATTCCCATTCCTGTGGCCATTCCCATTCCCACTGCTGTGGCCATTCCCACTGCTGTGGCCGTTCCCATTCCCGTTGCTGTGGTCATTCCCATTCCCACTCCATCCCAGGAGCTCCTCCCACCCGTGCCCTGTCCCACAGCTCACCTTTCCCTCCCCATGCCCCTTGTCCTGGCAGTGCCCTCCCTTCCCAGCAAAGCCCCGAAAGCAGAGCTGCCTACCCAGGCATCCCAGGCTGGGGGGTATATTTTGGGGTGGAAAATAGTGGGATTAGGCTTCCCAAATTCTTGGAATCCACTCAGGGACTGCTGCCCCTTCCTGAGAAATCAAGGAGAGAGGAGCCTCTGCTTTCCTCCCCCAAATTCTGTAAGATTTGGGGTTTTTTGGGGGGCACAGGCTCAATATTATTGCACTGCTGAGGTCGTATTTTTAGTCTCAGGAATAAATGGAGTGTGCCTGTGCTCCCGGAGCGCAGCTGTGCTGCAGGCCAGGCTTCCCATGGATTTTTATTCTCAAGGAAAAAGCTTGGGCTTAGCTCAGGAGCAGGAATGAGGAGCCAGCAGCGTCACCAACCCCCTTTACCTGCCCCGTAGGAATCCTGCTGAGCCAATCCCTGCCCCACAGGAAGCCCTGGAAAAGCCACTCATGCTGCCAGCCTGCTGACATTCCCCGTGGCGAGCAGGTAACCTTCTCCCAAAACACCTCTGGAATGAGCCTGGATCCCTCCAGGTATCCAACAGCTGCTCCTGGTGTCACCTCCAGGTCACCACTGCCGTGGTTTTCTCCTTCCTCACCTAATTCCAGACTCCCCACTTGGATCTGGAGGTGTCACCCACACCGCCCTGAATTCCCAAAGCTCGGAATTCCTCTGCTGCTCCTTCTCCTCCTCTACATTTTCTGTTCCATTTCAAGGCAAGGAGCTGCTGCTGCTTTTTTTTTTGGGTGTTTTGAGCAATTTCTTAATTCCTTGTGGCCCTCCCAGAGCAATTCCCAGATGTTTCTGCTGCTTTGGCAGGAGGCAGAGATGGATTTTGCCGGGTGTGAACTGGGGTTCAGTGGTTTGCAGAGGTTTTCACCCAGTCCTGTGGTGTTTCCAGGAGGCAGGAAATTCCTGTTTTGAGTTTCATTTTAATTTTAAATTTTAACAGAAATTAATTCCTGTTTAGTTTAATTTTATCAAGGAACTTTTAGGGTGTTTTATTCTGGATGTGTGTGTAGAAAACACTTCTCGTTTATCTGCAGGATGCATTTTCAGAAAAACAAATTACTTAAAAAGTGGCTTTAGAGGGTTTTAAGTTATCCTTAACCAGGGCAACCTTTCGTTTCCAAATCTTGATTCTCTGCTCTGTTCTGGGAGCTAAAATTAAAAAAAAACCCTACATAGAACAAACCAAGGCAGCCCTTTTGTCTTATTTCATAAATTTGGCCATGTGTGAACTTAAGGGTTTTTTACTTTTGCTTTGTCTCTTCAGAAAAACCATTTCTTTCTAAAGCAAAATTCAAGAGATTTCTTTCAAAACGACTCAAATTTGAAAAGTAAGGAGTCATGGTAACACTTTTGTGAGGGAGCCAAGGGGCTGCTGTGAGGAGAAATACAAAATTCAGTGCTTTTAGCACAATTCTGTGTCACGGTTTGAGCCCAGCTGGCAACCCCAAAACCTGAGTTCTGTTTAGATCTTCCAATTAAACCCCAGTTTATTACCGGGCCTGTAATAAAAATTAATTAAAATAGAGATTATTTGATGATTTTTTCCTTAAGAGTGGATTTCTTTTTCTGCTGTTGTGGTCAGAGAAGCTTCTCAGCCTTGTTCCAAAGGGTGGTGCTGACCCCTTATTCCCATTTGAACGATCCAAGAATATTCCCACATGGATAACACCCCAAGTATCCAACACCAGAAAGGCTGGAAAAGACCTCCAGGATCATCCAGTCCATCTGGCAGCCTCGTGGGGCTGCGAACAGGAGCGTTCCAGGCTCCAGCAGATGGATTGATGTGGCCAGAAATCCCAGGAAATACAAAATATTGCAGCTGCACCGTGCTGGAAATCCTGCTGGTGACTAAGCAGGCTGCAGTTTGCTCTCACAGCTCAATCCCAGTGCTGTGGATAATCTTGGGAATTGTCTCTTTGCCCTGGAAAAGGCTCAGGAATTAAATTTGCAGGCCTTGGGTTTGCTGGTGAAATGCCACGATTTGGTTTTTCACCAAGGGTCGTGCTCCTCTCCTGATAAACAGCCTGAGAAATCAGGATTTGGGGTGGATATTAATGATGTGACCAATTTGAGGGTTTTTCTGACCAAAGGTTCATCAGGAATTTGGGGTTGTTAACAATGGATTGGCTCCAAATTTGGGGGAATTTGTCGTGGAGTTGTTGGCCTTTAAATGAAAATTGTGTGTGACCGGACACCTCTGGAAAGGGAAATCCAGCCAACTTCCATTTCTTCTGGAAAATGCTGGGGGTTATCCCTGCACGAGGAAAATGCATTAATAACTCCGAAATGCCTGGAAGAGGATTTTCAGTCTCCATGTGGGTCATCTCTCAGTGAAAGCTGAATTTCCAGGCAGCTTTGAGGAGGTGTTTGTGCACCAGTCCCTAATTAACTTCCCTTAATGACCCACTTCCAGCAGCTTATTGGGACTGTCCCAGCTCCCCTCAGGCTGCAGCATTCCTTCCCTGCAGCCAGGCCACCTCAGCGGGGTTTTAAAACTCATTTTTCATTCACCACAGGCAATTAAAAACCCCAAAAAATCTTATTTGGAGGGCCAAAAAATTGGTAGTTGAGTTGCCGAGAACTTGGGGCACCTTTATGGCTGCACACCTGAGGGTTTAAAAACCCAGGTAGGAATGATTTGTGGGCTAAATCTGAATTTATTTCATGAAATGAAGCTGGGAGAATTTCCTAACCCAGACCACACCGGTGTTTATTGGGAATATTTTGAATTTAACTGAAGCTCGTCGTGCCAGGAGCTGTTGACGCCACAAATTAAAGGACAGATTTCAAATAATTTGAGTTGGATGCTAAAAACTTGCTGATTTCTGTCACATTATAGCAAAAATTTATCATTTTAATGTAGTTTGGGCTAAGATTTTTGTAGATTTAGGGTGGGGGCTGCGTTCAGGGGCTGGCAGAAGAAGGCACAAGAATTTCCTTTTGGTATTTGTAGGATTCTGCTCTTATTTTGATCCCTGATCCCATTTTTTGGCCTCTGGAATGCCAAGGAAGGGAGGAGATGTGCCCAGGTTCCCCGGGATGCATCCCCAGAGGATGAGGGTGGTTTATCCTTGTCGTGATTCCATCTCTGAATGTCTGAGGAATATAAAGCAGCCCTATTTTTATCTTGTTTAGAAATTGAAAAAATTCAGAAGGGTGAGACAACAAAGAAGGATGAGGAAGAGAACTACCTGGATTTATTTTCCCACAAGAATATGAAACTGAAAGAACGAGTTCTGATCCCTGTCAAACAGTACCCCAAGGTGAGGGCCAGAAAAGAGCGACTGAATCTCTGGGATTTGCTGATTTTTGGGGGATTTTGTGGCAGGAGTTAACCCAGTGCTCCACTGTGGGTTTATTTTTTTTGTTTTTTTTTTTCTTTACAGGCCTGCAGGGTTTTTATTTCTAATATATTGAATTTTTCTGGAATGTCTTGGGATAAGTTCTTGTTTAATTCCTTCAAGATTTGCTGTAAAGCTGCTGCAGAGTAGATGTTGCAATTCAACAGTTCAGGGGTTGTTAATTTAGCTGGAGTTTTGTGCCAGAGCTTTTTTCTTTTTTCATGAAAAGAAGGGTTTGAAACTTAAATTTTCCTTTTGAAACTTAAATTTTCCTGTGCTTTTTTTTTGGTGAAGTGAGGAGAAAACGCAGAGTGATTTTTTTTTTTTTTCTCGTAAGCCAACAGGACATTCAGAAACATTTTTATTAAAATTTTTGAGCTCCGGAGCTGATTTTTTTTTGTTTGTTTGTTCTTCATTTCCAGTTCAACTTTGTTGGGAAGATTTTGGGGCCTCAAGGCAACACCATTAAGAGACTGCAGGAAGAAACTGGTGCTAAAATCTCCGTGCTGGGGAAGGGTTCAATGAGAGATAAAGCCAAGGTAAGGGAAAACACACCCCACAAAATTCCTTTTTTATGGTGTGAGGATTAGTGGCTCTCCGAGCATTTTATTAAAAATTAAACCAGGAAAGGCTTCACTAAAAAATGAACTACAAAGTTGATAAAATAAGGATTCATCCCAGCTCCTCCCTGAAGAGCCATTTTTCCCCTCCATAAAAAGATAAAAATCCCTTTTCTAGCTGCTCCCTCTGAAATCCTTCAATTCTTCTGGTTCGGTGGAGATGTTGGAGCAGCAAGTTCCTGATAATCTTTGCTGAATCACAAACTGCCAGGAGGGGTTTTTTAACAGCAAAAAAAAATGAAAATCTGCAAAAAAGATGGTTTTTATTTCTTCCTGCTTGTTTTCAAAACCGAGGTTAAGAATCAGCAGAGCTGTAAATTAATTCTGGTTTGACTTTAGCAGCACAAAAAGGTTTTACACTTTCAGGTTGCTTGTAACTTCTTAAATAACTAAAAAACAGTCCAAAAACCAGAGATATCTTAAAGATCTCTTAGAGCAGAGGTAGAGGAGCTGTTTGAGGCCTTGAGCTCCAGCAAACGGTGTGGAAGAGGTTACTTAAATATTCTGAGGTAAAAATTTGGCTGGCACCAGTTAAAAACGGTGATTTAGCAAAAAATAGCCATCCAGCAATAAAAAAGTGGAAGTTTTTTTTTAATAAAACTCTTCCCATCCATGCTTTGTGCCCAAAATGCCTTCCCAGACCCCCCCCAAAAAAAGGCCGCCTGAAGAGGCGACAATAAAAATGTGGAAGGTTTCTTCTTTTAAAACTCTCTGTCCAAAACGCCTTCATAGACCCCGTTAAGGCTTAGAAAAGAGGTCAAAAAAGAGATTTTTGTGCCTCTTGAGTCGATTTTATGTGCTTTATTCCAGGAGGAAGAGCTCCGCAAGGGGGGAGATCCCAAGTACGCCCATCTCAACATGGACCTGCACGTCTTCATCGAGGTTTTCGGGCCCCCCTGCGAGGCCTACGCCCTCATGGCCCACGCCATGGAGGAGGTCAAGAAATTCCTGGTCCCGGTGCGTGTCCTGCTCCTCTTTTTTCCTTTGAGGGATGAGTCTGGGTGGGATTTGCTCCTCCCGCAGAGCTGGAGTGTGGCAGCCTCGTAGAATCCTTCAGGAAGGCGTTTTTTATTCCCCATATCGGGTTTAAAAGGCAGAGAAATTCCCAGAGGAGACGCTTGGAGCGGGGATTTTCTCTCCCAGTACGAGTTGTGGGTGCCTTGTCCAGCTCCACGTGCCAGGTTTAGTGGGAAAACGAGTTTAGGCGTGGGAGAAACTTCTTGGGTGGCTTCAGCTGACTTGGAACTGAAAATCCAGCTGGAAAACCCCATTGGCAGGTCAGGAGTTAAACACAGAGGTGTTGAAGGGGGTGAGGATGAGGAGGGACTGCCCGGGCAGCTCAGTTGTTCAATATTGTGGCTTTTTTTCTGAGTTAAATCAGTATTTTTACAGCTTTAAATGTGTAAAAAGCTCTTTTTGCAAGGCAGGTTTTTTCTCCAGGTGCCACTTGTCACCTGGTGAACCTTTTTGTGCCTCCATGGCCAAATTCCTGTCATTTTGTGCCACTGGGTGACAGGATCGTGCTGGAATTTTGCCTCCGAGGGTGGCAGAACTTGGAGGAGTCTCTTCCGTGTTTATAAAATTAAAATTAGTTGTTAAATTAGGGGAAAAACTGGGGAAGTCCACACATCTGGTGGGGGATCCCTCGCTCTGTGGTGGTGCCGTGGCACTGGGGAGACCCTGGCTGGGAGGCTCAGGGTGGGGTGTCCTGGATCCTCTCAGATCTTCCTCCTCCCGTGCCAGAAACCCACAAGGAATATGTTAGGAATTATGGATATCTCTGGATTTTTGAGTGCAGCTGGGTGTGTGGGGGATATTCAGCGTGACTGAAGGAAGATTGCAGTAGGATAGGGAGCACTGGGAGCACTGGGATGATGCTGGGATCAACAGGGAGCACTGGGATGGTGCTGGGATCACCAGGGACCCCTGGGATGGTTCTGGGACCACCAGGATGGTGTTGGGATCACCAGGGACCCCTGGGATGGTTCTGGGACCACCAGGATGGTGTTGGGATCACCAGGGACCCCTGGGATGGTTCTGGGACCACCAGGATGGTGTTGGGATCACCAGGGACCCCTGGGATGGTTCTGGGACCACCAGGATGGTGTTGGGATCACCAGGGACCCCTGGGATGGTTCTGGGATCAGCACANTTCTGGAGTCACCAGGGACTCCTGGATGGTTCTGGGCTCACCAGGGACTCCTGGGATGGTTCTGGGCTCACCAGGGAGCACTGGGATGGTGCTGGGATCATCAAGGACCACTGGGATGGCCCTGGAGTCACCACGGACCCGTGGGATGGTGTTGGGATCTCCAGGGACCCCTGGGATGGTTCTGGGACCACCAGGATGGTTCTGGGATCACCAGGAACCACTGAGATGGTTCTGGGCTCACCAGGGACTACTGGGATGGCCCTGGGATGGTGTTTGGATCACCAGTTACTGCTGGGATCACCAGGGACCACTGGGATGGTTCTGGGTGACCTTCTCTGCCCCTTTAGTCCCCAAAGAAGGGATCTGCCAGCAGAACTGCATCCCTCAGGATCTGAGAAGTCAAGCTTGGATTTGGAAACAGGGGTTTGCTCTGCATCCCACCCCTTTCCTTTGGGAACGGGAGCACTGCAGGGTTACCTTGTGGGGGGTTCATTGCCCCTTTAACTGGGAGCTGTGGGGGTGAGACCTGCCCGGGCTGTCCCACATGAACCCTCCTGACATCCCCGGGATGCTGGGGAACATCAGGACCTGGAGGTGCAGCTGCTGGGACCTTTTTGGGGGAAGCTGCAGCAAATCCCAGTCAAACCAGCCAGATCCAACCCGAGGCCCATCCGGTTATTTTTATCCCAGCACAGCAGCCTGTGGTATCCTGGAGCCATTCTCCAGAGCTGACTCTCTCCCCTTTTTTTAGGATATGATGGACGATATCTGCCAGGAGCAGTTCCTGGAGCTCTCCTATCTCAACGGGGTCCCGGAGCCCAACCGCGGCCGAGGCGTCCCCGGGCGGGGCCGGGGAGCAGCCCCACCTCCCCCTCCACCCGTTCCAAGGTATTCCCAAAATCCCAGCCCTGGGAGTGCTGGGTTTTGCTCACAGTTGTGCTGTCAGGGGAGGTTAAGCTGCTGCTTCTTGCACATCAGCTGCTGGGCCTGAGCTTGGAGTTCAGCCAGGGTTTTCCAGCTGGCTTGGAGCGCAGTGGTTGGGATGGAATCCAGCACGGGGTGATTTGGGATGGCTGGAGTCGATGGTTCCATGNTCCCACCAACCACTGGGATGGTTCTGGATCACCAGAGACCCCCTAGAATGGTACTGGGATGGTGCTGGGATCACCAGGGACCACTGGGAATGGTTTTGGGATCACCAGGGACCCCTGGGAATGGTCTTGGGATCACCAGGGACCACTANTCTCAGAAATGGGCCTGGCTGGTGATGGATGTGCTGCAGCCCTCAGCATTTTCAGCGTGAGCTGCCCATCCTTGCAGAGCTCCGGGGTGGCCCCGTTCTGTGCTGGCTGTCCAGGCTCGGGGAGGAATTGGCAATAAAATTGTTCCTTCAGTCCTGGCTTCACTCCCTGATCCGTGGGGTGGTGCTTTTCCTTCTGCCTGGAGCATCCCTGGCCGTGTCCTCAGTGATCCTGAGGGATCTGGAGGGCTGGGAGTGATCCCAGTGGGATGGGAGAGGCTCCTTAAAAGTGAAATTCCTAGCCCAAAGTTCTGTATCAGATTTATTTCTTTGTCTGCAGCTTCCTTTGTCCTCCAAAAAACCCTGATCTGACTCTGGGCTCTAGATCTGCTCAAAAATGGGATTTAATTGTCATGAGGAGGCCTCTCCTTGGCCGTGGGGAGCCAGGTGGGCTCAGCAGGCAAAGCTGAGCTGATCTGAATCACATAAAACTCCCAACTTGGGCTGGGCTGAGCCAAAATTTGGTGATTTAACCCCAAAGGGCAGCCAAGCCCCACTCCCTCACTCCCCATGGGATGGGGGAGAGAATTGGAGGGGTAAAAGTGAGGGAATGAATGGGTTGGGATAAAATTCAATGGGAAAAGCAACGTAAAACAAGGAATTCATTCCCTGCTGCCTCGGGAAGACACTCCAGAGGTCCCCCTGCCTCCTGCTCCCCTCAGCTGTGGCTGCATTTCTTGTCTTCCTACACCTAAACCAGCAGAA
>VYXC01004948.1:11400-75698 GCA_013397175.1 Platysteira castanea | reverse complement strand
CCCGCTGCCGTCCCGGCCCCAGCAGGGGCCAACAACCCGGCAGGGTCCGTGCCCCTGTGTGCACGGAATGTAAAATCTCCGGCATCTGCTGTCGCCACTCCCCTCCCGGCGGGAGGAGGCTGCGGGACTGCAGCGGCAGTGTTTGTTGCTGCGGGGAACACATCGGCCCCCAGCGAGCCCGCAGAACCCAGCGGCAGCAAGGCGGCACCTGCGCCCTGGCCAGCCACCCCAGCGGGGCTGCTGCAGCCACCGCAGAGCCGACAGGATGCGGATCCCGGGCACTGACCGCTGCTGCCCCCCCCACGGCTCCCAGTGAGGCAGCAGCCGCCACCCCGGAGCCTGCAGGGAGCGGATCCGCGCCAGCCCTGGCACACAGTGGCGCGCGCTCTAGCTCCCTGCCTCCCGGCATGAGGGGGGTTTCGACCATGGCAGCAGAGGCGGCCTGCGCTGGTGCAGGGCCGGCCCGCACCGCTCTGCCAGCGGCCAGCCCCGCCCCCGCCCCACACCGCGGAGATGGCGCGGAGCACACAGTGTCCGACACCGGTCCCAGGAGCGAATCGCCAAAGGCACATAAACCGAAAGCAGGCGGCACAGCCCCGGCACGGAGCGGGGCAGCCCCCGTTGGGGCCACGGCAGGGTCCGCTTGGAAAACGTCCTGCCCCCCGCACCCCCCGGCTCCCTCCACTGGTGCATGCCCAGTAAGGAAGCCAGGGGAAGGGGGGTTGAAACCCTCTTCTTCCAGCGCTGGGACTGGCTGCTCCGGGACCAGTTTGGAAGCAGCCCCCAGAGGATAACGTGTTGCCATACCACAGTGGGGACACAGTGTTGCTACGAAGTCTGGCCCCCACTCTGGGACAGCATCTTCTAGAGAGCCGGTGCTGTCTGTGAGGGCAGGAAATGCAGAAAGCGAGAGAGCGTCCCCACCGCCCCTCCCCGCTCCTGCGGAGCGGAGGCGGCGGCAGCGGGTGCCCCCCTTGCCAGCTCTATAGAGGAAAAATCTCCGCCCCCGCGGGGCTCCTGCAAAGCAGGCGCAGCCGGGGCCAATGGCCCTGGGTCCAGGGGACCCTCAGGGGCTCATAAGGGTCCTTCCTCGTCCCTGCCAGCCAGAACTAGGCAGCGAGAAACGAATGCTCTCATTGCAAGGATTCCCCTGTCCATTTCAAACAGATCGTCCCTCCCCTGCTCCCCGGACACGGAACCCGAGTTCAGAGCAGGGAAAACATCTCCTGAAATACTTCCAGTCTCGTAGTTTGGAGAACTAGAGACCTCTAGCCTCCGCAGAAGTATCTCAAACTTTTTCAAGTATACTGCCAATCTCGCTAAATCCACACCATACTCAGCAGAGAGCTCCTGCATCAGGCACTCTCCCAGCGTTCGCCACACCTCCAGAGAGGGAGCATTCTCAGCGTGAAGAAAGAATCCACGCTCCTTTCCCCAAAGAAAGAGTTTTTCCAAGCCTATCTCGGGGACCAACGCCTGTCTCCTGTTTATCAAATCTTTCCAGATATCTAGAACTAGGCAGTCCTCTGCTGAGAGCTCAGAGACTACCATCTCAACAAAGAAAACAGGGAAAGCCCCAAAAGCTCGAGAAAAAACCTATCAGGGAGAGCAGAGAAAGAGAGAGAGAGTCTATCTCACCACAGATCGTAACGCGAAGTCACCAAATATTAGTTCTAGAGTTGGGGTCACCACATGTGTCTGGGAAAACACAATAAAGATGCTCTCGCACCTGCCAGGTTCAGCAGAAAGGAAGGAATAATGACCTTTATTGTTTACATTATCTCATTCTTATACATGTCCCAACTCCACAAGGGATTGGAGAACATGTCACTTCCTTCTCAATCGCACTGGAGAAAAAAAAGCTCATCAAAGTTCTCTTATCACAAAAGGAATGAAAAACAGAATAGATGGTTAAATAAACATCGGCTATTGTTTACATGAAGCTGTGTGAAGAATTTCTGACTCCAAGGTTAAACAGAAGGCTTAGCAAAAACCAGGGCAACAGGGCACTTCAGAGACATGGGAAGAATTTGCTCTGTAATTCAGAAATCTGCCCGTGGCACAGGATGGTTGCACTGGCCTGAATCTGCTTGCCCGTCTTTGTGCAGGTCCAGCTTTAGCCCAGTAAGCCACTGGTCCCAGTGGGACCTCAAGGCCA
Organism: Platysteira castanea; assembly: GCA_013397175.1. NCBI lineage: Eukaryota > Metazoa > Chordata > Aves > Passeriformes > Platysteira > Platysteira castanea. Next base: position 73,540 of record VYXC01004948.1, on the reverse strand, counting down.
AAACACAAATGGGGGCAGGACAGGCGAGGCCATGGCTTCGCCCTCAGTTCTGAGCCTGAGGTCTCATTGTGCTCACCTTGGGATCTGAGGGGCTTTGCTGCTGGTTTTGCCATCAGGTTTTTACCCCGTGGCCCCCATTGCTGGTGTGACTGGTGTGGTGTGGAGTGGCACGAGCAGAGGTTCAGCAGGAGGGGTGAGGAGCAGCAGGGACTCTCCAGGCTGACGTGACCCCAAGAAATGAGGTGCAAAGATACAGAATGTGTGTTTGAGATGCGGATAAAGGTCTTTTCTTCCTGATTCATTTCCAGCATTTTCCTATATTCCTAGCAAAAGGGCTCTGTTCTCCTGGTGCTTTCTGTGCTGCTCCAGATTTCTCTGAGTTGCTAGCTTGTTGGATAAGGAGTGATCCCGGATTCCAGAACTCTGTCCTTTCCCAGGAGTTGGAGAGAGCAGGAATAAGTACTGCTGGACTATGGCAATTGTCAGTGGGAAGCCTGTTCCCATGTGAAGGTGGTTAATCCTTACTTTACCACAGCCTTTGTGGCTAAAACTTCCTGAATTTATTATTTGCAGTCAGATCTCACGAAACAACAGAATGGGTTCAAGATCACCTTGAAAACGTTAGAGGACAACTTGCTCTCTCAGCTGTCATCAGCATCTGGGAATTTCCTGGGAGACACAGCGTTGGTGGAGAACCTGGAGACCACTAAAAGGACAGCTGCAGAGATTGTGGAGAAGGTACAAGGACGGTGATAGCCTGGAGCAAAGCGTGTCTGTGATCCTCTAAGGGTTTCTGGGTGGGATGTAACCTCTGCTCTGCCCATCTCTGCTCCTTCTGCTGAGCAGAGAATAGAAATTGGTATAAATTGTAAATGCTCTCCATTCTAGAGAGCTCCAGGCCATTTAGTTCTTTGGAGCTTTTTTTTTTTTTGTGCTAAATGACCTATTTAAGACCAGGAGAAAACATTGGTGCCTGATGTAAAGACAATAAAATTTATACACTGTATCAAGGCAGCTTTAAACTGTTCCAGCAAAATCCTGGGTACATCACACTGCCTCAGTTAAGATGGATTTTAGTACTGACCAGGGACTGGAATCTGGTGAGTTTGTGATCTCAAATAAATCTGAAATAACTCAGGTATTTCATACCCTTCCATTCCTCAGAGTATAGATCAGCATTTGTAGGAGCTGCGTGAGCACTGTCACCTGCCCAGCTCTCCTTGCAGGCTACATGGGCTTAGGTAAATGCACAGAGGTTTTTCCTTGCCACTGAGGGCACCTGGGAAGTGTGGTTCCCATGCCAGGATTGTCCCAGGACCCCGCTGTGGCCGTTCTGTTGCTTCCCTTTGCAGCTCTTCCATCTCCAGAGCCTGCACTTGCCCTCCCCCAGCCACTGGCCAATGTTTCTGCCTGGCTGGGGCTGGAACTGCCTCTCACTTCCCAGCCAGTGACCAAGAAACTGAGTGATACTCCCTCCACATTAAAAATCGGAATTATTTCCACCAGCCATTTGTGCTGCATCAGGTGCATTAAGCTCCCTGGGGAGGGGGCTGCTTGAAGTTCTAAAGGGGATGTTGAAGGGATTTTTTTGACATGGAAAGCTTGGCATCTCTCCCTTGAAGTAGGTGGTTTTGAAGTACTTCACCTTCTATACCAGCTGTGCCAACAGGGGATGAATTTTAGGGTTTGCATCTGGATTTTATGAGTTTGTTCTCACCTGGAAGGCTGTGGAAGAGCCCTGTTAGAGGTTTAAGTCAAGCCTCACTCTCTTTTTGGTGTGTCTACCCAAAGAAAGGTGTTCAGCCAACATTTTCCTGTCTATGGAAGTCCTCAACAGATGAAGAACATCTGTCTGCCCCACCTCTGGCTCTGAGTTTCAGCAGGGGCTGTGTGATGCTGTGCTGGCTGGTTCTGCCACAGAAAGCTTAGGAAGGGTTGGAGAGGGACTTCTGGCAGTGATAGGACAAGGAGGAATGGCTTCAAGCTGAAAATGGGCAGATTTAGATCAGATGTTAGGAAGAAATTCTTGGCTGTGAGGGTGGTGAGGCCCTGGTACAGGGTGCCCAGGGAAGCTATAGCTGCCCTTGGATCCCTGGAAGTGATAAAGGCCAGGCTGGATGGGGCTTGGAGCAGCCTGGGACAGTAGAAGGTGTCACTGAGTGGAATGAGATGGGCTTTAAGGTCCCTTCCAACCCAGTCCATTGCTGGGATTCTATGATCCCACTGCATGGTTTGCTGAGCTGACTGGGTCAGCACTGTCTCAGCAGCTCCTGGTCATAGTGTAAGACATGTCTGCCCTCAGCCAGAGACTAAAATAAACCCCAGGAGGCTCAGGGATGTCACTTCATGTTGCTGAGGTGGAACAAAAGAATGAACAGGGCCGAGGTGATGATGGAGTGCTGTATCTGCCAAGAAGATTTTCACATGTCCCTCACAGCAGCTGCCCAGTGAGGTGGGAGGGTTTGGTGCTGCTGAGGACAGGCAGCAAAGAGTTGTTATAAATTAGCAGCTCTCAGCCCTGGGGAAGCTGCCTGAGAGCAGCACTGGGGCTGCTCAACTCAGGGTTGTTAATGACCTGCACAGGAAGGGTGCAATTAACATGCGAAACTCATTGATGAGAAAATCAATTCCAGTTAGCAAAGAGCAGGGATCCTAGGGGCCAGTCTGGAGGGGACTCAGGAAAATGGGGGATTGGGCAACTGGGTGGAAAATGCAGTTAAATGGAAGGTTCCAGAGGGGGAGGATGCTGGGGAGGGCAACCCCAGCCTGGCAGGGGCTGGTCCTGTGGTGGTCACTTGTGGGTTGCCCTGATGACTTGGTGGCCGATGTCCCTCCTCCCAGGGCTGCACCCGCTGCACAGGGGTGTTCTGACAGGAGTTCTCTTCTGTGTTTCCCTACAGGTGCAGGAGTTCAAGGTGACAGAAGCCAGGATTAACGAGGCCAGAGAGCACTACAGGCCCGCGGCCTGCCGCGCCTCCCTGCTCTACTTCACCATGAACGAGCTCCACGCCATCCACCCCATGTACCAGTTCTCCCTGAAGGTATGTGCCCACCGGGGGGCACTGGGGGGCTGCTCTCTCTTTGTGGGGTTCATAAAATCGGAATAACAGAGTCACAGAATCACACAAGGTTTGAGCTAGAAGAGGCCTTAAATCCCATCCCGTTGCACCCCTGCGATGGGCAGGGAAACCTTCCACTATCCCAGGTTGCTCCAAGTCTTGTCTAGAAAAAGTTACAGCTTAAATATTTTATAGAATGGGAAAGTTTTTTCATCATATAAGAAAGGTATTTTGGGGAATGGAGGGTTAAATGAGCATCCTGCTCTGCAACTTTTTCCAAACGATTTCTTACCTTGGCAAGTAACCTGGAAAAAGGAATTGAGGAGAGACTACAAAATGTTGAGCCTTATCCACAAAGAAGCTTTTCCTTTTGATATCCACGACTCGTTTGTTGAAGTAATTTTATCAGAAAAAGGTACAGAGTATCTTTTGTGCCTTTTGAAAGATTCATCTCTTACACATACATAATAGATACAGGGGTTCCTGAGGTTTCCCCTTTAATCTGTGTCTCACATAGTTAGTTTGTTTTATGTTTTCCAGTGAACATTAGCAGCGTGTATAAATACACAGAAAATTATTGTGTGAAATGTTTTTATCTAATAAATTTTGATAACAGATCATAAAACATTGTGTTAAGATGCACAGGGATGATTTTAGAATACTTGCCACACATCTGGGACCCCATTGTAAATTAGAACACAAAGATTTATGTGCTGCTCTGCAGCATGTTTTAACACAATTCAAAGAAACGTTAAGCAGGAAAATGCATTCTGCAATTATTTAATAGTGCATTAGGTATCAATGTTACTTTAATTTGTTGAGGCATCATATTTCCTTTGTAGAACCTTAAAAATAAGGCTGCTGACATGGTCATGCCTTGTCCAGTTGGTGCCATCAATGTCTATTAGCCTGGTTATTTCTTTCAGCTAGGCCCAGCACGCTGAGCCTTTGCATTGCTAAGCAGGACTTGGCTTTTATTTTTCGTTAATTTTCTTTTTCCAGTTGCATTTGATAATTTGCTGGTGCTTTTAATTTGGACAACTCTGAAAGTTTTTTGTCTTTTCTCATTTGGATCAGAAATGTTGTTCCAATCTTAATCTGTTCCAATCTTAATCCTTAATCTCTTATATAAGAGGGTCCTCGATGAAGACACCCATCCTTGGGGGCACTTCACTGGACATCTCAGCCCACTTCTCCCTGCCTTCCTCAGCCAGTCCTTTGCTGGATCCAGACCATAAAACACTCCTGGGACCTTTTAAAAATGCATTACTTACTATTATTGTTATTATTATTATTATTAATAATAATAATAATAATAATAACAATAACAATAACAATATTTTGATGATGAGGAGGAGGAATTGCTCTTCTCTGAGTTGAAATATTTGTGTAATGGGAGATGAGCTTTCCTCCTCTGCTCCACGCTGGTGAGACCTCACCTGGAGTAGTGTGCAGGTCTGGGGTCCTCAGCACAGGAAAGATGTGGACCTGATTGAGCAGGACCAGAAGAGACCACGGATATGATCCAAGGACTGGAGCCCCTCTGTGGAGCCAGGCTAGGAGAGCTGGAGAAGAGAAAACTCCAGGGAGACCTTAGAGCCCCTTCCAGTGCCTAAAGGGGCTCCAGGAGAGCTGGAGAGGGACTTGGGACAAGAGATGGAAGGACAGGACACAGGGAATGGCACCCCACTGCCAGAAGGCAGAGTTAGATGGGATATTGGGCAGGAATTGTTCCCTGTAAGGGTGGGGAGGGGCTGGGATGGATTTCCTGGAGAAGCTGTGGCTGCCCCTGGATCCCTGGGAGTGCCCAAGGCCAGCCTGGGATAGTGGAAGGTGCCCGTGGCAGGGGTGGCACTGGATGGGCCTGTGTTGCAGTTTTTTGCCATGGAAACCATTCTGGAGTCCGTGTGTCCTCTGGGAACTCCACTCTCTGCTGGCTCAACATCTGCAGAGAAAGTGGCCTGTGTCTCAGTGGGAGCACATTGGGCACAGAAATATCTCCTGTATCCTTGTGTCTGAGTTCCCTGTGCCCCTCTGTGCTGCTCCCTCAGCCCTGGGGAGTGCAGTGTCCCAGAGGATGTCACTACTGCCAGGCTCTGCCAGGCTCTGCCAGCCACAGGCAGAGCCAGGGCTACTCTCTCTGTGTTCCCTGTGATGCAGCACCTGAGCTGGCATCACCGTTGCCTCAGGGGCACCCAGCAGTGTGCAAATGGCATCTCCAAACCCCTGTTCCCCTCTGCCCTCCCAGGCATTCCACGTGGTGTTCCAGAAGGCCATCGAGAGGGCAGCTCCTGCTGAGAGCGTGGCGGAGCGGGTGCTGAGCCTCACTGACAGCATCACCTTCTCCGTGTTCCAGTACACGGCCAGGGGGCTCTTCGAGAAGGACAAGCTGACCTTCAGTGCCCAGCTCACCTTCCAGGTACCAGCACCACCCCGGGCAGTTGTGTGTCAGGGTCCTGTGCCCCAGAAGCCCATACAGGGGCTGAGGGCATGATTGTCTTCTCTGCCTCTCTTGGAGTCACCAGATCATCCAGGCTGGAAAAGCCCTGCCAGACCATTGAGTCCTACCTGATCCCCACCTTGTCCCCAGCCCAGAGCACTGAGTGCCATGTCTGGGCATTCCTTGGGCACCTCCAGGGACGGGCACTCCAAACTTCCCTGGGCAGCCCCTGCCAAGGCCCCGATTTTTCCATGGAGAAATTCCTCCTGATGTCCAGCCTGAGCCTCCCCTGTCCCTGTCCCCTGGGAACAGAGCCCGACCACCCCTGGGCTGCCCCCTCCTGTCAGGGAGTTGTGCAGAGCCACAAGGTCCCCCCTGAACCTCCTCTTCTCCAGGCTTAGCCCCTTTCCCAGCTTCTTCAGCCGCTCCTCATAGGATTTATTCCTGCCAATAACAGGCAGATGCTGTGTTGGATTTGCTAAGCCAAGGTTATGTGAGAGAGTAATTCCTGCTGGCAGAACCTGGAAAAAATGGCGAAGCAAACTGGCCTGGAAGGCTTTGCGTATTTAACATAAAGAAGTGCTCGCTGCAGAGCTGCTGTACCATGTCCACTGCGTTTGGATAATTTTTAGTGTCCAATCTGGCTCTGCTGCCAGGGCCTTCTCCTCAGGGTGCTCTCCACCCACCTGGATCTCAGCCCTTAGCACATGGTTTCTCAATTTTTTTCCTGTTCTGTTGCCAATCTCCATACTCATTCCTGGTCCTCTTTTGGGACACCCAGAGCACCTACATGGTGTGACCATCACACCCATCCAACATGCGGCACCCTGTACATTTTAGCCACACATTTTTCAAGCGCATTAATTGAATAATGAATCTGCTGGAGTTTGTTGCTGCTCTGGATCCTGGCTACTCTAGGATATCTTGTTTGTTTGGAATTACAGATACTTCTGGTGAATAAAGAAATCAACCCAGCAGAACTGGATTTCCTGCTCAGATACCCAGCACAGCCTGGAGTCATGAGCCCTGTGGAGTTTCTGTCTGATCACTCCTGGGGAGGAATCAAGGTACCTGAACCATAGGAAATCAGCTCCCCTTATCTCCTCTAAAAGCTCTTCAGCCCTTCAGGTGGGTCCTTGTGGCATTTGGTGAACAAAGTTCTGCCTATACATGAGGGGCAGCACAAGAAGGCCACAGGCATGGTGAGTTCTGCAGGTCCAACACTGATTTTGAGGGCTCTTCCTGTGCTCTCATGTAAGTCCCCAGGAAGATGGTTCTTCCCTCTGAGATTTAGGCTTCTCCCTGTTAGATCAGACTGAGAATACCCTCAGGGGTTTGTGGCTGTGGTTTTTAAAGGACATGGAGATGCCTCTGTATCTGGGAAGAAGTGGGAATTTCTGCAGGGATGTCCTGGGGTTGGAGTTGTGAGAGCTCCCAGACCTGCAGGGAAATTCCATCATGGGAATGGGCAGGTCTGGCACTTGCCATGTGTTTGGAGTGGGAGGGGAGAAAAAGCATCCCAAAGAAATTAGTTATCTCATATTTGCTCCTCTTTGTCAACAAATGTGAGTTGTGCTGGGTTTGGACCTGATCCAGCAAGGTGGGATTTGTTTCCTGAAAAAGGACAATATTGTCCACCTTGGGCCTGGTCATTCACACCTTGCTGGAGCTGGGATTGTGTCTCTTGTCTGACTGTGGTGCTGCTCAGTCTCTGGCGCATGTGGTGATGTAAGAATCAGTTTTATTTACAGCATGTTGCCTCTGTGGGACCTTTTCCTGGTGCTGGGAAGTAGGGAGTGAGGACTTCCCAGTTTCTTTGGGATAGTTCTCAAATTTTCACCTGGGGCATTGGGTTTTCCCTTTCTCTCCTTTCCCCCTGCTGAATGGAGAATGTATCTGGTTCCTGGAGGGGGACCAGGCAGAAAATTCGTCCAGACCAAAGACATCTCTGAAGAAATTCCCACTTCATCAACCTGTGTTGTCAAGCAATGGAACCTGTCACTGAATCAGCTCTGTTCAGCCCCTGAAAGGTCTATTCCATAATAATGAAGGAAATTTAAAAAACTCTTACACCTTTTCATTAATCATCTTCTGTTCAGCAGTGGCACTTGGCTTTTCAGACAGCAGCAGCTTTGATTTTGTCCCTTATTTGAAGACAAATTAAATGGACACTGAGGGTAAACACACATAATCAGGAGAGCTCAGCCACCAAGCCCATGAAACACCAACTTTGTAAGAGCATATTTTATCTTTGGGCTGTGCAGTCTGTATGGATTGCAAGTGTTCATACACATTATTGCTCGACATCACAGCTTTTCTCAACTCTGCTCTGTCCCTGCCCATGTTCAGCCTGGGAAAATGTGGGTTGAAAGCTGCATTTCAGTTCTCTGGAGTCCCTTTGGGTTCTCATTCTGCACTGCCTGGGAGCCTGCACTGTAAAACTTCTTTTTATTTCAGTCTTTTAAACTTCCTCTGAAATGTGACCTTCTTTCTGCCATGGGATTTGGAGGTTTCAGACTCTAAGCCTTATTTTCGAGATACTTTTATGCATCTGAGGAGACACATATGTTTCCTGGCACTTGAGGACATGGGTTAGTGGTGGTGCTGCGTTGATGGTTGGACTCGGCGATCTTAGAGGTCTTTTCCCACCTTCATGGTTCTGTGATTCTCTATTACTCCAGCAGTGCCCAAGGATGCCTTTGCCACCCATTTGCAGGGGGTACATTCTCCAAACAAACACCTGCTGACTTGGCAGTGAGTTTTCTTTGTGAGGTCACCCCTCGTGTGCTGCCAGTCCCACTCCATGTGGCTGAAATGGCCTTTCCTGTTCCCTGTGTGATGCCCTTCAAGATGATCCCTTCTCACTCAGCTTCCTCTTCCCCACTGAAGAGGGTTTGTGGGTTTCTGGTTGAGGTGGAAACTGCGATGCCCACAAATGCTGCTCTGCATGGGAAGGCTTCCGGGTGTGCTGCACCCCTCAGGTGTCCTCAGCCTGCATCTGATGGCTCCAGGAACTGCACATATCCAAGAGTCGTTGCGCAGAATCTGCACTAATTTTATGAATTTCAGGACATTTTGATAGTGAATTCTACATTATCAGATACTGAATACCCTTCAGGTTGTCTTTTGTGATGACTGTAGCATTGATTGTATTATAAATAATATGGTTGGTGTCAACTTTATCAGTGTTTATGTTGACGTCTGTTGGTTTATTAGCCTTCGGGTTTTTGGCAATTCTAGTTACTTGAGGCATGGGTTTAGTAAAATCATATTTTGTCAGAGATTGCTATAATTAGGTTAATTAGTCATGGCTTCTACACAGCTTATTAGTGGGCTAAAATCTCCTTTTCTTATATCAAGAAGATTAAATGCTTTAATAAATTGTTTCTTCAAGAAAGCTTGAGCAAAGTACACTTCAGATTTATATTTCAAATTCAAAGTGAAATTTAGCGTTCTGATTTTTCACAGAAACACTGAAAATGCTCCAGCCCAAAGGGCTCCTTTGGCCAGGGGGTTCTGGCCAAGATAATGCCAATAGAAATCAATATTTATATTTGTGGCCCATTCTGAGCCTCCCACTTTGGGCACATTAACTTCTGAGGAAACCTCATTAAATGTTGAGGGCTCTGGGCATGCAAGTGGCCTTGTTTGACTTGGCTGATTATTTATTGTTGGGGGTTGATTAATAATATATAGGCCAGTTGTGTGGCTGTTTGCAGCTTGTGGTGCTGGAGCATCTCATTTAGGAAGCACTCATTTATGATTTAGTTTTCCAGCTCCTTTTGAGTTCAGCACAAAGTTTCACAGAGCCATTTCCTGTGATGTGAGTGCCAGGGAAGGTTGACATTTACCCCTGGATGAAAAAACCTACGTCCCTGGCCAGAAGGACATGGTTTGTAGGGAAAGGTAATAGCTTTTATTGTATCTGTTGATAGATCTGGGAAAATAGGCACATTTCAGGCTCTTTGGTGCTTCTTTAAACCTGAAACAGGAATTGAATTGAAGCTAAATAAAGGCTGAGGAAAGCTGCTCTGAGCTTGGCTTGGTTCTGTTCATCAGTCGGATGTGTGGGAGGGAATGATACCTATGGAGCCCCTGTGGAGGAGCTTTCCTTGGCACTGGGGCAGGGGAGGTGTTAGTGAAGGGCACAGTCATTGCCTCGGTGCAGATCCTGCCTCTGGGTCGTTTGGGGTTAGTTGAGAGCAAGAAGCGGGCAGAATTTTGTCATTTAATTCAAGCAGTGCCTTTGCTGAGTCCCTGGCTTTGATGCTCAGTAGAATTGGTCATTTCAGTCCTCTCATTTGCAGGGGCTTAGCAGTGATCCCTCGAGAAGGTATAAGTGTTCTTTTACTCCTAATGAGGTTTTCTGTCTCTTTTCAATTTCTTTTATTATAGCCTGTTGTACTGTTCTCCCCCTCTGTATTCCCAGTGTATGCCCTGAAAATTTTTATTTCTGTTGGTACTTCTGAAAAAATTTTATGTGTCCATGCAAGGCTGGCCATTTCCCCTGGCTTGGCTGGTGGTTTCCTCACCAGTTAATGTGTGGACACACCTTAGACCACAGTGGCCACAACCATGTACAAATGCCATTTTGGAATTCTTGTTGTGTGATTGAATTAACACAGAATCTGTGTAGAGATTGTCCTCTGAAGGGTGAGTATTCTCTCAATTGATCTCTGATTTGATCTCTGAATTGTTGCTCTGTGGTTCCTTGAACTCTCTGTGAGGCCCATGCTGCCCTGTTGAGCTGTTCTTGGTTATCCCCAGGGCAAGGACAGACAGCTCCTGTCATGGCTCTGCTCTAAGCATCATATTGAAAAGATATAATTTGGTTTTTGGGTTGTTTGGTCTTTCAGACTGTATCCAGACTAACCAGTAAGATGAGCCAGCAGTTTTTTGCTGGCCCTGGCAGCACCTGACCGCACACAGTGAAACTCCCCATCCTCCCAAACCAGAGCCACCTCCCCCATTGTTTCCCGTGGGCAGCCCTGCAGTGTCCTGCCCTGGGTCATGCCCAGCCATTTCCTGAGAGCAGGAGAGCTCACCAAAGCCAAAGGTGAGCCAGCAAGACACTGGAAAATTGTGTGGCTCACTGTGAGCTTGTGCCCAGGCACCTTCTGCAGGCACAGACGGAGGAGCAGATCAGCAGGGAGGGAACAGCCCCTTCCCCTCACCGTGGTGGGCTCTGACACTCGCGGGGACAAACTCCTGGAGCAGCCCTGTGGGTGCATGGGTGTGGGTTTAGGCCTAAGTTTAGACCCTGTGCCCATCAGAGGCTCAGGCACAGCCTCACACAAGGCACGGTCACCCTTTCTGTTCAGACCAGGCTAGAATTGCCAGGGGTGCAGCAGAGCACTGTGTGTGTGTGCCTGGCAAAGACCATCTGAGCATCTCCTGGGGCCAGCTGGGCTCTTCCCAAGCTCCATTGCTGGTGGAGCCGTGGACTGTGCCCTCATGGTCTTCACTGCCAGGGTTGCCTTGGCCAAAACCAGGAGAAGGTGAGGGTTGTTCTGGAGGGGTCAGCAGGGTTCCCTGGGACCCCAATCACCCCAGCTGCCAAGTTCTCCCAAGATCCAGCTCCTCCGTGTGGCCCCGTGGTCCCTGGCTCGCCGTGGTGCACGTGGCTGTCCCCGTGTCTGGCTGTTCCAGGAGCCTCGTTTGGGATGCATGTTTCCCAAGCCTGATTTCCTTTTTGATATTTCCTGCAGTGCCTCTTCAGTGCTGAATGCAGATATGTCCCACAGGATAAGTGCAACGAGTTAATACACAGCAGGAGTACACCTGGCCAACTTGGATTACTTCTTATCCCAATCACTTCCCTCATCTTTTTCTGAAGAGGAAGAATTTTCATTATGTAGATATGAAAACGCCACTGAAAGGGCATTGTTTAATAAATGTGATGTTGAATAATGAGCTCTAAATACTGAATTCAGCTTTTGAGGAGGAGAACAGCCCTAGACAAAGACGTATATTAATTCCATATTTATAATTTTGCAGAATGCAGATGATAAGATTGCGTGTGTGGCTTATGAGATAAAATACCGAATCATATCTTTTGCATTTAAGAAAACTGCAATTTTTTGGACAAAAGAACAGAAATCTCTCTTCCAACTTTCACTTCTTGCACGTTTTAGATGAGGAAATTTTTCATTCTCCTCCAAGACTCATTGTGACACAATCTGCTGCACACATTGTGCTCTCTGTGCATATGAAATGTCCTCTGATCAGGCTGGTCAGACAGGAAAGGCTTGCAGCTCACAGCTTCCTTTCTACATTCAGAATTATTGTTATGCCAGAAAATCATAGTCTTAATTAAATATCTTCCATTAATTCAGTTCTTCAGAAGTGCAGCCTTTTAGGGCATCTTTGATAGAAAACATTGATTGTGACACTTGAATGGGCATTTATCTGCTCTCATCTAGAGGTTTCTTAAGGACATTCTTCTGTCCTCTGTATCAAGTCTCAGAGAAATATTCCCGATGTCTTGCAGAAATGCTACTTGAGAAGGTTTTACCTTTTTTTCCCCCCTTTTCTTTTTTAACCTGCTGGCTAACAATCTGATGCTTATCTGAAATACAGCAGAGATTGTGATTGCATCAAATATTTAAGGACGCACTTTGTCGGCTTGATTGAAGAGTGGAAGTCAAGTTTTTCTGGATGCTCTACAGCCTCTGTCTTTCCCTCTCAATCCACCCTGACACAAAGCCTGCTGTCAGCTGAACATTTGGAATACAAAAGCCTCTTCACCCTCTAAACAGAAGGAAAGGGAAGTAATGGCTTCATCCTGCCCTTGGGTCACACCAACCCCAGGCTGGGGCAGAGGGGCTGCAAAACTGGCAAAGGCCCTGGGGATGCTGGTGACAGAGGCTGGACATGAGCCCAGGTGTGCCCGGGTGGGCAAGAGGCCAAAGGCACCTGGGCTGTGCCAACACTGGGGTGGCAGCAGGACCAGGGCAGTGCCCGTCCCTGTGCTGGCCCTGCTGGGGCACCTCCAGTGCTGGGGGTAGCTCTGGGCCCCTTGAGACAAGAATAATATTGAGGGGCTGGAGCATGTCCAGGGCGGGGAACGGAGCTGAGGAAGGGGCTGGAGCCCCATGAGCAGCTGAGGGAGCTGGGAAAGGGGCTCAGCCTGGAGAAAAGGAGGCTCACAGGGAACTTCTGGCTCTGCACACAGGGCAGGGCTGGCACAGAGTGCTGCAGCTTCCATCCCCCAGGTTCTTTGAGCAGGGCTGTGACCATGGATGGGGAGGGTCTTGGGGCTGGGTGCCCCAGCTCTGGGAGGAGCAGCTCTGCAGCTCATTCCCTCTGTTGCCTGTTCTTGAGGCCAGTCCTGCTCCGGTGCCACCATGAAGCCTTGGGTGAGACCATCACAGTGAAGAGCTGGGAGAAGTCTCATCAGGGGACGAGTCCATATACCTGTGTCCATTTATCAGGACAGAACTACGGACCTTGAGAGCTTTCCAGCAGGAGACATCTGGAACAGCTGCTTCAGCTGAATTCTTGCAGACAATAGGACATATTTTCTCTTTCTGTTTTGCTGTGCATTGGCCTATGGCAATGGCGCATCTGGGATTTATAACAACCAAATCAAGGAGAGTTTTCAGAAAGACATAAGTACCACATTTCAGCTAACTTCGGGGCCGCATGCCCAGCTTCTGGCTGCGTGTCCCTTATGTGCTGAGAGGCATCCAAGAGTGAAGAGGAAAGATGGAAAGCACGGCTTGGGAGAACAGCCTGACTTTGCAAGGCCCATTCTCAAACCCAGTTGAACAAAATTTTTAGAAAAAGGAGAGAAAATGTCAACATGAGCCCATCTGGAAAACATCTCAGGCAAAATGAGGAAAATATGGTGGGTGGTTGTAAGCAACAAGAATACAAAGACTGTAATTAAGTCTCATTTCTGTTACTGACCATTCCCATCAAGAGGAGCTGGCTCTAAGAACACGCAGGTAGGAAGGAGATGAGTGCTGAAGCCATTGTTCTTCAATTTATGATATTTCACTGGAAGTTTTCCAAGGAAAGGTGGTCAGATCCAACCCATCACTCATCAGACTGCTTGTGGTGTCCTGGGACCCTGCAGATAAACAGGGTGAGTTTGTACAGGGATATGTTGTGGCTCTGCACACCTTCTGTCCTCATTGAAATGCAGAAGCAGCAAGGAGGAGTTTGAAGGGAGACGGGGCATACAGTGCCTTGAGCTTGTCAGTCAGCTTTTATGAAAGAAATAAGGAGGGTTAAAATAACATTTTTTTGTTCAAGCATGAGTGAAGTTTGGCAAACCCATCAAATCTTTATTTTCACCTTTGGTAGAGATTTTTCTTATGAGTTAAATTATTCAGGTAGTGCGGCTAAACAGAAAATAATACCTTCAGTGTATGAATAATACAACCTCAAACCTAGGATGGGAGAGATTGTAAATAATCCATCATCTTCTACATTAATTCCTCTAGTTAACAGTAATATTTAAATGGAGCAATTCATCTGCCCATACGTCTTTTTCCTGAATGATCCAATCTATCAATTGAAGCCAGGTGCAGGTCTGACTTTGCCATTCTTCCAGGAGTTCTCATTTTCCAACTGTGGGGATGCTGGTTATCCTAAAGACTTTTGGGCCAGCTGCAGAAAATGAAATAAAGGAATTATGAATATTCACTGAAACCTGTGTAAGCAGTGCCCATGGACAGTGTAAGACCTTTACAAAGTGCTTGGGGGATCACAGAATTGTAGCGTCGTTAAGGTTGGAAAAGACCTTAGCGATCCTCAAGTGGCACAACTGCTGAACACTGTGAACTTCTCATTTGTGGATTTCTGCTTAAAAGCTGTGTAACTCAATTCATAAAGCCACAGCTCCTTAATTCTGTGAGTGAAATCGTGACTAATCATCAGGATTTAATCATCTTACAGATTATTACAACTGTGAGAATATTAAGTATCATTTCTTTCCAGTGCTGTCAGGTTGTGTGATTTTTATAGAGAGAAGTTTGATGGTCAGTGTGTTCCCTACAGAACATAATTCTTTAAAGCAGAGGCTCAAGTTTTTTAAAGAAAAGCAAGATGTATTAGTAAAAACTGTAAGTAAAAACCGGATATAACCTGAAGCCTCAAAAGATAATGATAGCTTTTACAAAAACCCTCAAATTCCTTTATTTTTATTTCCTTCTGTCTTTTAAAATGCAGTCTCATGGCTGCTGGGGAGGTGGGTAACTGAGTGTTGGGAGTGTTCTGGCAGCTCCACCTTGACTGGCTCTGTTTTATTTTCACCCTGTTTGTGTTAGTACAGGGCACAGCAATGAGGTGATTTTGTCCTGTCTTGCCCCAGAGTTGTTCTTGAGCCAAGTGACCCTGAGGAAGGGTGTTTTAAATTATAAAATATTTTAAAATGCAAAACAATCTCTTTATTTGAAAGTATAATTCCTTTTGGAATGGAGGGAAAGGAAACATGGCACTAATATATATGTTTGGGGGTTTTTAAGGTTTTATAACATCTTATGAAGGAGCACCTAGACTTGAGGCTGGTTTGAGCAGATGGTTTCCTTAGAACAGTTGCCTTTAGTGATCAGAGCAAGTGTTCCCTCTAATAAATGTCCAGAACTTGTTGATCTGTGTCTGGCACTAGGAGATAACTTGTGGACAGCAGCAGCCCTTTGGAGTTGTTCTCTTCTCTAAAGGCTCCTCTGAATTCCAAGGGTTTCCTCTGCTCTGTGGGTGTCCTCCCGGTCCCCACAGATGTTGTCACCACAAAGATCCCTGGTTCCCTCGGATTCTTGGCTGTGTGTGGAGGACACTCCCAGGCTCTGCCATGGCATCCAGGATTCCTGGATCCATCATCAGGGGCTGATCCATGTTGTGTTTCCCACAGCTGTGGGGGAATGAAAGACCTCTGCATCTGGGAATGTGTGAACTCCACTGAGCTGCTGATGCTCCAGCTCCACAGTAACGCTGCTTCTGGCTTAGACCAGGAGCTGTCAGAGGAACCTGAAGTGATAAAGCAACTTGTCTGTGACTCAGTGAATAAAAAACCATTTTCTCTGAGAAGATGGTGGATCCTCGACATGGTGTGAAGAGTCCTGTTTTGCTGAGAAGGCCTCATTTTGAGATATAAACCCAAACTCCTCCTGTTTCCAGCTCTCAGACATGATCACAGTGTGGGTTGCAAAGACAAGAGCTTGGGTCCTCCAGCCTTTTGATCATTTTCTATTTTGACCAATATTTTTTGCCTCTCTCAATTTCCATGACAACTCCTAGTGACAAATGTACTTTTCATTATATGGACAAAAATAGATACCCTGCACAGGTTGATGTGCAGTTCCCATCTGCTGCTCCAGTGTACCTCTCCTGCCTGGGAACAGGGATCTGTTAGTGCTAGACTAAATTTCTTGGAAAAATTCACACCAGAGGAATCGAAAAGCAATTAATATTCACAGAAAGACTACTGCTTGAGAGAGCTTTCCCTCCACTGCCTTTTAAATAGAAGCACCTCCCATTAATTTGAAATGAGATGATCTTTTAGGTCCCTTCCAACCCAAACCATTCTGTGATCCTGTAATTCCCACTGCTAAAAACATGAAGGCATTTGTTATCAGAAGCCCCCTTTTCTGACATCTTTCCTCTCTTCACTCTAAATTCAGCCTATTAGGAAGACCAAAGTTTTGCACTGCTCTTGTCTTCTCACTGGGAAGTGTTCCAGAGGGAAAGTGGGGTTTTTAAAAGTGTGATTCTCAATGTCTTCTGCCTTGTTTACAACAGCAGTGTACCCCAGACAGTCCCTCACATCTCTCCCAGGGCCCTTCTGTGACTTTCCAAGCCCTGTGCAAGGGTGGATCTTCCCAGTTCATCCAAACAGGGTGTGAAAACAGCATTTCGCAAAGGGCTTCCTCAGGTGCTTCCCACAGTGAGGTTTTATGGGGTGGGAGCAGGAGCACTGCTGTGGGGAACACCTCTGCCCATCAAGAAGCTTCTCCTTCCCTCTGATGCTCTTCTCTTTCTGTAGAAAACAGCTCATTCACTGTTTGTTAGCCTTCACTTGTCTTTAATCCTTCACTTGCCTTTTCCATTTCATGTTCAGCCACTCGCAGCTCCAGATTATGCAAAATGATGTTTTTTTCAGTGAGAATTTTACTTGAATCCAGAAGAACCTTACGGGCTCTGCAATGTGTTCTGCCATGAATTGTCTGAAAGAGAATTTGGATTCTTCACTCATCTGCATAACATTTATAGTTGCCACTTTCTAACTAGAAAATCCAACTGCATTTTCATTGTAATTTAAATTTATTTAATGCCTTACTGGGCTGGGTTTTTTGGGCATTCTTCAGCTGCCTGTTTTTGCTACAGACTCAGAGCACCGAGAAGTTCATCTTTGTGTGCATTTGGCAAGTAGAAACCCAACGATTTGATTTTTACCACAACCCTGGATTTGTGGAGGTTCCTGGCTCTGTGGTTACCATGAGATGAGTGGGAAGGCTCAGTGTTGTCAGTTCACAGGGGGATGTGAACGGGGGAACAGGGAGAGAAAAGCAACTGTGTGTGTACAAAATGACCCAACCTGTGGTAGGGGGCTGGAAGAAGGTGATCTTCAAGGTCCCTTCCAACCCAAACCATTCTGTGCTTCTGTGAAGACAATTAATATTCCAACAGTGAAATCCCTTTAAAAAAGAATTTTTATGAGCATGGCATGTCTGAGTGTTTGTTCAGCACGTTTTTTCAGCAGCTGCTGTGAGTTTTGCTTCACGATTCTCCTCGTTTCTGTGGAGTCAGTGAGGAGATCATGCAGCTCATGGGACTGCCAGCAATGTACTCTCCTGTCAGACATGGGCTCCAAATTTCCAGCTCTCATCCAAAACAGGTATTTCTGCGGTAACTGACAGTAGCAAGTCCTTGTCAGCTGAGATTTTTCCCAGCAGGAGAGAAGAGTTCTTTCCTTTCTGGGTAATGAACAGGGTATGCTGGTTGATGCCAAAATCTTTCATCCTTCCCTGTACTGTCCCTTCCAAGGAGAATGGACAAAATCTGGTCCTGATGGGTTTCTGGCTGTGGTTGCCAGACTCCAGCTCCCTGGTGGAGCAATCCATGAGAAGTCAGTAACATTAAAAGAATGGTTCAGAGGCACAAAGTATCGTTCTTCCTGACCTTCCATGGATTTTTCCAGGCTCTTTCATCCATGGAGGAATTCAGAAACCTGGATCGGGATATTGAAGGGTCTGCAAAACGGTGGAAGAAATTTGTTGAGTCAGAGTGTCCTGAAAAGGAGAGGTTCCCCCAGGACTGGAAGAACAAATCAGCTCTGCAGCGCCTGTGCATCATGAGAGCTCTGCGGCCCGACCGCGTCTCCTGCGCCCTCAGGTGGGCCCCAGGGGCGGCTCCAGGGCTGGGCTTTGTGGGCAGCAGGAACGTTTCAGGGATGTGTTTGGATTTGTGAATGTCAGTACATTTTTAGGATGTGAGTTCTGCGATGTGGTTTCCTATCAAGGGGTCTTGAATGAACCATGGGGGTGGGGATGCCCTGGCACAGAGTGCCCAGAGAAGCTGTGGCTGCCCCTGGATCCCTGGCAGTGTCCAAGGCCAGGTTGGACGGGGCTTGGAGCAGCCCAGGATAGTGGAAGGTGTCCCTGCCCATGGCAGGGGTGGAATGGGATGATCTTGAAGGTCTCCTTCCAGCCCAAACCAGTCTGGGATTCAGTGATCTCTGAACTCTGCAAGACAATCAACACATTAGATTTAAGTGGAATTTCTTGCTTAGTGGGATCAAAGCTCACTGTAACCAGCAGGGGTGGAGCAGTGAAGAGCAGATCTGCTAAGTCTGAAATGAGCAAATGAGCATCACCATACAGGTGTTACACATCTGCTGCAGTCTGGGTGATCATCACAGCATCTGGAGTTCAGTAACATCCATTTTAGTTACTGGCTGCTTCTTAGACACCAGAATAAAGAGTAGAAGTAAAGGAAAGTCTTATAGAGATTTTCTTTTTTTTTTTTCTGTAAAATGCAAAATTTATGTGCTGCTGGTTCTGAAAGTTGTAGTGGTAAATTATGGAGTGAAGGTAACTGGGCGAGGCTAAACTTCCCGAAGTTATGCAAAAGTAGCATTCTTGTTCCAGGACAACCTAAAGGTCTTTCACTCTATTAGGACTTGATTTTCCCTTCTCTGTCCAATGTTTTGACATTTCTGTGATGTCTCTCATGCTCCTACTTCTCCAGTAGTTATTATTCCTGCACACCTGACGTGCAGACAGCAGGGTCCAGTGTGTGAACTACATCCTTTTGTGCTTTAAAGTTCACAAAAAAACACAGACAAGACTGAGGGAAGTCTCCTGGTGGTCAATGGAATTATTTTTTATTAGAATAAATACATAGTATTTAATAAATACAATATTTTATATTACAGTAACACAAGAGAATTATTATTATAATAAATTATATTAATAAACATAGTTTATCATAAAACTAATACTAAGCCATCTTCTTTTTCATTTCTAACTCTTATGGCTGGATTCTCCATGTGTCTCTCAGCTGAAAATACTGGTTTTCCTGTTGTTGTTTAGCTTGAGTGAAATAAGTTCTTGAAATTTTAGATGCCTATTTCATTTATGCAACTCTAATTCATTTCTTTTGTACTCACATGGCTCAGAAATAACTGGAACATCAAATTTTAGCCCCTTTCATATCTCTCTTTTATAAAAAGGGAATCCAAGTTCAAAAGCTTGGCTGGGTATTTATAGGGTCTGGGCACATCAAGCTTTTCTGTTTGCACAGGCGTATTTAAATGGGTTTTTGTATTGTTTTGTCTCTTATCTCGAAGTAGGTTAGGACACAAATGTGCAAACAGTAACCGCTCACTGAGCCTTCCCCAGGGCTTTGGAGACTCTTCTTGAAATGCACCTAAGTTACCAATACCTCAATGTGCCAGCATTAAACCCCTCACTGGTGATCCATGGACACCATGACCAGTCCAAACCTTCCTATCTCTCTGGGGGTCCCAACCAGTCCTTGGGTGCATTTTAGGAGCAATACTGTAGCCCAGCCGCAGGTGGCCAGGGGTATTTTAGATGCCCTGGAATACCCCAACCTCATTTCCAGCTGCTGTTCAGAAAGGTGTGAGGCCCTTTATGTCCCACATCACATGTGCCAGCTCCATGATGATGGAATAGGATTTCTTTGAGATTTAAGATGATCCAAGCCTGTACAGTCTTCTTGCATTTCACTGCCTGGGAAATTGGGTGTTCCAGCCACTCTTCTTAGCAGATTGCCAGGGATGTTTGCCCAGTCTGGTTCATTCCCTAGGCCTAAGGAGCCATCAGGAGAAGACTCTCTTACCCTGACTCCCTCCTCAGATCTTTAGGGCCAGCAGTGCACCAACAACTGTAATTCCCTGAAGAAGGCTTTCCCCTGTAAATATCCATGTCATCCTTCAATCTAATTGAAGAACATCAGCAAAAAGCTGCTTGTAGCACCTCGTGCTCCCACTCCTCTACACCCATGATGAGGTCAGGTCAGTCCAACAGCCACTGATGTGGCTTGGTCATGGTGAAGTCCTTGCAGAAGCACTGCCTTAAGGACACACCTTGTGGACAGTGCAGCAGGACTCAGGACACTGATGCTTCCATGGTTATGGCACTCACCCCCCAGAGAAGGGGTTGTAGGCAACTGTGGGTGTGTAGCACAGGTCAGCTCTCAGCCAGTCACTTGTTTTGCAGGGTGTATTTTCATTTTTGTTCTGGCACCATTTCCCAGCTCATGATGCTGCTATGGTGACCCAGCCATGTGGACACTTTGTTTGAAAGGCACCATGTGCAGGGACTTCTCCAGCCTTCCCTCTCCTGCACTGGGGTCCCACCTGGAAACCTCTCTCTCACCTTAGTTGTGTTTCTGAGTCCCCAAGGCACCATTTCAAAGAGCTGATATGTGAGGTAAAACAAGAATATTGTGACCTCAGATCTGGTGGGCTTTGTTAAATTTTGTGACCTGAAGCTTTTCCACAGCAACTTAGCAAATCTTGACCATGAACAAAATAATCTCCCTGAAAGAGGTACGAAAAATTTGGAAGCTTTTTTTTTTTTTTGCAATGCCTTAAGCATTTCTATTCCAACTGCCTTCCACCAGGCCTTGAACAAGCTTCTCAGCTCTCTTAGAAAGAATTTGGCTGCCTTCAAAAGGCCTGAGTAATCCACTTGTGCTCCAGCAGCATTCCTGGGGTTTGGATATAACATTCTTACCTTTGAATCAGTGCTCAGTGTCTCTCTCTTTGTAAAGCAGTGATGTCAGGAGCTCACCCTGGGGGAATCCAGCCAGAAGGTTCAGCTCCACACGCCATGCTCTGCTCCAGCAGCTGCTGTGGAGCTGAACCTTTTCCTATTCACTCCCTTGTATTTTTCCTTCTCACTCTCATGCTCCAGATATTCTTAGAGCTCTTCTCTTTTAGCTTTCCAGATCAAAGTCATTGTGTAAATCATCTGGGCTTTCTGTGGATTGGTGCTTCCTCTGGAAGGCTGCTTGGATTGCAAAACACATGGCAGCGTCTTGTATCTTGTACCTTAACTTATTTCTTTTCTCCTGAGATTCCTGAGTCAGAGCCAAGCCGGTGCTTGTATTTTGCTTGTGAATGCAGCCTTGGCCTGGCATCCTGGTGTCTCCTGGGGCATCCCACCCCTGTACAGAGTGGCATTGCTCCCGAGGGACAGCCCTGGAAGCCCAACCTACAGATCTTCTCCACAATTATTTCCTGTGTCTTCCTAATTTCAATTTCTAAATTGTTTGAATCATCAAAATTAAAAGTAATTGGAGGACAGGTGATATGAGGAGTGGCTGAGGGGGCTGGGGGCAAGAAGCCTGGAGAAAAGGAGGCTCAGGAGGGACCTTCTGGCTCTGCACAACTCCCTGAGAGGAGGATGCAAGGTCAGGCTCTGCTCCCAGGGAACAGGGACAGGACCAGAGGAAACAGCATCAAGTTGTACCAGGAGAGGTTTAGATTGAGTATTAGGGAAAGCTTTCCCAGTCGAAAGGCTATCAGATCCTGGCACCATCCCTGGAAGTGCTCAAAAAGCCTGTGGATGGGACACATGAGGACATGGGTTAGTGGTGAACACAGTAGTGCTTGATACTGGTCACACTTGATAACCTCGGAAGTCTTCTCAAACCTTAACGATTCTGGGATTCCGTGATAATTAATTGATTATTTGCAGGGGAATCTGCCTTTTCTGAACAAACTGGCAAAAGTTTTTTCTCTCTGGCAGAGATTTTGTAGAAGAAAATCTGGGCAGCAAATACGTGGTGGGGAGATCCCCGGATTTTGCAACGACCCTTGAAGAATCAGGGCCTGCAGCCCCGATGTTCTTTATCCTGTCCCCAGGAGTGGACCCACTGAAGGATGTGGAGAAACATGGTAAATAAATCCTGTCTCTAGGCACACCACAGCACTGCTATTTATCTGCTGCATTATTATCTTAGCACGATATGCCTGTTTTGTTTGGGTTTTATTTTTCTCTTCTCTTTGTAAATAATGAAGTAATATGTTAAAAATAGATAATTGTGAGAGGATGTAATGGGATTTTGGCTTGGTTTTATTTTTTTCTTATAGTTTTTTGTATTTTCATCTTAAGTTTAAATTAAACTTGTCTATTTCCTGCACTGCCTGGATTCCCAGTGTGGTTCACACTGCAACAATCTCCGAGCTGGGTTTGTGCACAACCTGTAAATGACGTCAGAGGTATCTCACATGCTTGTTGTCAGGAAAGGTTGAACCAGAGGACCCTTGAGGTCCCTTCCAACCTGCTATTCTGCAATTTTATGGTAACTAAAACTAAGCAACAGCTCCCTGTAACAGATTGCTGCTTTACGGCCAAGTTTCCAGGTTTTCTTCCCATCCTTCCTGAGCTGATTTCCATGTGGATGGTCAGCTGTGGAGCTGTCAGCTGGCTCCAAAGCCAAAGAGCGTCCTGTGAGATGCCTCCCTACAGAAGGCACTGATGCCATTGTGCACCAATGGCTGCAGCCACAGCTGTGCTCCAAAGCTGCCCTTGTGTAGAATTTGCTCTGGGTCTCGGCTGCACTGTGGAGAAATTCCCATTTTCAGCATGAGCCTCCCTCTGGAGCAGAGGAGTCTGACGCCTTTGGGGCTGGACAGTCCCAGGACTAAATGTCATCCAGGCTGGCACAAACCAGGGCAGGAGAACAATGACATGTGGGTTCTTTTTCCTCTCCACGATGCACCTTCTGGGCCATCCTAAAGTAAAGTTTGAGTGATCCTTTACCCACGTTCCGAGGAACAGCTGTCAGAGCTGTTAAACCTGGTGCACCTCAGCCACAGGCAGCTCATTGTGGAGAATTCCTGGGCTTAGCCTTGTGTTTCAGGTTCTTTCTGCCCCCAAATCAGGTGTCATTACTGGGAACTGAAGGGACCCCCCCCCCAAAGGAAGCGCCTGTCATGTGCCTGTCTTCCCTTTGGAGCCACAGTGGTGATCCTGTCTCTCGCTGTTAGTTCCTTGTGTGGGAAATGAAGCACTAAAATCAACCCAAGAGTGGTTTAATTGGAATTGTAAAGATGAGCATAGCTGAGCACCTGGAGTTAGTCAGCCAGAAAAGTTACAGCAAGAAAAAGCAAAAAGTGAAGTAATGAAATAAAATTATTGCTACAGAGCAGCTGCACTGGCCTTCAAGCTGCCTCGCTGGGGCTGGATTTGGCTTGTTATTGATATTTTCTCTGTCCTTCATTAGGTTTTATTAAAGTTCAGGATGATTCCTGTGAATGAAAGTCAGCTTCTTGCAGACACTGCTCACTCATGGGACCTTTCCTTGGTGTCATGGGGAGGGCCCTGCAGCAAACACTCTGTACTGGGAGAGCTTTGTGCCCTCCCTGAGTGCCCATCCCCTCCCTCTGCAGCCAGAAAAGAGGGCAGAGTGCGCATTGCCAGGGTAGGCTCACTGATATCCCTCTGCAGTGGAAATAACAACTGAGATTCGTTTATTACTGATCACCTCGTTTGGGGTACTGCCCTGGCTCTGTGATTTGCCCCATCCCCTCTCAAGGCGGCAAATCTTGAAGGCAGAGGAGAAGATCATCAGCTTTCAAAGTTGGCAGCAGCCAGAGATGGTGGGAAAGAGAACTGGAAATTCTAAAATAAGTGGGGAGCTGTATCCCAGGGGAAGCTGTGGTGAGGCTCAGCAGAGAGCTGGAGTTTGGGGGTTTGTTCTCCTTGTGGCCATCTGTTTCCAGTCTTGTCCCCCAAGATGGTTCCTAAGCCTTGCAAGACAAATCTTTTCTTTGTTTCACTCTAAAACTTGCCCGCTTTTAGCAGGAATTGGGAATTCAGGATGTACCATCTCCAGGAAGGCAAACCTGCATGCGGAGATAAAGTGTGGGCAATCCCCAGGGAGCAGCATGTGAGGATGAGTGCTGACTCCCTGGCTGAGCCTAGCCCACCCTGGGGGGGATGTTTGTGGGGCTGCTCCCTCTGGCTGCACAAACTGAGGTTTGTCTTCTGAGGAGTACAGACTGCGGAGAGCTCCTTCTCCTGTGAGGAAGGACAGCAGCAGGTGTGCTCTGTCTGTGGGTGGCAGATTCCAAACCTGGCCAGGAGCAGCCATGAGCACAGAAATGACCTGGGATGCTCCAGAGAGACCGGGGCAGGCAGAAGGATCATCAGAGACCACATGAAGGGGCACTGAAGAGCTGCCATCCTTCCTCCAGAGCAGGGCAGTGAGTGGCAGGGATTTGGGGTTCCCAGCTGGCCGTGCAGAGGTGGAGGGACACTGAGAGTTGTCTGGGTGGCTCCCAAACCACCCCTTCCCATGGACTGTGCTGACTCCACTGGGGCCTTCCCACAGGAAGGCAGCTCCAATGAGGCTCCATGAGAAATCTGGAGGGGTCACTGCTCTCCAGGTCCCAGATGCCTTATTTGAGGCCACAGGAAGCTCACAGATTCCATTTCAGCTGCTCTCTCCAAACCGAGTTGCTGCACCCAGCCTGCATTGCAGGGGCTTTTCCCCACCCAGTGTGGGTGTTCAAAGCCTGGTTAATCAGCAGAAAAAGATTTTCATTTCTTATCACAATAAAATGTGGTTTTACATGAGGTTGCAAGGGAATAATGTTTTTCGAACAAGAAGCACTGTGTAACAACGTACCTTTGTGTGGATGCTGCGCTGTAATTAAAAGTTTGGGAGAAGCTGCTGCTGTTTGAGCACCTGGGCAAGGAGTAGGTGAGAGCCAAGAGGATGAGCCAAGAGGGCTGATATCAGGAGTTTGATAAGCTCATGTGTGAGGTCTGGTACGAGGCAACCCTGCCTGGCTGTGCTGGGGCCCAGCCCTGCCTCCCTGAACTCACTCCTTGTTTCCTCCTAGGGAAAAAACTGGGCTACACCTTCAACCACGGGAACCTCCACATCATTTCCCTTGGACAAGGCCAAGAGGTGGTGGCTGAACAAGCTCTGGACCTGGCTGCAAAGGAGGGCCACTGGGTCATCCTTCAGGTATGGGGTGCTTCAGGCCACTGCTGCCTTCTTCCAGTTTGTCCCATGGTGACCCCTCCATGAGGACAGGCTGCCATGACTGTCAGGGGATGAGGGACATGGTGGCACCCGTGTGTCCAAAGCAGCCATCTCTCCCTGTGGGGAGGTCTCAGCAGACACTGAAGGTTAAATCAGAAGGAATCTTTCCCTGGAAGGGTGGGGAGGCCCTGGCACAGGGTGCCCAGAGAAGCTGTGGCTGCCCCTGCATCCCTGGCAGTGTCCAAGACCAGGCTGGATGGGGCTTGGAGCAGCCTGGGAAGGTGGAAGGTGTCCCTGCCCATGGCAGGGATGGAATGGGATGGGCTTTGAGGTCCCTTCCCACTCAAACCATTCCATGATTTTATGATTCTGTGATTGAATGAGAAGAGCTGCAGAATTCAGGTTTCTGTAAAAGAACAGTGTTTATGGTTGGGCTGGCTGGTTTTCTAGGTGTGACAGTCTCTGGTGGCTCAGAGCAGGTTCCCTCCGAGCCTAGAGAGAAGTTCAATCCAGCTGGGTTAGGGTCAGGGTGCTCTGCTGCATTTGACCAGGCTCTGCCAGTTTGGGTTTCTCCTCCTGGACCTGTCTGTTGGGTGTGCACATGCAGGAGGCTCCAAGGAGAGGTTGTGCTGCACTTCCCTGTGCCTTTATTTACTCCATGAATGAATGAAGAACTCTGTTCTGAGTGCCCCTGGACTCGTTCTCTGCTTGCTGCCAAACTTCCCCCTGCACCTCAGTGAGTAGGGAGGGGCCGGTCAGGGAGGAAACTGCAGTGGGGCTGTCTCCTCTGCACCCCAAACCAGGGAAGTGCTGCCAGCATTCATCACAACTTCACAAAATGCTTCAGAGCTTGCTGGGGTGTGGAGGGAGCTCTGCCTCTGTCAAATGCTCTCTGGAGCCACTCATGTAGTGAGTGTTTGGGTTTGCTGATATGCACTCGGTGATGTCAGCTCTCATTACAGGTTTTGGGAACCCCTCTGATTTCCTTGATGTGGATTATATAAACTTTTATTATCACTGAATTTTTTGCATAAAATTAGATTAAGACAACACTCTGAGTCCTGATCTGAGCCCGCAGGTCTGGTTACGAATTGAAATTAAATACCCTTGATATTTTTTTCTTAATTTTTGCTTTTTTTTTTTTTTTTTACAAGCTCCCTCTGAGATAAATAATGGTGAGCTTCTCTGGAGCTTTTAATATAGAGAGGGCTGCAATCTTGGCATCTGCCTTTGAGGTGGTGCAGAAAGAAAGATGCAGCTTTTTGAGCCATTCAGTAATGCAGAGTGAAGAGTTATTTTCTACAATGCCTGCGTGCTGCTGTAAAGGATCTGTCAGCAGTGCCAGTCTCCATGTGCTGCTTCAGTGCTAACGGACAGGCACTGGGGGCTGGAAGAATTTTTAGTACATCTATTCCCATCTTCTCTGGTGGTCAGAGCAAGCAGTAAGAGGTCTCAGCAGATACTGAAGGCTCCTTCCCTCAGAGGGTGGGGAGGCCCTGGCACAGGGTGCTCAGAGAAGCTGTGGCTGCCCCTGCATCCTTGGCAGTGTCCAAGACCAGGTTGGATGGGGCTTGGAGCAGCCTGGGACAGTGGAAGGTGTCCCTGCCCCTGGCAAGGATGGAATGGGATGGGCTTTGAGGTCCCTTCCCACTCAAACCATTCCATGATTTTATGATTCTGTGATTAAATGAGAAGAGCTGCAGAATTCAGGTTTCTGTAAAAGAACAGTGTTTATGGTTGGGCTGGCTGGTTTTCTAGGTGTGACAGTCTCTGGTGGCTCAGAGTAGGTTCCCCCTGAGCTCAGAGAGGAGCCCAGTCCAGCTGGGTTAGGGTCAGGGTGCTCTGCTGCATGGAGCAGGCTCAGCAGTCCCCCCGTGGCCCTGAGGACAGGATTCCAGGTGCCAGGGCTGGGTCAGGGTCAGTCAGATATCTGGGATTGCCTCTGGCATTGTCACAGAGCTGAAAACACTTCATACACGCAAATATTTCAGTTCTGTGCTGTGCTTGGTTTGGGGTAACAGGATGTGGGCAAGAGGGACTCCACACAGAGCTCAGAGCTCCTTCTGCTTTTGTTCCTAATCCCAGACTCCTGAGCAATCCAGCAGTGAGGGCCCCACGAGGAGCTGGGTCTGCCTTGGTGGCACTTCACTCTCGGGACAGAGCTGGGCACGTCCAGCAGGGGTTTGGGGCAGGCAGCACCAGTTCCAGCCTTTGGAAGAGTGACAGCAAAGCAAAGGGACTTCATGGTTACCCAGCCTGGCCAGGCTGCTCAGCTCCAGAGCCTGCCTCTGCAGCTCACTTTGTGTTCCCAGGTCCTCCCAGGGGCTGGAGCTTCATGGAACAAGAGAAGGAGGGGGAGCAGCCTCAGGGGCTCAAGGTGTGTCCCCTGCATTGGCAGGCAGGAGCCCCTGGTCTAACAGAACTCCTGTAGGGTCAGAAACTTCCATGGCAGGAAAGCACCCTCTGGACAAACTGGGGTTTAGAAGATTGGACAAAGCACCTTCTCGAGGCTGAAAATCTGACCTTTGGCAAAATCAGTGCCCAAACTCATCCCAGTGGGGGTCAGTGAGGAGGGGTCCCACAAAGGATTCTCCTGCCATCAAAGCCAGAGGGGGATGAGAGCAATATGTGCTATATGGTTTATCTGGCAGGATCTTTCCTGCAAGGTTTTAGTGACAAATACCTCACAAACAGTTCCAGGAGTGTTTGTGCAAGTTCTGGAATGCCACAGATGACTCAGTTTACAAGAATGTCACAGGATATGTGGATCATTGCATTAATAATAAAAGAGAGGACAGAGCAGACCTCTTGTCAAGAGGCACACAGGTAATTTTACCCAGATTATTTAAACTTGTTATTTGAAGGCTATATCCCACCCAGTTATTATTAAGCACACACGGCTTCCCTTTTTTTTTCGAGCAGACAAAAAGCAACTGTTTGCTTCTGTGTTTTGCTATCCCCTGACCAACAGCTCAGCTCTTGTGGAGCAGGGCTTCTCACACACACGTTCTCCAGGACAAACATTTGAGGGGATCATCTGGGTGGCTTTTACACATATGGTTCATTACTGGTCCTTGACTGGGACTGGACATAATAAGAGTCAAGTACTTTGAACACTGATGTGCTGGGGAATTAGGTTTGTGGGATTTAAAGGGTATTGAGGCAGCTGGGAGGTTCTTACTGGATTACAGGTGCAGGATAACTGCTGTGCTGGGAAGAGCTGCTGTCCCAGGGCCAGTTCCTCTCATCCTGGTGCCTTCTGAACCAGGCAGGAGGCAAAATAACGAGAAAAGCATCCGTGTCTGTCCTGGGAACTTCAGAGTTTCTCAGCTCACTCTGAAAATGGAGATTTTCATAAATGACTCGTTTAACGAGAGAGAACAGCAGAAAGCCACCCAACCCTTCATTTCCATGGGAAGACAATCCCTCTCACCCTGGCAGAGCCTGGTCCCCACTCCTTCTTTAACACCAGTGTTGCTCCTGTCTGGTGGCTTCAGCTTTGCTGAGCCCTGGCACAGCGTGGTGACAGATGACGAGAGAGTGAAGCCCAGAGCTAAAATGATTCTTTACAAATACAGATGGTCCAACTGCAAAATAAGAGCCCCTGAGGCAAAAGTGCAGCTCTTTAAAGGAGACTTTGTTACCTGAGGGCTGCAGGAACCCCCCAGTTCAAACCCTGGCACTAAGGAGCTGAGCCTGGTCTTTGAGCTGCTCAAAACTCCATGTGATAGCGAGCTCAGCCTCTGGGTCTCCTTAGCAACAGTTCATAGGCTGGGAGGGCTTTGAAGCAAGGGGTAGATTCCACTTGGAAGTGCAACCAGAGCTCACTGTCAGCTCCTCACAGCTCTGGGGGACAGGAACAGCTGGGTCCCACAGCTGGAGATGCTCTGGTGAGGCTCTGTGCAGTTCAGCCTTGAGAAAAGATGACCTGGGAATTCCATCACCCTGGAGGGTATGGAGTAAAGACCAGACTCTCCCCACTGGTGTCTGGTGACCGGAACAGGGGTGATGAGGACAACCTGAAATCCAGGAAATTCCATTTAAACACGAATACAATCTTTTTTTCCATGTGATTTCCCAAACACTGGATGAAGTGACCCATAGAGTTTGTGGCATTTTCATCCTTGGACACATCCAAAGGGCACCTGAGCATGTTCCTGGGCCACGTGCACTGCCTGACCCTGCTTTGAGCAGAGGATTGGGACTGGGGGATGCTAGAGGTGCCTCCAGCTTCAGCGACTCTGTGATCCCTGCTTTCCCATGCTGAGTTATTCATGCACCTGGTTTCTCTGATGCCTGCAGTCCCTTCTGTGCAGGGAGAAAGAAGCTATGAGTAAGTACAAGCTGTGTCTGCTCTGTTTCCCTCTCAGAAGCCTTTTGCTGATCCAGTGGCCACCACAGTCCCCAAATGGGTTTTATTAGCCTAACAGCAAAGACACGGTGAAATTTGCTTGTATTTGTTCAAATGCATGTTTGAACTCACTGAGGCAGGGAAGAGTTCAGACATTAGCTATTCCCAGTTTAATTGTAGTCCTCATCCATTAGCCAAAATGTCACTTCCCTCTCCTTGTGATCAAGTTAATTTAATTCTTGAGCATCTTTCTATTTTCCTAGGTTGCTGCTTCACTGAGTCAGGTTCATGTATTAAATTGAGTAAGAGTGAGCTCCTGGAGCAAACCTGTGTGAGATTAATCACTGTATCATAAATCACAGAGTCCCAGGATGGCTGGGTTTGGAAGGACCTCTGGAGACCTTCTGCTCCAACCCCTCTGCTCCTGCAGAATCACCTGCAGCACAGGGTCACATCCAGGTGGGTTTGACTATCCCCAGGGAAGGAGCCCCCACAACCTCTCTGGGCAGCTCTCCTGGGGCTCTGGCACCCCTACAGAGGATAATTTTCTCCTCCTGCTCAGACAGAGCCTCCTGAGTGTCACTCTGTTCCCGTTGTCCCTGTCCTGTCCCTGGGCACTGCTCGGATCCAGCTGGTCCCAGCCGCTTTACCGCTGCTCCTGAGGTGTTTGGACGCAGGGATGAGGTTCCCTTTGGGTTGTCTCTTCTCCAGGGGAGCAGCCCCAGCTCCCTCAGCCCTTCCTCAGTCCCCTCATCATCCTCGTGGCCCTCACTGGACTCTCTGCAGTGGTTTCCTGTCCTTGCTGATCTGGGGAGCCCAGGGCTGGACACAACCCCAGGGCTGGGCGGAGGGGCAGGGTCACTCCCTGAGCTGCTGGCAGTGCTCTTCCTCCTGCCCCCAGATCCCACTGTCCCCTGGGACCCCAGGACACTCTGCTGGCTCAAGGACAACCCATTGTCCCCTGGGACACCAGGTTCTGCCCATGACAAGGGAGTGGAATTGGCTGATCTTTCAGGTCCCTTCCAACCCAGACCCATGAGGCTATGATTTTATGATACTACATCCCAGGCCAGGCCGGTTACATCTCATCCCACCCCATGACCTGGGAGCAGCAGAGCCTTTCCTGTCCCTCGGGGTCGCCGAGCAGCACGCAGTGAGGGCGGGCAGTGCCGGGCTGGCCCAGCTGTGCAGCCTGGCTGGCACAGGGCTGAAACAACTGGGAATGTTTTCTGAGAGATGTCACCAGAGAACAAGACTCGGTGAAAACAGCCAGCTCTTCTTGTTCCAGGAGGTGATTTGTGATGAGGCCTGAAGGAGAGGGGCACTTCCAGAGAGGCGCAGGGTCCCCAGTTGCTGCCAGCACGGGGAGAGGAACATGTGCTTCTTTGTGTACATGAGGTGCTATTTCTGATGTTACCATGGCAACGCCTGTGATTTATGTTCCGCCTGGTGAAGTGCAAACACACACAGGGGCTTGGGAGTGAGCTCCCAAGGAAAAGCCTCCGGTGCTTCCATGTTCCTGCACGTGCACCCCAGCCCAGCCCTTCCCGCACACCCTCAGCCTGCAGCACCTGCTCTGAGTGCTGGGGAAGGTCAGTGGAGATGGTCAGTCTGCAGGGGATGGCCAGTGGGGAGGGTCAGAGTGCAGGGAATGGCCAGTGGGGAAGGTCAGGGTATTTCAGGATGCCCGTGTTGGCTCGTTATCAATAACTGACGCATCTCTCCATCACTGGCCAGGTGTGCTCTCATCAGCTGTGCTCTCTCAGGTTTTGTTATCTGACTGCTGAGAATCAATTTGCAAAGTTTCCTTCTAACCTGTGGATCCCTCCCACAGCGTCTCTGTCTAGCCTGGGCAGATATATTCGTCTAAATTATGAATTCTTAGTACCAGCCCATGTTTTGCTGCATATATTCCTCTTTTTCATCCCTTCTATCACAAAAGGACAGGATATAAATGCACTCAATTATCATTGGGCTGGAAATATTCCCTAAGTTGTCTGTTAGCAGTGATACCCACAAATAATGATCACTGGTGTCATGTCAACACAAGCAAAAGCAATTATTTTTGAAGCCATCTAACACCAGAAAAGCAGATGTGGGAAGAAACTGCCAATTAGAGATGAAAACACTTAAGGTCAGATATGCAGACTATGAATAAAATGATACTTAATGCACAATTTTTCTTTTGGTATTTTGTTGAGCTCTTCCCCCGTTATATTAAATCTCTGTGGTGTTGGAACCACTTTGGTTGCAGGTTTCAGTCCTGATTGTTTGACTTGTGTTTGTAGAGTGAGTTGGTTGTCAGGACCCTGGGGATGATATCTCCTGAAATCCTGAAATCCTGAGTGCATCAGGCCAGCACTTGTGCAGCAGCACTCAGGTGTAATTGTATTTTGTCTACTCCTCCTCACGCAGTCTTTGTTTGTGAGAAAACAACCCCAGGACACAATCCCTTTGCTCAGGCATCTCCTCTCATCTCCCCCCACCCCCCAAACTCCTTTTCACCCATGTAATGTGAGCACAGCCCTAAATCATTTCAGGGAAGGGGACTGAATTTCTGCAGTTCTCAATAACATATATTGATCCCAGCCATGCCAATCAGATTTGGGGCAACAGAACTGGAGGCAGGAAAGTTTCCATGGCTTCCCTAAACAACAACTTCCTTGACTCACACCCCTTGGTCCATCTCTGCGTGTTGACCCATCCCTCCAGCAGGTTCAAATCCTGATAATAGTGACAGCAGCCACCACTCTGTCCCAGCCTAAAGGACCTAAAAGTCCTAAAGGACGTCCGCTTTTCCTTTCCACAATGTTCATCCTCTTCTCCAGTCCCATCTGGGATCTCTCCATATGTAACTCACCTGAAACCTCACCAGAGGCACCGAAGCCTTCCACCAGAAAAGCCAGAAGGGGTTTCTGTGCTCCCATGAGGGAGCTCCCGGGGTGTCCCTGTGTGGCAGCAGTCCCTGGACAGCCTGAGGTGCTGCCAGCCCAGCTCCTGCCTGCCACAGGCACATCCACAACCTCAGGGAAGAGGGTAGAAACGGTGCAGGTGTGCAGGGGTGTTGGAACAGGGCAGTAATGCAATCACCATCCCTGGAAGTGTTCAAAACCCATGTGGATATGGCACTTGGGCACATGGGTTAACGGTGGTGGTGCTGGGGATACAGTTGGATTTGGTGATTTTAAAGTTTTTTTTCCAGCATTAACGATTCTGTGTTTCTCTCTATGACTTCCAGCTCAGCTCCACTTTGTGATTCTCTCAACTCCCAAAACACCCTGAAGCAGTAAATTGGCAGTTTAGTTCTGTGTCATATGAAAATGCACTTCCACTTTTCTGTCAAAGCTTGCAGCCTGCTCTGTTCACTCTTCGCTCCCTCCCTCCACCCCAGCCTCTGCTCTCTCCAAATGGGAGAGCCTTTTTTGTTGCACTGTCTCCTTTTGTGGGAGCTAAATCTTCTTGCATTTAAAAACAGCTAGGTGCTGTTTACAAGAGGAAGGTCCACCATGGATTTATCGAGTGACAAAATAATGTCTGCAGCTTCATTCTCTGTTCCTTTGCCAGCGTTTGATTGCTGTTGCATTGTTAAGCTTTGAAATGTTATTTGCAGGAAATAACTGTGAGGACTCTGAGACCTCTTCCCTGAGTGAAAATAGTTAATTTTGAACCCATCAGTATGTGGATCTGTAGCTGGGGTTGTTTTCCTGAGTGCATTACTTTGCACTATCACCCCTGAGTTCCTTCTGCAGTGTCATTGCCATCGCTTAGAATGACGGCATCCTCCTGCAGCTCCTCACTACCAGGCTTTATTTTCAGGGCTTGAAATGACTTTGTCTTATGAGTAATTTTGTCAGCTCACCAATCATTCACTCTTTCAGATGTTTTCTGGTCAGGTGAGAAGTCAAAACTCCATCAGCAGTTTCCTTACCTCTGTTACCTGTGTTTTAACTGGTTGGTAGCCTGTGAGACCTTTCCTTTTGCCTGCAGCAATACTCTTTTTGGGAGATAAACAGCTGGTACTTATGAAAATCCATGCCTGGGGATACAGTGACCCCACAGAGACAATTCCTGCTCCATGCTAGTGTGGGGGGTACCTGGGCAAATCCCTTCTCCAGACCGGCAAAAAGGAGTTCATCGGGATGAGCTGCTGTGTTTAACCCCAGATGGAAACCGAGCCCCACGTGCTGCTCCCTCACTGCCCAGGGGTGGGATGGGGAGAATGTGGGGTTAACAGTGAGAAAACTCATGGGTTGAGGTCCAGACATTTTAACAGGGAAAGACAAAGCCGCCCAGGCAAGGAAGCAAAGAAAGGAATTGATTCCCCATTCCCCCGGGGCAGGCAGGGGCTCAGCCATCCTCAGCCCGCAGGGCTCTGTCACACCCCGTGGTGACTGGGGAAGGCAAACACCATCCCTCCCGGCATTCCTGCTGTGAAAAACGAGGTTCTCTCTCCTGTGAGAATTTAAAAGTTTAATAAAAGGACAATAAGGGACAGGAACAATAAAGCAAAAGTTACAACGCTGGGTACCCTTGGCTCCAAGCCAAGAGCACACCTGCTATTTCAGAGACACCCTTTACATACCTTTACTGTTAATGCATATTTATAAACAATTATACATATTTAAACCTTTCCCCCAAACTAGTTTACATTTTCTAGGAAGTGTTTAGCATGGCCCCTCCTGGGGTCCACCTTTTTAGAGCATGCGCATTTCTTGGCTGTGGTTTTGGTCAGTTTTTATTATCACCTCCAGCTTGGGCCTTGGTCCGTGATGTTCACAGATGGTTTTTGCTGATAAGCTGCAGGTCAGCAGCAGAGGTCTTCATCTCAGCTTCACTGGCTATTATCCAACCAAGCAGACAGTTCAGTTACCACAACCATAACTACAGCAGCTATTTTACTACAGAAATAAAGGCATTAGTTATTGTTACAAAAAGAAAAACCCTATATCTTTATAGCAAGGCTACTTTAACATTATACAACATTCATGTAATTATTTGCGAAAAGCCAATACTATAATAAGCATTTATAACACTGCCTTCCTCCTTCTCCTGCTCTGTGCTGAGCGGGATTCCGTACGGCTGGGACGTCCCTGGCGTCAGCTGGGACAGCTCCTTGTCCCTCCAGCCTTGTCCCTTAGCTGTGTCCACCCTGCTCAGCAGGGACTAACCCCTCCCAGTGACCAGCACTGCTCCAGCACAGATCAAACCCAGCCTGGGGCAGCTCCTGGGGACAACAACAGCAGCTCCATCCCAGTCCCAACCACACATCAGTTCAGAGTGTGAGAGCCTCCGTTTAGCTCTCCAAAATGGGTTGGAACTTCGAGATTCCTGGTTTTTCCTAGCTCGTGCTGCTGGGGAGTGACTCCTGTCCTGCTGGAGCCCTTGCCAGGCTGGCTGCTGCTCCCTGAGCTGTGCTGCAGACCTTCAATTCTGGTGTCCTTTTGGGGTGAGACCATCTGCTCCCAGACACTTCTCATTATTTATTACCTTATCGACTTCTTTAAACAGCTGTTCATCTGCTGCTTCAGTTTAAGACTCTTTCCAACAATTAAGAGATTGAAGCATCTGTTATTTGAGGAGAGGCTGGCGTTGTTTAACCTCCAAAAGCTGGGGTTTGGCTCAGAGGGGTTTGTTGGTGTGTTTAAATCCCTCATGGCTGGCGAAGTGCAGAAGATGGAGTCAGACTCTTCATAGTAGTGCTGAGTGAAAGAGCAAGAAGCAAAGGGCTAAAATTGAGATACAAATATCCCTTAAATATTCCTTTCATTTCATTTCATTATATTATGCTATTTTTAATTTAATTTTTTTGTTGTTGTTCTGAGTGTGGTTGAACACTGGCACACATTGGCAGAGAGGTTGTGGAGATTGAGCCTTGGAGATATCCAAAAACTGCAACTGGACACCATTAACATGCTGCAGCTGGCCCTGCTCGGAGCAGGAGGGTGGGATGGATGACCTCCAGGGACACCTCCAGGCTTTCAGTGATTCCACCAGGCTGTAACAGTGATAACCTCCCCAGGCTCTGCAGGGAATATTCCTGCAAATATGGGCTGCTTTGGGCTG
The DNA here is from genome assembly GCA_013397175.1 of Platysteira castanea. Taxonomy (NCBI): domain Eukaryota; kingdom Metazoa; phylum Chordata; class Aves; order Passeriformes; genus Platysteira; species Platysteira castanea. The sequence continues at coordinate 38,151 of VYXC01004948.1, read as the reverse complement.
GCCTGGCCTTTTATGGGCACTCCCTGCAGACCTTGATCATCTTGTAGTTTTATAGACTTGCTGGTAGGTTCCTGGTTTCTGGAAAAGGCTTTATTGTCAGCTTTTATGGTTTTCAAAGTATTGCTTCTTGTAGTACTTTTTGACCTTACTATAACTGGATTTTCTGTTTTTGTCATTTGGACAAAATTTCCACTTTGTGATGAATGTAATTTTACTCCGAATGATCTCCATTACTCTGCTATTTAACCATGAGAGCTCCTTTCTGGCCCCATTTTTAGGTGATATATATTTATTCTCAGCCTCTAGTATGGTTCCTTGATGTAATTTCTTTGCCATCTCCAAGCAGTTTATCATTCTGGTGGCTGCTTTTAATTTAGGTTTAGCAAGTTCCTTGTCCTTTCTTTGGGTGGGATAAATCACCGTCCCAAGTGCCTGTGAACACAGCCAGTTTGAATTGCACACCTGCCTTTAAAACAAGGGTAGTTTAACACACAAATCCCATTCCTAATATAACAAAAAGCTGTTTTCTTGCCTGGAAACTCTATAAGGCTGTATAGGACTCTGGGGGAAAAACTGAGGCTTAACTTCATCCATTTCACCATCTCTGCACGATTCTGCCTAATCTTCTGAGAGAGGTGTCCAATTAGTTGGATGAATAAATAAATCCTTTTTGTTGAAGGGCTTTGTGAAATCACCTGCTTGACTTTGTTATTGAGGGTCCTCTCTGTAGTTCTGGTAAATATGAACAAATGTTTTCATTTGAGCTTAGTGGGTCTGGGGAATAACAACTCTGCTCCCCAGGTATAACAACTTTTCTCCCCAGGAATAACACCTCTTCTCCCCAGGAATAACTTCAGCTGGTATTGCTGAAATGAGGAGAATTTCAGCACTGAGAACCCAACCAGCCCAGCTGTGACTGGCTGCTCTTCTGCTGATTTTTATTGATTATTCTGAATTTTAAAGTGCTCTTGGTGCACATGGATCTTTGGGGCTCGGAGCTACACACGGGCACTCCTGGGACAAGTCTCAAATTCCAGAGTGCATCCACTGGTGGGATGGGTTTGGTGCCTGCTCAGCACATGGGTGTGTAACAGGGGGACTGACCAAGCCTTGTCCCCTTTGTCCCTTCCAGAACATCCACCTGGTGGCCAAGTGGCTGAGCTCCCTGGAGAAGAAGCTGGAGCAGCACAGTGAGGGCAGCCACCAGGATTTCCGTGTCTTCGTTAGCGCGGAGCCGGCGCCATGCACGGAGATGCACGTCATTCCCCAGGGCATCCTGGAAAACTCCATCAAAATCACCAGCGAGGCCCCCACTGGGATGCACGCCAACCTGCACAAGGCCCTGGACAACTTCAGCCAGGTAGGAGCATGGTGGGGCCCGTGACAGCTCTGCTGGAGCTGCTGGAGCTCCTGTGAAGCATGATGGACACTGCTTCTCCAGTCCCTTGCATCACAGAGCCTCTGGGTCCAACACCCCCCCTCTGCTCTTCCCCACAAGCTGGGCACAGATCTTTTTCCAAGCACTGCTTTTCCCAAGAGAAGGTTCAGGTGGTCCTGAGAAGCCTCTTTCTTGCAGCAGGGCACAGGACACCAGGCTTCTGTCCAGTTTAATAATTTTCTCCCTAGTGTGTATTCACAGAATCACAGAACCACAGAATGAACCAGATTGGAAAAGAAATCTGAGATCATCGAGTCCAACTTGTGACCTAACACCTCCTCCTCAACTAAATCATGGCACTCAGTGCCACGTCCAGGCTTTTATTAAACACCTCCAGGGATGGTAACCCCACTACCTCAGAAAGGCTCTTTCAGTACAGAATCAAACTTCTGACTGTGGCATTAGGAGACTTGGTTATGATTCAGTTGATTTCTCTTTCTGGGTCCCTTCTTTTTGGGCTGGTGAGTGACACAGGACATCTAACATCCACAGCCGTGGCAGGTGAGCAGGTTAAACCTCACTTTTCTGCCTGCTGTTTACCCAAGGTTAGAGGTTCAGAACTGCTGATCTGCTCACATCCCACATCCCCAGAGCAGCACAGGCAGGCTGGTGTTGTGTGCCCAAAGGCCATTCAGCTCAAGACCTTGCTGACATCAGGAGTGTTGCAAATGAGATGGAAGCTGCCTGCAGGCAGGAGTTGCTTTGCCAGGATCTAAATAAGGCCCTGTGAGAGTGGCTGGCCCACAAGAGCAGCCCGTGGCAGGGTGCTCATTGTGTTTATTGCTCACAAACCCTCCTGTCACAGCAGGCACTGACCCCTGTCCCTTCTGGGCAGAGGAGCAGCCCCGTGTGTGGCAGTGATGGACATATTCCTGGTGCCACAGAGGATGTGGATCGGTGTCAGAGGGGCTGTAAGGCTGTGGTTGAACGAGCTCTGCTCCTTGGCCCTGCTCACATCGTGGAACAGGAGCAGGACAGGATCCCATCCCTGCAGGACTCGCTGGGAACAGCCCACGGGCCCCAGGGCAGGAAGGAGCCCAGGGTCTCAGCCATGACCCCATCTGCCTCGTGACACAAGGGCTGAGCACTCATATTCCTGATGATTCCTTTCCTAGGGACACTGAGTGCCATGTCCTGCCACCCTGACCCTCACTCACACACCCTGGCACACCCAGCTCTCTCAGCAGGACCCCATCCGAGATGCGTCTGAGATGCTCTCAGCCCTCGAACTGCCCTTTAGGATCACTGGTGCTGACATTATTCCAGCCTCTCCATTCAGCCCATGGCTGTGCTGGCAACACAGCTGGCAGATCTTGCAGGCTTGTTTTCTCTCGTGAGAAATATCTGCTTTGCTTTTGGGAAGCCCCACCTGCAGTGCTGAGTCCCACTCTGGGACTCCAAACACAGCTGGAACAAGTCCAGAGGAGGCCACTGAGTTGATCAGAGGTCTAGTGCTCCTCTGCTGAGGAGAGGGGTAGAGAGAGCTGGGATTTTTTAGCCTGGAAAAGAGAAGACTCCAGGGAGACCGTCCAATGCCTAAAGGTGCCAAGAGAGCTGGAGAGCAACTTTGGACAAGGGTCTGGAGGGACAGGACAAGGGGAATGGTTTTAAATTGAAGGAGGGTAGATCTACATTGGTTACTGGGGAGAAAATCTTCCCTGTGAGGGTGGGGAGGCCCTGGCACAGAGTGCCCAGAGAAGCTGTGGCTGCCCCTGGATCCCTGGCAGTGCCCAAGGCCAGGCTCAACAGGGCTTGGAGCAGCCTGGGACAGTGGAAGGTGTCCCTGTCCATGGCAGGGGGTGGAATGGTGTTTAAGGTCCCTTCCAACTCAGACCATTCTGGGATTCTCTCCAAAAAGCCTCTTGTTATTTAGGATGAGGCAAGAGCAGCCCCAAGCAATTGTGGACTCCAGGCCCCGAGTCATGGAGCAGGGGAATAGGGCAGCTCACAGCTGGTTTTGCACTTAGGTGTTGGTGTGGAGAGAATCCCAAGAGCAGGAGGGAACGTTGCTGAGCACATGTAGGGGGAGGATTAATGCCAGTGGTCGGGGAGATTTTTCCATTTTTATCTACTGCCATTCATCATCTTGAACTCCACAAAATAACCTGGAGAACAAGGGAGGGGAGAAGCTTCACCCAAGTAACATTTTCATCCTGCCTCTGCTCATTTCAATCAATAGTAATTAGCATTTTCTAAATTGTTGGAGGATTATAAAACATCTCTTATCACAAATCCTGGAGTGAGTGGGTGGGGCCCCTTTTACACCTCATTTCCCTGCTTTATACAGAAGAGATGTTCAAATTTAGCTTTCAGCCAAAGGCCCTTTATTCTGTGCAGGGGATATTGTTCTGCTTTGGAGCAGAAGGAAAATTCACAACTGAAGAGAGGCCGAATGACAGTGAACTGGTTTGTTCTGGGGACGTTTCCTAAAATGAGAAAGGTGTTCTGCATGCATTTGAAGCAGTTCTTCATCACAATGCTGGTTATAAAAGGACCTTCGAGTGCTGCCAAATCAAAGGGGAAACAGATTTTGGGATGTTCTTGATTATCACATGCATTTAGTCAATGTCTTGCACCCTTTAGAGTAATGGATTCCCCCCTTTTCTGCACAGACCCTGAGCTCTGTCACAGTCTTGGAGGATTAGAGGTCTCACAGGGCATTTTTTTAAGATAACGTTGGATGGGGCTTGGAGCACCCTGAGATAGTGGAAGGTGTCCCTGCCCATGGCAGGGGTTGGAAAACATGGACTTTAAGGTCCTTTCCAACAGAGAATTCTGTGATTCTGTGGCTCCCTCCCCATCTTTCTGGTGAGGGATGCTGAGCACATGCAGGTGATGGGGCGTTGAGTGGGTGCACCTGTACTTCCTTCCCTGTGTGTGCTCCTGTGCAAAGCCACTCAGAGCTGGGAACAGTAGCTATTAAGTCAGAAAATACTGGAATTTGCCAGTAAATCTGCAATGCAAAGCCACTGACTTTGAAAATTAGCACGTGTGTGTGTGTGTGTGTGTGTGATGCAAAAATGAACTGGAGGACAATTTGATTGGCCTCCTGTCCCAGGTAACAAGGGGCAATGAAAACAAGCGTCGGTAGGGGAGGTTCGGACTGGATGTTACGAAAAATTTCTAAACTGGAAGGGTGGTTAAACACTGGAACAGGCTACCCAGGGGTGTGGTGGAGACCCATCCCTGGAACTGGTCAAAAAATAAGGTTTACAATTAATTGGACATGATGGGAATTGGTCGAAGGTTGAACTTGATGATTTGGGGGTGTTTCCCAGCCTTGGCCTCTGTGATTCTGTGACTGACCCCTGTCCAAAGCCTGGTGTGTTTGGGTTCCCTGGGAGCCGCTGGGGCTGAGGTGAGGTGTCATGTGTTGCAGGACACGCTGGAGATGTGCAGCCAGGAGAAGGAGTTCAGGAGCATCCTGTTCGCCCTTTGCTACTTCCACGCGGTGGTGGCAGAGAGGCGCAAGTTTGGCCCCCAGGGCTGGAACCACTCGTACCCCTTCAGCACCGAGGACCTCACCATCTCCGTCAGCGTGCTCTACAACTACCTGGAGGCCAGCTTGAAGGTGGGGACACCACAGGGGGGCTGGCTGGTGGCTTTGAACCGCCAGGGGTGGCCTGGCTTGTGCTGAAGCTCTGGGGAAGTGCCCTGAAATGCCATTTCCTCAGTGCCTGTAAGTTTAGAACTTTACAGTTCAGGGTGCCTTTGGGAAGAGATGGGAGGCCTCAAGTGCCACCGACTCACTGGGAGAAACTGCTCTGTGGTGTGATCCAGCTTTCCTGGGGCAGGATTTAACTCCGACCTGATGCTTGTTTGCTGAGAAAAGTGAAGCAGTGAGGTGGGACCCCTGAGGGTGCAAGGCAGTGCTTGGGCTCAGCACTCCCTGCTCCATGCCCAGGTCCCGTATGATGACCTGCGCTACCTCGTGGGTGAGATCATGTACGGAGGTCACATCACGGACGACTGGGACAGGCGGCTCTGCAAAACCTACCTGGAGGAGTTTATTAAGCCAGAAATGCTGCAGGGAGAACTCTGCCTTGCCCCTGGATTTCTCCTCCCAGGGAACATGGACTATAATGGCTATCACCAGGTGAGCCCTTCATTTGCTGCCATTATTTATACATGTAAATGGGCTGTCTTCCATAAGTGCCCCATAACTTGCCTTAGGAGGCAGGAACAGGGCTGCAGTGCTCCTGCACTCTTCCTCCTACCTCCCATTATGTTGTGTCCCTGTGGATGTTTCATGCATTTCCCTGCATGAACCAAGTCTAATGATAATTTGCTGCTTCATCATGGACTCATTCTGTTCATGAATGAATAGAACAACTGGTGCTTGAGACTGAAGCAGGTCTCCTGGAAAATTACATCCACATACTGTTTGCTAAAATGGCCCTTTCAAGCTCCTTTTATCATCAGTTTTGATGAGAATCACTGAAGGGTCTTGTTGATCTACTTACTGATCTCATCTGCTCTTTGTACACAAATGCAGTAGCAGAGAGAGGCACATTAGGTTGGTTTTGTTCATAAAACTTAACTACTGGAAGCTCAATTCCCACAAGAGATTCCAGGATGCTGATGTTGAAATGCACAGAAGATAATTGCTAGAGAAAGTCCAGCCTGAGACAGAGAGCCAAGCCAAAATCCGGCAATTACAGAATTTTCCCAGCAGGAGTAGAAGCAGTTCTGTAAACATTTGTACTCTCCTTCCTCCATCACTTCCCTGGTGTTTCAGCCACAGGCAGAGCTGGGTCAGCCCGGGCTGACCTATTTGGGGGGACGACTTCGGCACTGGAGCTCTGCAGGCGAAGCCCCTCAGACTGTTCCTAACCTGCTCCCGACTCTCTCTGTGCAGTACATAGACGATGCCCTGCCTCCAGAATCTCCCCACCTGTATGGCCTCCACCCCAACGCCGAGATCGGCTTCCTCACGCAGCGCTCGGAGCAGCTCCTGCTCACGGTGCTGGAGCTGCAGCCCCGGGACGGCAGCGTGGGAGAAGGAGCACTTGGAACCCGGGAGGAGACGGTGAGAGTGTACAGGGGGAGCTGCTGGGTTTTGGTGCCTGTCTCATCCATCAGCCTGTCTAGCTCAGGCTTGTCCATGGTTCCGTGTTCTGCTTATGCCTGCCTAAAGCCTGGTTTTATGCAGAGCATCGCCCTGGTGGGGTGTAACTGAGTGCTGGCAGTAGCAGGACAGTGCCTCTTAATTACCCCCTGCACTGCAGAGCCTTCATTATCATCCTCTGAAGGTGTTGCAAATAATCCTTCCCTGAGCAGCAGCCCCTGTGACTGGCATAGCAATGGGCTCCTGAGCACACTGCCTGCCACCCACAACATGCCACCTAGAGCTCAGCCCTCCTCTTGCTGCTGCCACCACATCCCAGCAGCTCCCCAGCTCCCAAGGGCCTTGTAATTCCTTATTTCCAGCTGAACTCCTTTGCTGTACTTGTGTCCTGGGCTGATCTCAGCCCTCCCTGTGGAAACTTGCAGCTCATTAAGATATGGCCCAAACGTCCCTGGCAGGATCTGGAATCAGCCAGCACATGCTCAGGTTTTCACTCCCGCAGTCTTAAGGCGCCAGCTCTGTGTTTGAAGCTTTGCAAATTAATGAATGGCTAATAGACAGCACATATAAAGCTGTGGTTTCACACGAGCTTCCTTTGGCTTGGTGTGAAGCTGGGGAACTGACTGCCTTCCCCTAAGGGGCTCCTAGAAGTGCCCAGCATGGTCAATTTTCAGTTCATACTGGAATTTGAGGTGAGAGGAATAATCTAGAGGTAGCAAAGCCAAACAAGATGCTCAGAGATAGCAGATGTGCGTGCCTCTTCTCCCCTCCCACTCCTTTCGTTATGGAAACACAAATAAACTCCTCAGCCAGAGAAGCAAAGTGACCAGTGAGTGCCCCAGCAGTGGTTTCACAGGTCGTGGCCACCCTGGTGAAAGTCAAGAAGATTCTCAAAGGAGCACAGAAGTCCTCCTGGCTCCGCCTGGGAATAAAATCTGCCTGAGAGCAAGCAGAGAGAGACCTCAGTGCCCTGTGTCATGCCTGCGGACATGCTCCCACAGCTCATTTGCTTCCCCGGGTGATCTCCGTCATTGTCCAGGCTGTCCCTTCCACTTCGTCCTTGGATGGGAGTGAGCAAAGCCTTGTCTCAACTCCTCCACTGAAGGATATCCAGCCCCTGCTTCAGCTGAGGTGATTTTAGGGAGCTTCCAGGGAAAATGTGAGCCTGTCATTTTCCCGAGGCTCTGACAAGTCCAGTTACTCCCACAGATTTCTGAGGCCACATTACAGCAAACGAGCAGTAATTGCTGTGAAGGCATCAGAGCCAAGGGGACTTGCAGGGAAATTTCAAATTAGCAGCTATTTCTGTACTGCCCCCGAGGTGCAGCTGAGGAGCTTTTCCAGCTTTGGCCACCTGTGTGGCTGCAATAACAGCCAACTCGTCATCACTGCTGATGGGAGCAGAGGGTTGGGAAGGGAAGCAATGGGAGGAAATTGGAATACAGAGTCCGAAATACAAATATTGGTGGCCCTGGCAGTAAAATGACCCAGCACTGGCTGTCAGCTGTCACTGGCATGTGTGTCAGGTTTGGCACTTTAGATCATGGAATTTTAACTGTTTTATGTGCGCCCAAAAATTGCCCAGAAGCAGAAGTCTTGTTCAGGTTCCAGCTCAGAAGTAAAGCAAAGCTTTGAGTGAGACACTTCCACAGCAAGCTGCCCACGTAAACCTGGAAAGTGCAGCTGATCCCATGGACAGGAGGGGTTCATGCTTCATTGTCACAAAGGGGTTTGTCTCTTTTATTTACTTCTTTGGACACTACAAAGATCCTGTTGCATTGCAGCTTTTCCTGTTTAATACTTAAAGTTCTGAAGGAGTTGTGATGGTGACCAGAAAATAATTTTTGTTTCCTTTCTTCCACGGCTCCATTAGTCCAGAATGCCAAATTCAGCTTAAAATTCAATTTTATGTAATCACATCTCTCCCTCAATACACCAGGTAAAACCAGCTCATAAATTGTGTTGTCCTGAGGCTCAGCTGAGGCTCCAGCCCCATCCATCTCCTTATGAGTGTGACATCGGGAGAAGTAAGAAGAACAGTGAAGGCTGCCACATGTCACGGGAACATTTTTAACCATCCTTTTGAAAGTTGCCTGTCTGATATTAACTTCTGTCAGTCTCTGGATTTTAATAGGGTGGGGCAAGCCCTTTGAAAAGTGCCCATGGCTGTCAGGGGTGGTTTTGGAGATGCTGACAGGCAGAGGGAGTTCTCACAGTTCAGGCACCTGTGAGAGCAGGGATCATTCACCAGCATGCCCCTCTCTCCTCCTTTTGGCACAGGTGCAAGCCCTTCTGGAAGAGATGCTGGGGAAGCTCAACGAGGAGTTCAACATGGCAGAGGTGATGGCAAAGGTGGAGGAAAGGACGCCCTACACCGTGGTTGCCCTCCAGGAGTGTGAGCGCATGAACGTCCTCACCGCCGAAATCAGGCGCTCGCTCGCGGAGCTGGAGCTGGGGCTGAAGGTAGGAGAGCTGGAAAATCCTGCAGAGTGCTGCTCAGGGAATAAAGGGGGTCACAGGGAAGGATTTGCTGCTGGCTGCAAGGCCAGCCTGGCTCCACAGGACTCACAGATGGATTTGCAGTGGCACAGTGTCTGCAGGCACTGGGAGGGGTTACAGGTACACAGAGCACTGCTGCCTTTTGGGAGCGAAGCACTTCTGGCCACCCCAGATTGTGGCACAGCAAGAGCAGATAACTTTCAAACTGAGACATGGCCTACTTAAATATTAACCAAAAAATCACATCTTCTCGTAAGGTGTCCATGAGTTGGGGGAACTTGGAACAAAGTGTCTCAGAGGCACAGGCTGAGCTGAAATCAAAAATTGGTTTTATGTGAAGGCATGAAATGTCCAGAAGTGGAAGAGAAAAAGGCTAAAACCACAAGAGTTTTAGTGTAAGAGCTACAGCTGCCCTTGCTGGGTGTGAGCCACTGGAGGAGGGCAGGAGCTGACCTTCCCGAGGGAGTCACCATCTGTGTGGCTCTGCTGCTGCTGCTTCTCCACCTGGTGTGAAACGAGGCTCTGCCCCATGTCTGTGTCCCCTTGGCTGCTGGCTTTGCCAGTTAGGATGCAGATTTCTGGGTTCAGCAGGGTGTGAGGGAGGGCTGTGATTGATGCTGCATCCACTGGCAGGAGAAGTCACCTCCTGCATCCCCTCCAGGCACTCAGTGGCAACAAATGCAAAAGGCTCTGACTGCCCCTGAGGGGATGAACCAGCAGAAATCAGACTGCACTGCCAGGAGCTGCTTGGCCAGTCCTGGTGCTCTGTAACAGCACTCCCCCTTCACCCAAGGACTCTTTCCCACAGCCAGGTGCTGTCCATCCCTTGGCAAGGCCGAAGTGCGGCACAGGAATGCAGCCTGGAGATGGCAGAAGAAAGCCTCAACACTGCCCTGCTGGGGGACCTCCTGGCCATCAGTCAGGGAGCATTCTCTGCTTCATCACTTCCACAGTGCCAGGCTCCCATCCCATTCCACTGCAAAGCTCAGCTCCCACAGCTGGTTTGCACAGCATGGGGACCACTGTGACTGAAGGATCTGGGCTTTGACCCAGCCCGTTCACAGGAAGAGCTGAGGCTGAGCAAGGAGGACCAGCCCTGAGATGGGATGACATCCCAAACCTCTCCGAGGGGCTGCTTGGAAGACGAAACTTCATCTGCCTGTCCTGCACGAGGAGGGGCAGACTTGGCTCGGGATTTAGGCACCAAGCTGCTCCCACATCCCAGCTGCACGCTGAAGCCAGCAGCTGCAGATGTGTCTGCACTGCATTTTCTGCTGGTGCTTATTAAAGGAGAGACATCACAGACACTTGTGGTGGGTCAGTGTGTACAGCCCATTTTGAAAGGAGATAATATTTATGTAGTCAATTATCATAAACAGATTTCTCTTATTTTCTAGCATAAGGCAGTGGAATTGAAAATTCCGTTTCCTGAGACAGGTAAACAGAAGTGATTTAATGTTCTAATCCCAGAGCCCCAAACAAGATATAATTGTGACTTGGACAATGTGTGGCAATTAGATTTAATGTGGGGAAGGACGTGCTGTTTAATATCGGTCAGGAAACGAGGGGATGAACAGTGTGCAAATAAACCACCAACAAAATAAACCACAGGAATCAGTAACACAGGCTGCAAACCTCTCCCCAAACCCTGCCACAAATCACGGCAGGGAAGGAGATGGGATGTGCAGAAAAGGCTCCTCTAAGGGCTGCAGCAGCCTCAGTCCCTGAGCTGGGATTCAGGGACACCCAGGGCCGGGACTGGAGGAGAAGCGCAGAACAGAGGAGGAGCAACATTTGGCATTTCTTCATCTGGTGTTTGCTGCAGAGACACATCTGAAGGGCCTGGGAGGCCACCAGTGGGCAGTTCAAAGAACCATGGAATCCTCAAGGCTAGAAAACACCTTTAAGATCACCAAGTACAACTGTCACCCCAGCAGCACCACTGTGCTCACCACTAAACCAAACGGGTTTTGCGCACTTCCAGGGTAATTTGGCTCAGTTGGTGCTGACACCACCAGGCCTATGGGTTCAATCCCTGTACAGACCATTTACCTAAGAGTTGGACTCAATGATCCTTGTGGGCCCCTTCCAGCTGGGAATATTCTGTCTATATATGGCTGGTGATTCCAGCACTGCTCTGGGCAGCCTGTTCCAGTGGTGTACAATCCACAGAGTGAGGAAAGCTTTCCTAATATCCAAACTAGGTCTTCCCTGGCACAGATTGAGCCCAGTTCTTCTGTGTCTGCAGGCAGATATCACACGTGGGTCCCTGCAAGGCTGAATTAAACTTTTACATGGCTCAAAACCCTGCTCAGCGTCCCCCACATCGCTTCCCATACCTTGGGGACCACAGAACAGCCAGACGGGGCTGATGGCTCTTTCTGCTGCTGCCCTGACTTGACTTCTGGGCCTTACACTGAGTTTGTAGAAGAAATCCTGCTTTAAATGTCCTTCCTGCCAGTTAAAGGGCTGTTAAGGCTCCTTCTGGGGTTCAGGGTCTGCACTGAGAGCATTCAGAGGAGGAGAGTTTACAAACCAGGCCCCATAGAGCTCAGCAGGGAATAAATAAAACCCAGAGAAAACAAGGCTTATTGTTTTTAACTGGCTGAAGGATCTGCCAGAAGAAGGCGATTCGGAAATGTCACGGCTAATTTGAATTTTTGAATAATTCATTGTGCCGTTGTAGCGGGAAGTGATTGTTTGGTTCAAAAATAGGAGATATCCCATTAGGAGGAAGAGAAATTGCAATAGACTTGTAGCCATCAGAAATAACTGGCATGTTGCATTTCAAAGCCCTTTGTTCTGGCTGGCTTGGGTGGGACCGGAGGCTGGGCTGAAGCACTTGCATGTTAATGTTGTACCAGCTTCATTTTTGCAACCAGATCCTCTAGTTTGCAATTTGGGTGAAGGATGAGCCCCCAAAATTAGGATAATACATATTATAAAATAACAAAGACCAAATTTTGATCCGCGAGCTGGGTATCAAGTGAAAATAACCTGAACTGAGAAAACAGTTTGTGCCAATAGTGTGCTCATATTGAGGATTTCCTTCAAGGGTGTCTTTAATTGAAAATTACTCAAAGCGTTGGGGGAAAAAAATTTTTAAAAGTAACTTGAATAATTTCTGATGCACTTTAGTATTCAGCGTCTGAAATGCAAATTTATGCATAATTGTGTTTGGACAACCCTATGAGACTGCTGCTCTAGATGCTTTGAATGCTCACGGGAGACTCAAAGCATGCTTGAGTGCGCAGGCTTTAAAAATTGCTTTTCTCAAGCCTTGCTGAGAATTACTTTTGCTAATTCATTTGTTTCCTGAAAGTAAAACTAGACATGATATATGATCGAGGGGGAGTTGTCTTTTAATCAGTTTGGCTGCTTGCACATATTCTGCAAGGTTCTTATCCACGTCAAAACACTTCCAGGAGCACAAAATCCTCCTGTTTCCGTCTCCTGCTGTGGCCAGTGCAGGCCTTTTTTTTCTCCCTGCATGGCCTTGTCATGGCTTTAGCCCAGCCCATTGATAATTCCTAGTTGTGCCCAGTTTCTCCTGAGGCTCAAGATCATGATGGAGATTTTGGAAGGTCCTTCCTCATATTTTAGTACTAATTGCAATTGCTCCTTTTTCATTTAAACTTATTTGCTGTTTCAGCTTCGAAACCCATCTTAAACGCTTTGTACTCAGGATTTTCTCTATCCACCAGAAATCTGCTCTCCGTGGGGAAACCCAGCAGGTTCAGGCAGTGTCTACCTTTAAAACCTTGCTGCATTTAACAAATCATGTGTGGAGCAGAGGTTTAATCTTGCCTTGCCCCAATCCATCCTGTTGAGGGATTGAGATTTCCCAGGGAGGGATTCTGAGATGGGACTACACAGACCTTGGGAGGGAGTGAGGGAGACTCTCAATGGAGAGCCCACAGCTGCAGTGGTTTCCAGCCATGGGGCAGTAAAAAATGTTGTCAGCTCCCATTGGAACTGGGAGGTGCTGGGGACTTCCCTTGAATTTCTGCCCTTGCCTATTGGCAGACAAAAGGAATTTTGGTGTGAATGCTTAGAAATACTTATAGAAACAAAAAAAAAAAAGAAAAAGACAGGGAATAAAAAGATGAGGGTTGTAAGTCAAGTTCTAAAAACCAGAAGCACTCAAGTGGACATTTCCAGGGCCTCAATTCAGCTGACACCCTTCCTCCCTCCGGCTGGACACAGTGGATGGTGGAGGTGTGTGTTCAAACCCTTGCTGGAGGTCCCAAGGCTGTGTTTGCCAAAACGTGGTCACCTCAGAGATCCCTGGTTCCCTCAGAGGGTTCCTGTCCTGCTGACAGTTGTTTGCCAAGAGAGGCTATGGTCTCTTTGCAGGGCACTCGCTTGGAGAAAGGTGAGCTAACCCCAGAGCAAGCCTGGTTTACCCTAAGGAGGATGTGGCCAGGTGGGTGCATCTTCTCCAGGTGTCTCTTCCTCCAGGTGACAAGTGACAGGAAATGACCTCAAGTGGCACCAAGGCGTGTTTAGTTTGGATATTAGGAAAAACTTCTTCATGGGTTGTCAGGCATCAACACAGGCTGCCAAGGGCAAGCTCAGTGATGTCACCACTCCTGGAAGCGTTCAAAAACCGTGTGGGTGTGGTGCCTGAGGCCATGGTTTAGTGGTGAGCACAGTGGTGCTGCTGGGGTGACAGTTGTACTTGGTGATCTTAAAGGTGTTTTCCAGCCTTGAGGATTCCATGGTTCTTTGAACTGCCCACTGGTGGCCTCCCAGGCCCTTCAGATGTGTCTCTGCAGCAAACACCAGATGAAGAAATGCCAAATGTTGCTCCTCCTCTGTTCTGCGCTTCTCCTCCAGTCCCGGCCCTGGGTGTCCCTGAATCCCAGCTCAGGGACTGAGGCTGCTGCAGCCCTTAGAGGAGCCTTTTCTGCACATCCCATCTCCTTCCCTGCCGTGATTTGTGGCAGGGTTTGGGGAGAGGTTTGCAGCCTGTGTTACTGATTCCTGTGGTTTATTTTGTTGGTGGTTTATTTGCACACTGTTCATCCCCTCGTTTCCTGACCGATATTAAACAGCACGTCCTTCCCCACATTAAATCTAATTGCCACACATTGTCCAGGTCACAATTACATGACTGAACGTGGTGATATTAAAGGTCTTTTTCACCTGTCAGTGTGACCCACAGGGCATGGTCAGCATGGGAACAAACTGCAGGGATCTTTAGCTGCAGGGCTCTGACAAGTATTGCCAAACAACTGTGGGGCCTGCTTTAAGAAGATTTCAACTTTTGCTGAAGCTTCATAGATTTTTGTGGCCCCAGCAAAGGGCACCTCTGCTGACCTCACGGCTGGAGGCACTGAAGTCCTGTGAAAGAACAGTTGGAATCTTTTAATGTGAATATACTGACCCAATTCCTTCACCCTTGTTCTCAGCAATGGCTCAACTGATTTCAGTTAATCTTTCCAAAAACACTTAGCCCGAGGCAAAGAGAAATTTTAAATCAGATAAATTTTGGCAAAGTGATAAGGGAACAAAAGGAAGCGTTTATAACGGAGAGCAGTGATCGATGTTATCTGTGGGTCTCCAAAGTGCTGGGGGGTGTTGTACCCCTCCAGCTGAGCACAGAGAGTGCAGAGATTTCAGTTGGGGAGATCATTCCATACCAGGGAAGCTGAGCCTACTTTGCAGGTTTTCTCTTTGCATCCTGCTTGGCTTGACTAAGCCAGAATCACAGATGAATTTTTCAGGACATTTTCTGGTCCAAACCATCCCAGAGCATGGACAGGCAGAGCAGGTTGTTCAAGACAATGTCCTGGTGGGTTTTGCACATTTCCAAGAATGGAGATTGCACAGCCTCTTTGGACAACCTGTCCCGGTGTTCAGCTGCCCTCACGCTGTATTTCAGTGGAACGTCCTGGAATTCAGCTCTTCTGGCAGAACTGATACAGATTTCTAAAAGCTTTAAAACTAATTAATTGCTGCACAAAGGAAAAGTCAAACCTCTCTTTATCTCACTTGGCTGAATCATATTTTACTTTGTTGTGTGTTTCCCTGCTGTGGAAGGAGCTGTGATTACATTTGCAGACAACATGCGAAGTCAAAAAGAAAATCTTGGCACTGCAAAGCAGTAAATGAGGGGGGGAGTGAGGGGAAGTGGAGGAGAAGAGGAGGATAGGACTTGACACAACAAATATTTGGACAGTTTTAGGGTAGATCATTAGAGACTCCAGCATCCTGGAGTGAGAACAGCTTTACACCCCTGAAAATCTGCCAGTCTATGAGGGAAAACAAAAAGAAACATTGGGACAGCCAGTGTTTGGAAAGAAAAACTGAGGGACAGCTTTGCTGCTGTCACTCTTACACAGCTTTTCCTCCCAGTAGCATTTTTACAGCAGGGAGCATGAGGATGCAGGGAGTGTGCAGGAAAACCCCAAACTCATGGACTCACTCCTGGTACATGGCCAGCAGTGGCTGTGTGGGGTGCTGTGCTCTTCCTCATGTCCTGGCCCAGCTCTGCTTCCAGGCAGGCTCTGCTGGGCACTTGTCAGAGCTGACTGTGTCCTCTCTCACCAGGGGGAACTGACCATGACCAGCGACATGGAGAACTTGCAGAACTCCCTCTTCTTTGACACAGTGCCCGAGTCCTGGGTGAAGAGATCTTACCCTTCCACGGCCAGCCTGGGCTCATGGTTTGCTGACCTCCTGGCTCGCATCAACGAACTCGAGGCCTGGACCAGGGACTTCTCCTTACCCTCCACACTGTGGCTTGGAGGGCTCTTCAACCCCCAGTCCATCCTGACAGCCATCATGCAGACCACAGCCCGGAAGAACAAGTGGCCTCTGGACAAGATGACGCTGCAGTGTGATGTGACAAAAAAGAGCAGAGAGGATTTTGCCGGTGCTCCTCGTGAAGGGGCCTATGTGCATGGTCTGTTCATGGAGGGAGCGCGCTGGGACGCTCAGGTGAGCTCTGCAAGGCTCGTGAGTTGAGAGAGGACTCACAGGTAGTGTGTCCTTCCAGGGAAGAGGAGCTCATTTAAATAGTCACCTGAGCTCTTTGGGAATGAGGAATGGGAGATGTGGGCCTGTCCTGTGCAGCCTGAGTGGGTGTCCAATGTGTCAGGGGAGCCACCCTTTGGAGCTGTCTGTTCCAAGGCTGTGCAGGATGTTCAGGGTGGTCAGCTTGGACTGATCCATCCTGTTTGTACAAGGGGAATCTCAGCCTCAGGGTTCAGTCAGTACTTGAGATGCTGCTACAGACACAGAACATTGTGCCTCACAGGGCTGCACTGTCCCTGCACCTTCACATGGGTGTGGTTCCACTGCTGCCTCCAGAAGCAACCCGGCAGACTTTTGCGGTGCCACTCAGTTGCCTGTTTGGCAGCAGTGGGGAGAAAGGAGCGGACATCCTCAGAGCTGGTTGTGCCAAACCCAGAGCACTGTCCCTCCACTGTCAGGTGCTGCAGGATGCAATCTGAGCGGATAGGGTCCGTGACCAAATCACGTCCTTTAGCTACCCTTTAAATAAAGCTGGATGAAGGTCTTCTTGTCAGTTCTTGGGACAGTTCCCAGCTGTCAGGAGCACAGTGTGCCGAATGAGAGCCATTGGACTGACAGTTCCCCATGGGCTCGGACCCCTGGGTCGCCTGGCCCGTGGTGCCACGGCTCCCAGTTTGTGCCCTGTCTCCTAGTTTGTGCTATGACCCCCAGTTTGTGCTGTGACCCCCAGTGTGTGCCATGTCTCCCAGTTTGTGCTATGACCCCCAGTTTGTGCTGTGACCCCCAGTTTGTGCTGTGTCTCCCAGTTTGTGCCGTGTCCCCCAGTTTGTGCTGTGACTCTCCAGTTTGTGCCATGTCTCCCAATTTGTGCTGTGACTCTTAGTTTGTACTGTGACCGCCAGTTTGTGCCGCGACCCCCAGTGTGTGCTGTGACCCCCAGTGTGTGCTGTGTGTGGGAATTCAAGGACAGGGCTTTGTGCACCTCCTCCTGTGGGCAGCTCGTGCTCTGCTGCTGATGATTTGTGAGAGAGCCAATGCTCCTCAAAGTGGGTCACCCAGAATTTTGATATCTGTGTCTAGTTTACCCCCTCACAAAAGGAGGTTTTCATGCCAAAATCAGCTCTGTAGCCAGCCCCAGCTGCCTCTAAGCCAGCCTTGGAGATGATGGTTTAAGTGCTGTGGGATGTGGTGGTGGGTGCTGAGCAGCGAGTCTGTGCCTGTCACACTCCAAACCCCAGCCTGACCTCGCAGTTCTGATCTAACACTCCACTTATTTATCATCTCCCTTTCTGAAAAGGATTTCCAATGAAGGATAGGAAACTAGGCAAAGCTGTGGCTTACCTGATGGATGCCATTTCATCACATATCCTTGGGGAGTTCAAATCTCCAGGCTGTTTTTTGCCCTGGAAATGGCCTGAATTGGCTCTGGGAAGCCACAGGCAGCCGGGAACATTGGCAAAAGCTCTGCTGGAAGATTGCAGTGACGATCTCACGTGGGTCAGATCTCATCTCTCTGCTCAGAGCACAAGCCACAGCAGCAGAACAGGGATCAGCCCTGTCCATTTATTTCCCAGCTCCGGCCCCACAGTTCCCTGGCTGTTCCCCTCTCCAAGACTGTGGTGTGGCTGCCGTACCCCTGGGACATCACAGCCCCTACCACAAGAAGCACTGGATTTCTGCTGCCCTAAAAACCTGACAGAAATCAGCTGGACACATCAGAACAGAGAGTGCTTTAAAAAATTACCGGTCCTGCATATCAAATACTCCATTTGAGAACATGCCAGTGCCTGCTGTTATATTTTCTTTGCCACCATGACTAGGAAATGAGTTCTGCCCATGTTTTACCCAGATCCAGTCAGTGCTGGAAGTGAAGAGAGAGAGGTTTTGGTGGTGCAAAGCCAGAAATCTTTGGGAAACACATGACTTCTCCCCTCTGCCTCCCTCCAATAACTGGTGTGGGTGATTGCATCCAGCAACGGGATTTGCCTTCAGAGCCCATCCCAGCTTCAGTAAATGTGTTTTTCTGATTACATTTTCCTAGTGATTGAAAGATACTGAGCAATTATGTTTATGGAGCCATTCATAACCTCTAGGTATCATGCTTCAATTTATTTCAGAAAGGAAAAGTATATTTTCATGGGTTGCTGCTCACACTGAAATATCATTTCCACCTAGTAGAACTATTCATTTTACCTATAATCCAGTGAGTACCAGTGTGCATTAATGGATGCAGGACTTTTAAAACAGATGCACAGCGCTTTTGGGTTGTGTACTCCTTCCAAATTAATCCTCTGATAAAAATGGCAGGCCACGTTCAGGAGAATTCCTCTGGGGAGCACCTCTACTTTTAAAAGAAGAGTTCACATTTAGGTTGTGCCTCTGTGTTGGTTTCCTTCCAAAAAAAGAAAGAGTCTTTCTATGTTCTGCTACTCACATTTTTCTATTTATTTAAACATTTATGTTTGCCCTTGGGTGTCTTAAATTTATAAAACATTCATTACAAAACAACAGGCAGCTATTAGATGAAATGAAACTAAGCAGATTATTTTGGGTGCAAATGATTTCTTGCTGCAGCCCTGTTCAAGTCACTGGAACTCAGTGACAGTCAGAAGGCTGGTGTGGCTGGGGACACTTTGAGACATTTTATATCAAGCTGCTGACTGATTCTTGGCTTTCTTGCTCCCATCAATGGAGAGTTTGATGCCAAGAATGTGCTCTGCCCCTCCCCAAGGGGGTTGGAGCGTGCTGGGAGAAGGGCAGGGGTGGTTTTTACACCATGGGTTCTCCATGGGGCTTTGCCAGCTATGGACAGCACAGGCCCTGACGTGGCACCACAGAATCCCAGACTGGGTTGGGCTGGAAAGGACCTTAAAGACCAACTCATTCCACCCCACTTTCCACTGTCCCAGGCTGCTCCAAGCCCCATCCAGCCTGGCCTTAGGCACTGCCAGGGATCCAAGGGCAGGCACAGCTTCTCTGGGCACCCTGTGCCAGGGCCTCCCCACCCTAACAGGGAAGAGTTTTTCTCATTTCCCTTGTCCAGCTGAAGCCACTCACCCCACCACTCTGGGACCACCTTGGAGTGATCCTTGCTGGCTCCATGTCCCCCCTCCCTGCCAAAAGGTGATCCTGTCCCAAAGGCAGCCAGGCCATGCTGGGTGTCCCTGGGTCAGCTGACCCCAAAGGGGCTGTATCATGTGAGGAACCTGTGCTGGGACCACCTCCAAGCGCAGAGAGTGCAGGGCTGTGGGTCACGGGGTCTGGGTTTGGGCACATCTGTCACCACCTCTGGTTTGTAGTGGCTCTCTGTGCCCTCAGTCCCAGTGACACATGGCACTGCCACCTGGCCATTCTCAGTTGCCTGCTGGGAATCCAGGACGAGCAGAACTGAAGGATCCTTTAGGACCTGAGACCTGAGCTTTCCAGCCCAGACATAACAAAATGGTATCTTACACAGAGGTACCTCGGGAAGATTTCAGCTCTTGTTAACCCATAAACAGGTAGAATATCTCTTGGAAATTTCATCTGAAGTATTCTCAGCAAAAAAAAAAAAAAAAAAAAGAAGACCTGATCAAAACCCAGTCTCAGAAATGAAAGGTGTGGATTTAAGAAGCATACATAATAATGTTTCATAAATAGCTACTTTTCAAGGTATTACACGAATTATTTAATGTTTTTTCAGCAGGTTGGAAATATAAAATCTTAAATGAGAGCTGGATTTATCATAACTGAGTATATCAGATGGCATTGGCACAATTAAACCAAGGTGTATGGTGAGAGGGATGATTTTTCTTCGCTCATTTGCAGAACTAAATAAACTGATGGAGAGGCTCAATCTCACCCCACAATTCTGATCCGAGAGCATTTGGGATAATGATGATATGTGAAGATCAGCTGCAGGGAGAGGCAGTTTCTTTAGCACTGAAAAGATTCTTTTCCATTTCCCTATTTGTGTTCATTTAGTCTCTCTAGCCTCCATTAGGCAATTCTCCCTAGAAATGGATTGATGTGCAAGGTATTTTATTGTCAGGGAGAGAAAAAATGCCAGAGAGACACCAATCAGAGAAACAAACTTCATTTCTTCTCCTGGCAGGGTTCTCTCCCTCTCCTGTGTTGGGCAGCCTGCTGGGCAGAGCATTGCTTGGACAAGGATAGTGGGGACTTGATATTTAATGGTGATAACCCCTCAGGAAAGTCCTGTTGAGTCCTGCTGTTTGCATCCATGAGAGTGGGAACAAGCCCGAGGTGCCTTTTGGGGCCACAGAAGCCCTATGTGCATTCAGTGCCCAGACCAGGGTGTCCCAGGTCATGGTCACATTGTGGTGCTCTGGTGGGACCTTGCTCGGTGCCTTTAAGGCTCTTCTCAAGTGAGGGTTGTTCTCCATCCCAGTGGTTCAACTGTCCACCCTTGCTCCCACCACAAGCAGCACCTCCCACAAAGTGATTCTGGTCTGGCGATACTCTGAGAAAGAGCTGCACTGTTGGAGTCCAGGACATTCTTCTGGCTGCCCTGGGGGGTCTGGGACCCCAGCAAGGGGGTCTAGGACCCTGGCAGAGAGCCCAGGACGACACAGTCTTTGATCTCCATCCATGGGAGAAATTACCAACACTGCAAGAAGAACTGCAAACCACAAAAGTGTGAAATAAATAGTAGTTTAGTTTGTCACAGGGTGAAAATGTAGAATTTGGGTTTTTAGAATGGGGACTGAGGAGGCAAAATGGAAGGCTTAAGGCATTGTCCCTTCTCCTTCTTCTTCCTTCTCTCTGCTCCATCTTCTGCTGTGATGGTGGCACAAAAAGATTGGTAGAATGAACTTGAGGTAGAAATGACATGTCTAGAATAGGTAAAAATTAATTGGTATAGAATTGTAAATACATACACGTTGTGAAAGATGGTTGGCTCAGAGAACTGCTAGAAAAGGTGCAGGACCTCCTGACCTGAGAGGAGTTCTGCAGGAGTTCTGCTTGTGGTCAGCTCTGCTGCGGGAAGCTTGCAAGAGCTGAGAACAGCAGCGAGATAAGAAAGAATAAACAGCGTTGAAACCTGAACTCACAGACTCCATTCGTCTTTCTGGCTCTGGTGTGGGACTTCTAGGAAGAAAGTGCTAGCTAAACAGCAAATATCTGAGGTACTAGGCCCGACACTGCACGAGAATAATCCCAGGATCATTGAGTCCAACCCATGCCCGACACCAACCTTGTCCCCAGCCCAGAACACTGAGTGCCACCTCCAGGAATTCCTTGGACACCTCCAGGGATGGGGACTCCAAACGTCCCTGGGAAGCCCATTCCAACGTTTAATTATCCTTTCAGTGAAGAATTTCCTCCTGATGTCCAACCTGACCCTGCCCCCACACAGCTTGAGGCCATTTCCTCTTGCCCTTGAGGTTCCCTGGCAATAGGACAAATGGCCTCAAGTTGCACCACAGTCAAAGCCAGGACAAGAGAAGTGAAACTTGGTTCATAAAGTGGCTCGACAAGGCCAGGACACTGTTCCCACACAAAGTCCAGCTTGAAAGCGAGGGTTTGAGCATCTGGTGAGAGTGCAAGCAGCTGGATCCTAGAGATGATCTGCATTGAGGAGGGTTGTTGTGAGACAGGGAGGTGTTGGATCCAGACCCTCCTTCCTCAAAGAGACCCCTCCAGCCCCTGTTTGCCCCCCCCCCCCCCAGTGGAAGCAACTTGGATAAAGATCACAGGGGCTCAGGTACCTCAGGGAGCAGCTGATGAACACCTTGGAGATCTGACCAGTGCTTTGTCTCCTTTCCTCTGCAGACCGGGATAATTACGGATGCCAGGCTCAAGGAGCTGACCACGGCCATGCCTGTCATGTTCATCAGGGCCATTCCTGCTGACAAACAGGACACCCGGGGCATGTACCTGTGTCCTCTGTACAAAACACGCCAGAGAGGGCCAACCTACGTGTGGACTTTTAACCTCAAAACAAAGGAAAACCCTTCCAAGTGGGTGCTGGCTGGTGTGGCCTTGCTGCTGCAGATCTAAGGCACCAGCACAGCTCCTGGTCTTGAAATCCCTCACAATGCCTTTGTCACACAATTTAAAATAGTAAATGCTGAGATTAACCCATGTTCCATCTCTCTGATGGGCTCCCAAATTACGTACTCAAGGCTGTCTATAAATCCTGGGGATGTGACCCAAATAGTGCCTGCGAGGAGGTGACAGAGGTGCAGAGTGACACCTGGCCCAGGGTCCTGGCTGCTGTAAATCAATATACTGTAATTCTTACATTGCTGCACTAGAAGATCCCAGCCCAGAGTCTGATACACCACACCCACAGTGCTAAACTTAAATCTAATTTTTATTTCTCCTCATGATCCAAAGTAGTTTTAAAATCAGTGGCCTTCTCCAAAACACTTAAGTAGTCTAATGATTTGTGAAATTCTCCAGAATTTATTCTTTTTTCTCCATGACTGTTTCTTTGTCTTGTGTGTAACGTTGAAAGCTGGAAGGTGAGCAGATGTTGTGGTTATGAGCTGTGTCTTTCTAACACTCCTGTAAATTCAGAAACATTGAAAATGGCATTAATATCTAATGTGCTTAATAGAATCAACAGTGAAAGTAAGCACAGGGATTATTTAGGAGGAATATGTCATGATGATAGATATTTACTAATAAAAGTAATTGTTCCTGGAATAATCTCTGGAAGCTGCACGTTCACTCACAGTGAAGAGAGCACAGGGGCTCAGGTAGGAGGAACATGCTTGTGTGGGTCACTGGGAGTTTATTTACGACTGGAGTAGGGGAAAGTGGAAAGGGAAGTGTTCCTGGTGCAGGGAGTGGGGCGGGCGCTGTCTCAGTGACAGTCACACGAGCATCGCTGAGCACTTGGAGCTGGGGATGGCAGGAGCTGGGTTGGTTCCTGGGGAAATGGGGCTTTTCCTGGGGAATGCTCTCCGTGCTTGGAGGCACACACAGGCTCTGCCTCTCTCCAGCATTTGCTGTTCCTCTCCTCATCCTCCCAGCCCTCACCACACGAGCAGCCCTGGCTTTTCACCTGGGGCTTCTCTGCCACTTCTGAGCCGGTGGCAGGTCCCAGGCAGCCTGGCAGGAGGGAGAGGAAGGTGCAAGGGTGCAGAGGGTTTGGGTCAGTGGTACCAGCACCGATAAGCACACCCAAACCCTCCCACCCTGACCCAGTGCCGGGGAATGGGGGCTTGGCTGTTGCTGGGGCTAAACCAGGACAGCATTTCTGTGGGCAGTGTTTGGTTTCTCAGAGCTTTATCTCAGACTGAGTGGTTTTAGGGGTGGCCTCAGCACACGGCAGAAGACGTGGCCAACTCTCTGCCAGTCCAGGGGATCAGCTTTGCTCCCACTGACAGTCATCCAGGAGGGTGAAGCCCTCAGGCTTTGCAGGAGATCCACAGGAGCTCTCCTGCCCTGAGCAGCACAGCAGCTCTCTTCCTGCAGGGATGAGAATATCCAAAATCCTTGTCCTTGCAGTCATGGAGAATGACAAACTTCTGGATGAAGGTAAGGAGGGAAAACTCGCTGGTAAGACCTTCGTTTAATTGCCAGGCAGTGTCTCCAAGGCACAGCCCCAAAAACTTAATGATGAAGGAGACAGTTATGGCTTAGCAAAAGACATCTGCAAATGTCTAATAGAAGGCAGAGAGCTGTCTTCAGCTGGCTTTCTAAAATTGCCTCCAACCCATAAATGAGGTAACAGAGTCTGTAGAGAATCCCTCATAATGAGTACCTGCTAGAAGAGGCCTGTTAGCTGGGGAAAGCTTTGCTATTAAATTAAATCCCCCCTATTTAAGTTAAAACCTGCCAATTAGATATGAAGTGTAAACTGGTCACTTCCCATGGCTTTGCAAAGTCAGGCACATTAAATTCCCTGTGTATTTCCTCATGCAGGAAGTTTAAATGCATAAATGCCCAGCTGAATTAAACACAAAAGAGAAGGACCAGAAATAAGTGCTCCAGATAATCCATCATGCTGGATTAGTCCTTTGTTGGGATGTCTTCAAAACTTCTTTTATGAGGGGGAATCTTGTGGCTATGGACAACTCCCTGACAGGACAGGGCAGCCGGGGGTTTTGGATTCTTCTTTCTTTGGTTCTGTCTAGTTCTTTTACTCAGAGCCTGGATAGAGACACAGGAGATGCTCTTTCTTCTTTAGATTTGGATGTTTATTATTTCTTATCTAAATTACAACTACACAGAATGTGCTTCTAAGTTAGCAAGGGGTAATTTGGCCGCAGAGTTCTTCTTCCAAGGCCTTTTGAAAGTCAAGTTATCCAATAATATAATGCCAACAAATTTATTTTTACTTATAAACCAATAATCTGTTAACTTGACCTCTGCATTGCAGATTTTTCTGTCCAGTCACTAATTTATGCTCCAACTTATGAAGAAGAATGAAGAAAGAAGTACTAGCTGCCACCCTAATTCCACCATCTTGTCACCTGTGTGTATATATATTACTATATCCCAAAACCTAAAATTCCGTATCTTCACCCAGTGATATAACACACTTCTATCAATTACACACTAAAAATCTCGGTGTTATCACCTAGTTTTCGAAGCCTTTTCCAAGGCCTGAGATCAAATGCAGTGTATTTTTGTGGATCTGTACTTGTCAGCTGAGAGATTAAAACTCTCAGAATCCAGGGTTCCAGCATCGGAGGGGGTCAGGCTCTGCTCCCAAGGAACAGGGAAAGGAGGAGAGGGAACGGCCTCAGACTGGGCCAGGGGAGGCTCAGGTTGGACACCAGGAGGAATTTCTCCATGGAAATGGTTGCTCAGGCCTTGGCAGGGGCTGCCCAGGGAGGTTTGGAGTGCCCATCCCTGGAAGTGTCCAAGGAATGCCTGGAGGTGTCACTCAGTGCTCTGGGTTGGGGACAAGGTGGGGACTGGGCACGGGTTGGGCTCGATGGCCTTTGAGATCTTTTCCAACCTCAATGACCCCTGTGTGATTCCATGTGACTCTGAGCTCTGGAAGTGGGATTTCCTGCCATTCTGAAGAATTTTACCATCCTAACTTCATTCTTCTTCTCTTTCAAACCTTTCCTCTTTTTTCCAGGATACCAGAGCCTCTCCCTGCTCAGTGTTGCCCTCCAAGATGCTCCTGTTGACACAGGAAAGAGAAGCTCAGCAATTCCCCAGGCACTGCCTGCTCTTTCCAGAGCCACAGCCTGGGCTGTTCTCTTGTCAGCTGAAGAAGAATGGTCTGTTGACAAGAAAATGGATATGATTGTTTTATTATATATATCTGCCTGCATAATTCACCAGTTGGGCAGGCAGGGTAGTGGGGAGATTTTTATAGGTACTAGAAATGTCACCAGGGTGCTCATTCTTTATCCTTTAAAAATCATCACAGGAAAGAGTTGGCTGCAAAATGCTACTAGAGGACGGTGAATAATTTGATGCTTTAGGGGGTAGAAAATACTCTGACAGGTGTGAGATTTTCCAGCTATATCTGCCCAAACCAGGAAAGTAAATCCAGTTGGACAGGCTTTTCATTAGGAGTGATTCATTAGTCAAAGGTCAACGTTTTCTGTCCATTAGCTCTTGGAGACAGCTGCCCACTTGGCACTGGCATGTGCACCTTCCTCGGCTCTCCTGGGCTGGGGTGGAGGGTCCCAGCACAGGAAGGACCTGGAGTCGTTGGAGTCCAGAGGAGGGACAAGGATGAGCAGAGGGATGGAGCAGCTCTGCTAGGAATAAAGGCTGGGAGAGCTGGTGTTGTCCAGCTTGAAGAGGAGGAGCTTTGGGGTAACCTCATTGTGGCCTTGCCGGGCCTGAAGGAGCTGCAGGAAAGATGGGGAGAGGTAATTGAGAAGAGATGGAGGGACAGGACTCAGGGAATGGTTTCCCACTGCCAGAGGGCAGGGAGGGATGGGATATTGGGAAGGACTTGTTCCCTGTGAGGGTGGTGAGGGCCTGGCACAGGGTGCCCAGAGAAGCTGTGGCTGCCCCTGGATCCCTGGAAGTGCCCAAGGCTAAGCTGGACGGGGCTTGGAGCGGCCTGGGACAGTGGAAGGTGTCCCTGGCCATGGCAGGGGTGGCACTGGATGGGTTTAAATGTGCCTTCCAACCCAAACCAGCCTGGGACTGTGTGATTTTTGGGCAGTTTAACCACAAGGAACATGGAGTTGCTCACTTTTACATAAAGCTGGCGACCCTGGGAGGTGACTTTTCCATCACTGGAACAAGCCTCCTGAGGCCATTTCCCAGGCCTAGCTCTGAGTCTGCTCTCTGCCCTACAGCCCGCTCCATCCCAACCCCACTCCTTCACCCCCCCTTCACCACTGAGCTCCCCAGGCCTGCTGAACCCCAACCCTTCCTTCATCCACCCCAGCACTGTCCAAGCCGAGCAAACAAAGTTTCAAACAAGCAGGTCGGTGTTTCTGGGTGCCCAGGGGATCCCAGCTTGGGTCTCAGCCTTTCTCTGCATCTGTGGGGCTGCTTTGGGCTTGACTCCTCAAAAGGTCTGTGGTCAATTGGTTAACTCCATATTGGTGACATTTTCCAAAGGGATGAAAGCGAGAGAAGGAGAACTGTGCTACTGAACACTTAATGTCAGGTAAAATTGACTGAACGCTCCCAGGACAGAAAAATGGCTTTTCCACAGCCTGGGAATGTTGTACCTGCTGCAAATTATAATTGGCAGAAGAGGACAGTTCAAAGTAGAGTCTTCACAAATGCTTTGTAATGGTGTCCCAAATTTTGGGGTTAACCAGCTCCATTTTACTGCAACTGTTGCTCACAAAGAAAAGGAAAATGTGGAGTAGGCACACAA